>CM065591.1:175410719-175923389 GCA_033119425.1 Bufotes viridis
AACATGTGGCACACGGAGAAAGGTTTTATTCTCTCCAAGAGTTCCAAGATAAATACAACTTGAGACACCCGCAGCATGTGTTCTCATTTATGCAACTAATGGCCTTTCTTAGAGGTAGGGCACAAGACATAACGAGGTGCTTTGAGACTAAGCACCTGACTTCACTATTGGGTAGAGGAGAAAGGAAGAAATCCCTTTCTGAATTATATCAGGGGCTGAGGAACTCAAACAAAAAGATATCTAGGGAAACTCTTTTCAGAGGATGGAACAAAAATTTCCCTCAACTGAAAATAGAAGAAGAGATACTGCAGGGCTGGAATCAATTGCAAAAGTTGGTGTGTAATAAAATCTGGAAAGAAACCCAGTTTCGTATGCTACATAAAGCTATTTACGGTTTCCAATACACAAGTAGTAATTCTGATCAGTCCAGACTCAGGGGCTGCCCAAAATGTCATTTACCAGGCTCAGACATGTTACATGGTATTTAGTTATGCCCAGACACTCAAAGATTTTGGTGTATGGTCAAATCTCATGTTAAACAATATCTAGGGGTAAAAATACCACTTACACCGGAGCTTATATTATTTTATGCCCCGATCGTGGATAGGCACTTTCCTCCGACAAAGAGGTGTATTTTTCAGGAATGGCGCCAGCCAAGACTCCTGTCCATGACTGAGGTGTTTTTACACCTACGAAAATGCTTTGAGATGGAGAGGGTAGAAGCGGAACAAATGAAAGGAAACAGAATGCGTAGTTTCTTTAGAAGATGGGAAACCTTTATTATGGCAGCATACTCTGGTACAGACCTGGAATTTGTGATGAAACCCTTTGTTTCTTCTGAATGGTACCTAAAACGCAAAGTGGCAGGTAAGTTAGGAAAGCTACAGATAGATTAGAAGGCAAAGCACATGAGGGTTCTTATCGAACGTTGTGAGTAGGATGGCACGGGGGTTTAGGGGATTGGGAGTTGGGGAAAGCTGGAGGGGATTATTGATATGCTGTTCATTTTGCTTTTACTGTACCCATTGATAATTACTGTCTTTTACTTTGCTCATCGTGTACCCTATTTGTGAACACTGTGATGTTGTACCTCATTACTGAATTTGACATACACGCTGCAATTATGGGTATAAGTTTGTACTTGAAAATTAATAAAAATTATGTTAAAAAAAATAAATCTACACCAGTTTCCTTGCTTCCTTGCTGGCTTAAATTTAAACTATTTTCTATGTCTAAAACAAGTGTAGAAAATGATGAATGAGACAGGCTTGCCAGCCTGTCCCGTTCACCGCCCATGCCACGACCCCCTTTTTTAGACCTTGCGCGAGCTGGGAAAATCACAAATTGTGGTGCAAATAACCTTTGCGTCGCAACCTGTGCCAGTGGCCAGATATACGCTGCTGGTTTTACTGAGGGAATTTTGCAATTTGGTAGTGGGTGTCTGGTTTCTTAATAGCAGTACATAGCACAGTGACAAATATCCAGTGGGCTGACCTGCAGTACCAGATACAGTCATTGGGAATATAACGTAAGTTAACCACAAACAACAAACTTTGCAGAAAAATTCGGGTTTATGACGCAGTGTGTATTACACACAGATTTTCCGCGTGGATTTTCATGCAGAAAAACCATTGTGTAATACAATCCCAGCCAACTAAAGTATATGAGATTTTGAAAATCTCATGTACAAAGTGTTGAAATTTTATATGTGGATTTTGACCTGCATAGCAGATTTTCTAATTTGCAGCATTGCTATTGTCTGTGAGGATTTTCAGTGCAATGCAAAGGGAGAGATCGAGGGCAGCTTCAAGTCAAAATCAAGAACAAAATCCACAAGTAACACATGTAGACTTTGGGGCATATTTGGCGCAGCATAAACAACTTAAATATCTTCCCTGAAAATCACC
This sequence comes from Bufotes viridis, assembly GCA_033119425.1. NCBI lineage: Eukaryota > Metazoa > Chordata > Amphibia > Anura > Bufonidae > Bufotes > Bufotes viridis. The sequence continues at coordinate 175,412,627 of CM065591.1, forward strand.
ATAAACTACACTGCCGTGTGCGTATACCCTTAATGCTCGAAATAGAAAGTGCAAAGGCTCCAAAACATCAGTGTGTTGGCTGAGCCCACTGAGAACAGTCTAATGTGTATGAGGTGCTATCAACTCACCCATGACAGCTCATGCCAGAGAAGAGAAGGAAAAGTTTAACTGAATATCCTATCCTTTTGTTTTCTTAGTAGAGAAGCTGCCACCAGAAGTGCCTGGCAGCAACTTTCTCCTCTCAATCCATTGACAACACATGCACTGTTGGCTGAACCAAACGTGTGTGTCTATTATGGAGGGAATCAGAAGAGATAGCTTTTGGCCTATTGACTGTTTGGTTATTGAAGGAGCATTGCCAGTTTGTGTTAGCTTTATATAGTGAACCAGCCACAAATCCTTAGGAGGTTCTAAACAATGCTAATGACCGGGTAATTTAGCTTTAATCTACAGTTTACATACATATAAAGTTTACATACATATACAGTTTACATACATATAGATAATAAAATTTTCACTATTTTCTGTGTGTCGGCAGTTTATAGTAGGTGTTGTGGTTTATATGGCACATAGTATATTGCGTTGTGCTGAGCAACTTGTTTATGTTATACATATAAATAATGTAATATAATGTACATTGATGAGACAAAGTAGTAGAATAGGGAAGATTAATCCAGTAAAGATAATCAAGGATTACATAAGGAAGGAGCAGTAGTAAACGTGTGAAAATTAAGGACTATAAGAAGTGTGATAACACTTTGGTGGTGAAGGGCATTCTATAGAGGTCAGGTTTAGCATGTTAAAAGTCTCAGAGAGGTGGATGGGAGACATTGATAAAGAGGGTGATATTTCTAGGTCACAGTAACCACCAGAGCAGATGGCAGGTTTGTACTGTATACAGAAATTAGTATTTTTTTGCAGTTAGGTTATTACAGAGGTTGCCCAAAAGGTCCTCTGTGACATGAGAGGACCAGTAATAGAAATGATGTGTAATAGCGGGATTAATTTAGCAAATATATATCGCGACCAGGGACATCAAGTTATGACTGATTTTTGTCATATAATCAGACTTAGCCTTAAAGGAGGATTCCAGTAATCTCAAATTATCCCCTATCAGACCCCCTTCCCCACTGAGACTGATTGGGTGTCGTGGCCTGTGCCATCATTATCCTCTTGCAATGGCTGCTCCTCATCCTTATCATCCTCCTCCTTCTCCATGGCAGATTCTCTTTTGGGTCCCCAACATCTATAAAGCAGACAGCAAGATGCTGTTCTTCTTCCGCAGTCGTCCCCTGCTGCATAAGCATTACCGTCTGTTCTAAGATAAATATGAGGGGGATGACATAATTTATAATGCAATTGTACGTGCTGACAAACTTTCTGCCCTCTTTGAAGGGCTTGAGCACCTGACAGGCATCTTGGATGAGCTGCCACTGCCTGACCTCGAAGCAACACAAGATCCCTACTGCTGAAGCAGTCTGGAAAAAATAGTTTGTGGCTTTCCACTTCTCGTACATACGCTCGAGCATGTGCAATGTTGCATGTTGGCATGGCATGGATTAAGTGGTGTAGCGGCAGGTCGTTCTGTCACTGCAGGTCCAGGAGAGCTTTCCTCACTATGTAAAAATGGCTGAAATGCTTGAACAGTCTTCTAGACATTATACATACAAAATTGGACCACCCGGAGTTATCCACACCATAAATTAGGTGTACTCCTTTTTAGAATCTTATACCACTTATAAATAAATTAATAACTCAACATAAACATTAAAATAAGAATACTTTATTGAATAACCCATAAAATTAAGAACATATACATAGTGGGTGGGGACTATCAACATATAAACCGCCCCATCAATCACAATAACACAATAGTGAAGCCGCACAAATCATAGATATCATATGAATATTGGTTACCTTCCTCTGAATATGACTGCTGTACCCAGCTCATATATAATTTTCCAGGGTGATACACCATTAACATTGCAACCTATAATATAATAATGGGGGCTAAAGTGACTGAAAGTCTACCTATCCTAACTGCGGGCGTGTAAAGATTAAACAATATACGGGCTAAACATAGCTCCAATCAATGATAACATACCTAGCACAGAAGGAAAATGGATGAAGGACGGTAGCGGTGACTGGTGCTCCTCAGCGTGCCTCAGGAGGAAGCTGAACACGCGAAGCGCGCTGAGGAGCACCAGTCACCGCTACCGTCTCCTTCATCCATTTTCCTTCTGTGCTAGGTATGTTATCATTGATTGGAGCTATGTTTAGCTCGTATATTGTTTAATCTTTACACGCCCGCAGTTAGATAGGTAGACTTTCAGTCACTTTAGCCCCATTATTATATTATAGGTTGCAATGTTAATGGTGTATCACCCTGGAAAATTATATATGAGCTGGGTACAGCAGTCATATTCAGAGGAAGGTAACCAATATTCATATGATATCTATGATTTGTGCGGCTTCACTATTGTGTTATTGTGATTGATGGGGCGGTTTATATGTTGATAGTCCCCACCCACTATGTATATGTTCTTAATTTTATGGGTTATTCAATAAAGTATTCTTATTTTAATGTTTATGTTGAGTTATTAATTTATTTATAAGTAGTATAAGTCTTCTAGACATTGTCAGCACCTTGTGTAAGCCAGTGTACTTATTTAGAAAGCATTGCATGACTAGGTTGATGACGTACCCCATTCAGAGACCATGTGTTATTTCCTCTAGGTTCAGGAGGCCACCGGTGTGGCTGCTGTTGTCCAGGCCAATCAGCTCAAACCTTGTGTGGCAAAGTTGAAATTCATACATGTGATAGGAAGGAGAGGTAGTACGATTTACCATGTGCCCTGCTGGGGTTGGTGGTGGGTGATGGTCCATGGAGGAGGCAAAGGATATGGATAAGTGCTTGGTGTGGGATCGTGGGGTCAAAAGGGCTTGGCCTCATTGCCATGGTGCTGCCTCACCGCTGATGCAAAAACATTGACCCACTTGGCCATAAAAGCATGTAATGTCCTTGTCCATAATAGCTGCTTGAGGTGTCCACCGTGGCGTAAACCTTTCTGCACAACGAGAATTGCAGGGAACGGCCCATGTTGTCCGCCATATTAGAATACAAGGCAGGACTGTTTTTTTTTTTTTTTAAATAATGCCTGCTAGGTATCTTCCAGCAATGCTGAGCACACACCATCATCCCCTAAAGGCAGCAGACTCGAGTAAATGATACGGCAGGAACCACACGACCAGCAACTAGGCCAGGTGGAAGTTAAGTTTGCACACCAGCAGATTGCTGGGTGTGCAGAGTTTTTCCTGGCAACGCATTCTGTTATTGATGGCTGATGATGGAGCAGAGAAGGAGGAGGGTCTGAGCAGAAAGGGATGATGATGATGTGAAAGACACTGTATTGTCCATGGATGCAGCCTGGCTGCCGTAAGGGGACTGGGATAAGTAGGGAACTCCTGTTGCAGTAACTGGCTGCCAGCTTTTCTTGCACACAGGATGGGGTGATGCTGCTTCATGTGGTTCAATAGAGCTGTCTTCATCTATGTTTCAGCCATATATCATTTATAGCATATTTTAATAGATGAGGAGAATATTACTCACACTTCTGAAGAACCATCAGTACTTTCATAACTTTATTCTTAAAAATTAAAAATGTTGCATGGCCCGCAGGCCCATATATTCAGAGAGCACTCTAAGTTGTAGCACATTCAATCAAGCGTGACGTTTGGGAGTCACACTCCCTTAAACGACCAACGACCTTAAATATTCAATGGTATAGGCGTGGTCTGTTTCAGGTTTCTATTCTTATTTAAAAACAATCAATTAGTTACACAGTAGGCAATCACAAAAACACTTTAAAATTACAAATGTCATTCAACCCCTTTGGTTTTAATGCTTCCATTTTTGTAATCCACCTAGTTTCATGCTGCAATAATTTACGTTTATTATCTTCAGGAGTCATCCCAGGTTTAATAAACTCAATACTAAAGTATCACCCATTTTATTTCATCCCATTTATGTCTTCTTTCCTGACAATGTTGTAACAATGTGGTCTCTTGGTGTTTGTTTGTTTTTCTTTTTCTCCTTTTTGCTATCTGTAGACTCCTTATATCTCTTTATATTTGATTTATGTTCATTAAGTCTTACTCGCATCTCTCTTATATACCACATGCTACAAGGGCATCTCAGCTCAATAGAGCTGCAAAGCCTATGTTTATGTATGCCTGCCCACGTCTTATTTGCTCTTTCACAGCTTGCACAGAGCAATGCTTCTGTCTTCCAGTAGCATAGAGATAAACTGACGGATAGGAGATATTCGCACAAAGGTAGAGGCAGCTGAATTGGCTTAGCTCTGGCATGTTTTGGCCTAACCCACCCACATTGTCAGTGGCATCAACAGATTCCAAAGACATGGCCCTGGCTGTTCTTTAGGAGGTCACCCTCCCTGCCGCTTTTATCTAACAATGGTAGGTTGTTTGGCCCCCATCCCCTGCTCTGCATTTGCCCCGACTGCCACTGTCTCTGCCCCAATGCCAATACCGTGGCTATGGGTGCCACTACTATACCACCAACATGGCTATGCCTGGAGTCTGCAGCCTCCTTGTCCACCTCCTCCTCAGTGCAGTACCAATGCTGACTGCTCTCACAGAGGATATCAACAAGGAGACTATCTTAACTATCTGCCATCGGGCGTGGTTTTCTTGCCCCTTTTTAGGAAAAAGGAGCCATCCAATCCACAATCTCATCCTCTTTCTTCTTCAACGATAATGTTGCACCTTTTCAAAAGCCAGCATGGACAACTGTGGCCTACTACTACTACTTCTGGTCGGATAGCTGGTGCTGCTACTTCCACATTCTTGCTCTGTGTCTTTTGTTTGGAACTCTTCCATAGCCCTGACATTTTTGGGCCTTTTAAATAATATTGTGCCCTAAGCTGTTTATTGGTGTTCTGAACACCTATATGCCGGTCTTATTAAATGGAACATCCAAACGTAAAAACAAAAATGCAGTGGCACTCTGCAACCGGCACTCTGCCCTGCCTCCATTCTGGATGTTGAATGAGGCATTAGTGTTCATTTTGGCCAAAGCGTAATAAGCCACTCACCACGTCAAGGTCGCCTCCATGAGTGGTCCCTAACACTAGTTCCTACCTGTTATGGGCCATGACAGCCACATAAAATCCAGGAGGGCAGGTGCAGCATGCTTGCCAGGTACACTCTGCTTGTAACCCTGTCTAGTGCCATAACAGCTTCAATCACATCCAGGGATGCAAGTGCCAACATGCATGCTGAGCCCACTATATAATTCTCCTGGAGCCAAATGGCTACTGGTAGGCGCTTATAAAAGCAGACTCAGTTTTATACTGACTTTAAAACCAGCCTCCAGGGCAGACTAACTTGTCAGGTGTGCACGACTGCATGGGGATCGCCACGCTCCAATATATACTACAAAGAAAAAAATTTAAAAAGGTGGGGGTTCAGTCAGCACAACCATATATGCAGGTGCACATTGCTATGGCGAAATACACATACAAATGTAAAAACAAAAATGCAATGGCACTCTGCAACCGGCACTCTGCCCTGCCTCCATTCTGGATGTTGAATGAGTCATTAGTGTACATTTTGGCCAAAGCGTAATAAGCCACTTCCCACGTCAAAGTCGCCTCCATGAGTGGTCCCTAACACTAGTTCCTACCTGTTATGGGCCATAACATCAATGGAACATCCCACAAAAAAAAAAAAACTGATTGGAAACATGTGGAGACAGAAATAAAGGGAAATGGCTTAAGGCCTTAATTCATTACCACTCAAAGATAATGTTGTGCGTTACCCTGTGTATTGGTATAGTAATCATGTATATGCTGGTTTGCATATATTCAAGAACCCCCATACTGCCCTGTGTTTTGGTATAGTGATAACCTATATGGTGGTTTAATTAAACTGAATAACCAAAAAATATATAATTCCAGCTCTGTGGAGAAATAAACAGAAATGGATAATCGAGGATTGATTGTTAATATCACGTTATCAATTGCCGGTAATTTGGTGCACTATATGCGTGTTTAATCAAACTGAACAACCCCCAGAAAATTTCAACTGTGTGGAGAAATAAAAACGGAAATGGTTGATTAAGGCCTGATGTTTGAAGTGGTTGTCCCATCTTGTGAAGTTGCATTCATTGCATTCCTTATACCAGACTGACCAACTTACCCTATTCATGTAATTATCAATTTCTTCTCCTCCGTCCCAATTTGTTATTTTTTCCATACCTGTGTTTACTAGTGATGATCGGCAGGGGCAGTATTCAAATTAACGATATTTCGCAAATATTTGGAAGAATATTTGTCATATATTCATGAATTAGCGATTATTTTCTAGATTGCGAAAATTGGCAACATAATATTCGCATAATGCGCACAAAATAAAGGCATGGGTCACTATAGCTACATTTTTCAATCTGCTCAAAGTTTACTGAGACTGGAGAAAATAGTTGGCACGGCAGAACATTACAAAAGCAGAACATTTAAATGCAGATAGTGCTCCAATATATTCGTGATTGCGCAAATCTGCAATTAATGATGCGCATATTTTGGTACAATGCGTGCAACTTCACATTTTAGCAGGTCTGACAACTTATTAGTGATTGGTGCACTCAGTATTGTTGTGAACTTGTGACGTTACAGCACTATGTATGTATGTATGTATGTATGTATGTAGCATACACACATACATACAGCACTATGTCTGTAACATGCATGTATGGACAGCAGAACCTCTCACACTACCTAACACCCTGCACTGGAACCTATCAGCCACACTATATCACTATCTAACCTACACCGACTATCTCCCACTAACTATATATATATATATATATATATATATATCAATGGAAAAATGGCGGCACTGGAAAAAAGCGTACTGTCGGGTGCATATCCCAGGGCATAAGCCTATTGCCCAATATATATCGGAAAAAGGGGCAGCACACCAATGTAGTGAAAATAAGGGAGTTTAATCACCCATGTGGTACAAAAACGCAACGTTTAGGCTCAACAATAGAGCCTCTCAAGCCTCCATAGATCACACTTTAGGGATTGACACAGTTAGACGTATGTTAGAACTGTCTTCTCTTTCTGAACCAGCATGTGACTTTGTTCTAAAACTACTGAAAATTGTACTGTATGAGAATTATTTCCTGTTTCAGGACACTTTTACAGACAGAAAGGGGTGTGGCCATGCGCTCGCATGCCACACCTACTTATGCTAACATTTTCATGAGGGGTTTTGAGGAGGACGTCATCTATGGGTCCCACCACTTTGGACAAGTTCTGAAGTGGTGGAGATACATAGATGACGTCTTCCTCATCTGGACGGGTAGTTTGTCTGACTTGTTGAGTTTTCAAGATACACTCAATGCTGTCAATGCTGATTTACAGTTTACTTTGGTGCACTCTCGGGTTGAAATACAATTTTTGGACACCAAAGTTCGACTGGAGAATGGTAAACTCATTACAACATTACATGTCAAGCCGACAGACCGTAACACGATCCTTAGATTTGATAGCTGTCATCCCAAGCACACAACACGTCATCTCCCTTATTCCCAGTTTTTAAGAGCGAAAAGAATAATCTCTGATGAGTCTGTTCTTGAATCGACTTTGAATGATATGGCCCAAAAATTTTCACGGCGGGGTTATCCTTCCTCATTATTCCGGCCACAAATGGAGGAAGTATCAACCCTGGATAGACGTATTTTATTGGCCCTCAAAAATAAGAAAGAAGGTAGAGATAGAATCCCATTCATCACGACATATGGTGAACAAAGCTATAGAATTAAGCATATCATTAGGAAACATTGGGGTATTCTTGGCAGACTCACCAATATACCTCAATTTCGTGCACCTCCACTCTTTGCATTCCGCAGATCTAGGAGTCTTAGGGACCAATTGGTCAAGGCTGATGTGGGCCCTCTGAATGTAAAAACACAAAAATATTTGACACATCGCAGTCAGGGCTGTTTTCCCTGCCTACGGTGTGTCAACTGTAAATATATACAGAAATCCAAACAGTTTGTTCATCCAGCAACTAACATGACCTATCAAATCAAACATTATCTGACATGTGACTCAAACTACGTTATTTATGTACTCTCTTGCCCTTGCAAATTGCTGTATGTCGGAGAGACATCGACTGATTTGAAAACAAGACTTAATAACCATAGGTTCTCCATACGACAAAAATGTATGGATTTACCGGTGCCCAGACATTTCACAGTATCTAACCACTTGGAACGAGAACTTAAATGTTGGATAGTTGACCACGTTCCAGTTCCAAGACGTGGTGGTGACAGGATCTCTCTTCTGAAAAGAAGAGAAAATCACTGGATTTCCACTTTGAGTTCATTGAAACCTTATGGATTAAATATTGAATATGGACAGGTGTAATATGAGTGTGCTTGCCCTTACATGTCCCTTCTGGTAATGCGTTTTTTTCTTCTCTTCGTGTTTAGTCCAATTGTTGAACATAAAGTGTATTGATGAGATACACTATGGACCATTGTACTAACGTTATGTTTTTTCTCATTGTTTTAGAATTTGGAAAAGGACGCACAAGTGGATGGGAATTGACATGACAGTGGACCAAATCCCTCGAATTGCCCTGATTATTCACTGCACCCAATTATTGCTGTGTGGTGGCTATAGATAATGATTATTATATACAGTATTTGCTTTTTATTTCATTGCCTGTCAGCAATCGGCACAGCGGAGAATCCCGCAATCGGACCGAACCCGATAGTGATTGGTATTGCTTGCTCCTGAGGATGGTGACGGCGTCTTTCTGCCAGACTACTGTTAATAGGGAGTAGGTTTTAACTGGGGGTTTCACCTCCTTGACGGTGGGTGTCCCCTAGTCATGCCCTCGCTGGGTTAAATAGGTCCTCCCTCTTTTCTCTTACCACTTATGTCCCGATATGGGATGCTGGCAAGTTTGCCAGTTACTGGCATGGACGTTACCTCTTTTCTTGCGATATGCGCGTGCGCGCTAATCAACAGCTATTCTGCCCTTAACCAATATGGCCACTCTCGCAGCTTAAGCTTAGTACGCATGACCGGTAGTGATTTTCACTTCTGACATAGCGTGGGTGCGTTTGAATGACTGGGCCTATTTCTAGGTGACGTATTGATTGTGTCCACTTGTCATCATGCCGTTCCAACCCCCTTGTAGGCGGTCCTTGTTTTTAACCTCACTGGGGCATTCACCTTATTATGAACACAACACATTTATTGATTGATATATGTTTTGAGATATACATATATATATATATATATATATATATATATATATATACGTATTTTTGTATACCTACTGTGGGATTGCACACTAAGTTTGTTATGTATCTAGTGAGAATTACGATCATGTTGCACGCCCAGGATATGGCGTCACTTTACTGGGTGTATCCTTTTACCATTGTTTGAGCATAAAAAGCGCACTTACACTTATGTTTTTTGACTTGAAAAAGGCTTGATTGTAAAGCTGAAACGTTGTCCTTCCTTTCACATGGGTGAATAAATCATATCTGTTTTCACGAAGATACGCTTGGAGTGCTGTCCATTTTCTTCTTTGTATATATTGTGGGGGGTTAGCTCTGGTCTCGGGGATCATTCACTCAAACTTCCTTCCGGACAACGGATTTCATGTCCAAACAGTGCATTTATTTGGCAGTCTTCTCAAACAAAACAAAATAAATGAACACCTGCCCGTCTAGGCACTACCTAATACATAAGATCGCTGACTCACCTAAGACCCCATTCACACACACGGGAACTCATGCGGCTTTCCCAGCCGAACGTCCATAAATTGTGGCTAGCACCTAGCCCCGTGGCCCCTCAGCCCTCCTCAGCTGAGATCACGCTCCCAGAGCCTCACCAGGACTCTGCTACACAAACCACTCTCTCCCAGAGTGAGACCCCACCCATGTCCAACAAGAGGATTAAATAGAATCCCTGGACATGGGCATTGTCCAAAATCCCGGACTGGAGCATGGGGAACAGGCACCCACCCAGCACATTACCTGTTCCCAGTAAAAGCCCGCCCTGGAACTGGCTGAGCCAGCTATACTAATACTAATACTTGGGCTTTCACTCCACCAAGGCCAGGCACCTTGGTGACACGCTCTTGGTGCAAACAGCCCTGTCTGACGGTTTCCTGGGGCTTCACTGCACACATCAGTGTTCACATTGCCACATATCTCCCTCTGTTCACACCTGTGGGGTGAACACATACACCAACCGGATGCTCCTGACAGGGCATCCGCCCTTTCTAGCCTCTGTCTCAACATTCCCTCTGGAAGATGTGGTCAGCGTCATCATTTTCCCTTTATTTTGCCATACCCAAGCCAGCAAGGCTTGGTTTGTCACCCACATTGACCTGTTGCCCAAGAAATAGTGTCTAAGAGGTTCCCAATTCCACGGGACAGGCAGACCCTCTCTTTCTATTTTTTATCTCTCTCTCCCTTTTTCTTACACAGCTGCTTCAACCGAGCACGCTTCTTAAGACTTGCCTCTATTTGTCTCTTTATTTTATCAACAAATAGCGCTCTTTCTTTTTCCTTTATCCTCCACAGGGGTTACGCCAAGTTTGGCTCCACTTTCAGAGTCTTCTGCTTCTTCAGTGGCATGCCCCACTTCAGCAGATTCTTTTTCATCCTTCTCTTGGTCTCTGGAGCATACCAGGATTTCTCCCACTCCAACTCATCGGCCTTAGCTTCTTTAGCCTTTGAGTCTCTTTTGGAGTCTTCATTCTGTTGATTAGCCTTCTCATCCTTCTTGGACACGGCATCATATACTTGATTTCTTAACTCCTCCTCTTCTCATCATGGTTGGAGGTACGGGGTACATCAGGGTCTTCACCAGACTCGCTGCCTTCTGGCAATCCCTGCAGAGATTCACCCCGGATATGGTTCTCCCTTCGGATAGGATTCAGGAGAGCCAGCCCATCGGAGTAGACAGGACCCTCATCCTGGTCGTCGGTCCCCCCGTATTTCTTCCCCAGCAGACTGCTGGCTTTCTGGAAGGCATTGACAGCAGAGGGAATGTCTCTCATGACCAGGTCCTGGCCACACACCGCCACGAGTCCCTGGGCTTTTGCATCTACCTCAGCACCTTCATCTGGTTCAGCAGATACATCATCCATTTTCTTCTCTGCCTCGGCTGGGACCACAGCGCCACCATCTCCAGACCCATTCTTAACAGGCTCTGCCTTCTTGGCATCTTTTAGAGAATCTTCCTCTTCAGGTATCTCATTCTCTTCCACCTGCTGCGCAGGAGCACGCTTAGGCCTCTCCAACTCATAGACTTTATCTTTTGAGCTCCTGAGAACTTCCAACTCTGCTCTGAGTTGCTTGTTCAGCCTCTCCAATTCACCTCGCTCCTTAAGCGCTTTTTCAAGGGCTCTAGCCAAGGAGATGGCCTTGGACTTTTTCTCCAGAGCATCAGCCTCCGCCTCCGCTCGGTCACGTTCTTCGGCATATCGGGCCGCAACATATTTCTCTTCAGCCAGGAGCTGGTCAAACATCTTCTGTTTCTTCTCCAATCTAGACACAGTTTGTCTCTGGTTGTCCAGGTCCACTATTCGATCACACAACTCTTGGTGAAGTTGCGCCATACTGGCTTCCAAATGTCTTTGCTCCTCCAAGAGGGCAGATTTTTCTGAGGCACTGTTTAAGACCTCATCAGCCAGTTCATTTCTTTCCTGCTCTGCATGAAGTCTGGATCGCTCAGAAACTGCAAGTTCCTCTTGAAGTTGGAGAATTTCCACTTCTATTTGAGTTTTTCGCATCAGCTTGTTGGATGCACTCCTTTTTGGCCTCTGGATCCAGCGGCTCTTTACTCTGTTCTGCAGCAGTACCAGACGTAGGAGTATCTCCTAGGACCTCGCCAAGACTTTTGTCAATGTCTACTACAGGCTTGTGTAACTTTCTGGAGACTTTCATTTTCTTCTGGGCATCAGGCAGTAGACCCTTCGCTATTGTACCTAGGGACCATGTAGGAGAGAGAAACCGTCTTCATGATTGCAGCTGTACTGACATGTCCTGTCATCTAGCCCTGCCTGGGTATGGGTCTCAGACACTAGGCCGCCATCTCCCCACTCGCCTCTTGTCACGTCAGGTATAACTATCGCCTGGTTGCTACCAGTAACCATATCAGTTTGGCCAGACCTCAACACGGCAGCCTCTCTCTCTGAGTTGCTATCGGTCACAGCACATGCGTCATATATACCGCTCATGTCATTCTCAATCCTTCCCTCAAGGGGCACTGCTGAGCTAATCCCCACCTTGGACACTTCTCTAGCCACTGTTTCCTGCACATTCCCTACAGTGGGTTCCCCAACTCTGTGCTCTCAACATTTATCGGCATTTTTCCCACTTTTACATTTTTACCTACAGGGAGCACTTCTCCCTGGTCACAGCCTGCAGTGGAAAATGCATATCAACATCACATGGCATCATACTTTCATTTGACATTTCCGCAAACTTGGCACAATCGCTTGCACCTTATCAGCGCCACTGTTTTTAATGGTCACATCACTTAAAGGGGTCGCTACCGATTCTGCAGGAGCCTTGTCACTTCCTGCAGAAGGGTCTGCCTTACCCCACAGCAACGATTCAATATCCTGACCAAACAACATATCAGATATACGTGAAACTGCATCATGAATTTCTCGAGTCCCTGTTTGCACTGGAGTCTCACACGCCGTGAGAGCCACCGGACAGTTCATGTTATCCCCATGAATGTCCCGCACACAGTTCTCAGCCACCGGGCTGGTCTGAACCAGGATCACCTGACCCTCTGCAACACACGGAGTAATAATCGGAACAGTCTTACCCTCAGATGTCATGGGTTCGGCAGTCCCAGGCGATGAGGGAGTTCCAGGAACATCTTCCCCAAGGTCACCCTCCTGCTCCTGGACATTAGGAACCTCCAGCCTTTGATTCCTGGTTACCTGACTCCTGGCCATAGGACAATCAGGTGCACACTTTGTGACTTGACGGCATCTCCAGCAGCACTCTCTCTTTGCCATCCCGCTGCACTCTGTAGTGGTTGGTTGAACCTAGCAACCGCATTACTGCTTCTCCGCATATCCTCTCTAGGACTCTGTATGCAGCAAACACTTGAACTCTCGAGAGCCGCACCGCTCTCCCTCTTCTTTTCTTTCCCGACGGTTGCCCTTGGCAACGGCACACAACACCTGTTCGTCTGATTTTCCAGCCGCATCACCGACACTTTGGACTTTTACAAACTGTCCATTCGGATTTGAAGGCTTTCTCTCCAGGGCCAACTGCAATTGCGCCCTCAAAACCTCCCCTCCAAATTGGCCTGCCTCAGCTGCTCGGCGAGATCCTCCATCCACCCCATAGCAACAGACAGTCCAGACACCAGAGAAAAATCTTTTTTTTTTTTTTTTTTTAACACGTCCACTTTAATCTGAGACCAGTCTCCAGGTGTCTCCCTGTAGAGACAATCTCAGCACTGCACCGCAGACATAACAGTCTCTTTAAACTTTCTCACCGTCAAAAAAATATAGCATTCAGCAGCACCTGCTTTTTCTGCTTGTTTGTTGCTCCCAGCAACGCTTTTCCTTCTCCAGCAGGGACGACTGCCCGCATCCTCCACCAAATGTGGGGGTTAGCTCTGGTCTCGGGATCATTCACTCAAACTTCCTTCCGGACAACGGATTTCATGTCCAAACAGTGCATTTATTTGGCAGTCTTCTCAAACAAAACAAAATAAATGAACACCTGCCCGTCTAGGCACTACCTAATACATAAGATCGCTGACTCACCTAAGACCCCATTCACACACACGGGAACTCATGCGGCTTTCCCAGCCGAACGTCCATAAATTGTGGCTAGCACCTAGCCCCGTGGCCCCTCAGCCCTCCTCAGCTGAGATCACGTTCCCAGAGCCTCACCAGGACTCTGCTACACAAACCACTCTCTCCCAGAGTGAGACCCCACCCATGTCCAACAAGAGGATTAAATAGAATCCCTGGACATGGGCATTGTCCAAAATCCCGGACTGGAGCATGGGAACAGGCACCCACCCAGCACATTACCTGTTCCCAGTAAAGCCCGCCCTGGAACTGGCTGAGCCAGCTATACTAATACTAATACTTGGGCTTTCACTCCACCAAGGCCAGGCACCTTGGTGACACGCTCTTGGTGCAAACAGCCCTGTCTGACGGTTTCCTGGGGCTTCACTGCACACATCAGTGTTCACATTGCCACAATATATATATATATATATATATATATATATATATATATATATATAGCAACTAACTAACTAACTAACTAACTAACTATCTAATGTGACACTGGAAAGCAGAGATCACAGCAATGACACTACTGTCTCCCTCAGAACTGTAATAAACTGTAGAAAATGGCTGTGGGGAGGTTCATATATACTAAAGGGGTAGGCAACTTTCCTATTGGTTGCTAGGGATGTTGCTAAGCTCAGACAAAGACATTGCAGCCTTCTCATTGGCCCACAATCAAAAAGGGAAGTTACTGATTAAAAAAAAAGTAGAATATTCAAAAATACGAATATATATCACTGTATTCTAAATATTCATGAATTCTCAAAGTGGCGATATTCGCCATTAAAATTTGTGATTCGAATATTCGCACCCAACACTAGTGTTTACAGCTTGTTGCCATTGGCTATGGCCACCACAGCTATACCGTAGCAGTGGCCACGCTTGTGCAGTGTCTTTCTCTCATTTCTTCTGGCTTGGCTGGCTGGGTGAACGGGAGCGCACATATTCATGCATGTGCGGCCTCTCCCATTTCGTCCTCTCTCTGCAGCCCTATTAAATGTACTTGAACAGCCATTGGGCATGCGCATTAGCTCAGAAGCTGTTCAATGCAGCGATACTTATGTGATGTTCATCTGATGTAGACAGTAGACAAGGACCCTTAGTTGAGATCAAACATCTTTTATCAAGTCTGATTTTATTATCTGGGCTCGGCTATCACACCTGCACTGACATACTGTTTGGTGCTGGTGTACATATAATAGTGTGCAGTACAAGGATTCAGCATAACTGCACTTTCATGTCGGTTATAGTAATAATGAGTAATAGGACATAAATTTATCAAGGTTATCTTACAAATTTGAACACATTATAAAACAGAGGAGCGCAGAGGCTGCTAATGATAAAGATTCAGGCAGTCTCAGGAGCGTGCACGAGAGAAGAGTCTGGGGGATTGTAAACCGCTGCTACTGCTGTCATTCAAAGCCATAGACACCGTCCCCTGTCTGAGCAATATTTTCAGGGCAAGGGATCCGCAAAGGAGCTCAGAATACAAGGCGAGACAACCACTTTAATATCCCATTAAAATTCACAGGTAATTTGGTGCACTACATAGTGTATTGGTGTTCTATCACATATATTCAGTTTTGAATAAATTTAACAATGACCCCCAAATATAATAAATAAATAAATAAATAAATAAACATTGGGAACTGTGTGGAGATAGAGAAATAAACAAATGTAGCCCTAATATTACATTATCAATTGTTGCTGTGTGTCACCGCCGGTTCTGGGAGACGGTCAGTCAGAGGTTCCTCCCTGTCTTGTGTATGACATTCTTTGTTTTGGTTTCACTTTTCTCAATTCCTTTCTCTCCCTCAGCTGCCTCTTATCTTTGATTAATTGGTTTGCTTTATATTCTCTCCCTTACTGCTCCTCCTTGCGGTTTATATTACTTCCTGGATGAAGTGTGTGCTGCTAGAGGCTGCAGTTGTTTTGCTCTAAGATAAGTGCATTCCGTTTACTTTGTGTTTTGTTTTCTGGCTTGATTCTAGGTGACCCTGACTCCCTCTTTATTCAGTGCAGGGAGCCGGTGGCCGTCCCCCTCACTGCTATAGGGAATTCAGGTGTTATTCAGTTATAGGTACGAGGGCATGTATCTGTCTACCACCGGGACTTGTACATGTGCAGAGTAGTTTTGGAGAGTTCTTAGTGATTTATAGAGCCCTCCTATGTTTTCCTTAGTTTGGAATCAAGCCAGTCTGTCGTTATTTATCAGTTCCTGCTAACTGTCCTCCATCCTTGACACTGTGTTTGTGACTACCCTTTATATGGTTCTTGAAGCTTAAAAAAGCAACAAATTTCAATATATGTGAGATGCTCTGACACGGAGTTTGCACTATTATTCTATATGCTATGCTAGATTGATGGTAGAACACATGTACAGTTTTGTGCTTATTTTACAACCCCCATCCCAATAAAAGGAATTTCTGTTAAAATGGTAAAACAATTAAAGTAATGTCCTTGCATATAGCTCATTTCGAGGTTTGCAGCAGTTGCAGTTGTTCTAAGAGACACAGCCAGCCTCAACTCCTCACTTCTCACTCCCCGGCTGACAGCTTTCACTACCTGTCCCTATGCTACACACACAATTCTTCATTTTTCTAATTCTCTTCTTTCCCTTCAATGTCCCTGGCAGTAGAATACAACAAGCTTGATTTATGTTTTTTTTTTTTTTCTGGCAGACACTGTAAGACCCATCCACCCTTATTCACAGCCTATCACAGAATGACTTTCAGCTCGTTCCGTTAGGTCAACTGTCTGCCTGCTGCAGCACTGGTTGGCTCCTGTAGACTGTATATCAGTCTGTAAGCCAATTGGAGCAAGTCCTCCCCACTTTCTCTCAGGGTCATATGAGAACCCTTTTTCTTCCTCCCTTTTTTTTTTCTGCCAACATCTGCAGTAAAATTGTGCTATGCGCCATTTTACTGGATACATTTGAATCAAACCTGAAAAGATTCGGGTTTGTCTGTCATCCAAAAATAGGTTCCTCATCTTTATTATAGATGTATTATTGAGATGTGAATATTGTGTGGGGGTCGGTAAATACCATGTGATTCACCATTTTATCATGACATCCATAATATGGTAATTTAAAATATTTATATATAATTAGAAAAATCCAATAGGTCTAAAACTTAAATTTGAAAATTTAACTCAGTGAAGGTTTGCTTGGCAGGAAATGATACCTTAAAAATATTTTGTTAGAAAGGCTTATATGAACCTATTTCTGCTAAACTGCTGATGGTTACTTACTAATCCAATAGACCTTAAGGGGATATGAGTTGGCGACTTCCTCTATATTATGACTAATAAAAATACATTTTTAATAACAATTTTATTGGTGGTCGATCCAAACTTCAAATGCAGAATACATTAAATCTTGCAGAGTATAATATAGGGCACAAATATTCAGAAAAATTGAAAAATGATATAAATACCAAAACCCAAAGACTAATACAGTACAGTATTTAGAGGTTTTTTTTTACATTTTAAGGAACTTCTGTTAATAGCATCAATCATAGGTTGAGTATTATAGAATACTCCTTTTAATATATTTTAAAGTGTTTTATCAGGAAAAAGGGTGAAACTATAATAATTTACTTTGATAATAAGTTGTTATTGATTAGATGAAAGGCATCCGCTTACCAACTACCCAGTGTTTGGCACAGAAGGGAGAAAATGCCACAGGAAACTCTACTTTTTTTTAGGTATCCCAGGGAAAAGAGTCTGAAAGTTATTTTACCCACCATACCCTTTCAAGATAACAGGACTAACTAACCCATGCTGGGCCCACTCTGTCCAAGAGCCCCTTAGAAGTCACCTAGTCTGTTTTATTGTACTTATACCCTTGACCCTGCTCCCTTTAACCGTTGTTCTAAAATAAAAATCAAGAATCTGCAAAATGTTATATTTTTTTTACAAGGGCCAAAGCACAGAAAATAATCTGGAATGAAGAAAACGTTCCTAATAACTACTTAAATGCCAGTGGAGATAGGTGCTGCATTTATATCTACTCTGTATGGGGACAAACTGTCTCTAATGAGATCATTCTTCCAAGCAGGTCCCATACAGATTCATTGTTTCTGGGCTGCAAATCCCTGTTTGCATTGGATTATCTGATGCTCAAATTATTGGGGTTATTCATCAAATTGGTGTAACGTGCAACTGGCTTAGTTGTCCGTAGCAACCAATCAGATTCTACCTTCAATTTTGGAAAATTAAATTGCTCCTTTGGAAAATGAAAGGTGGAATCTTATAGGTTGCTATGGGCAACTAAGCCAGTTCTACTTTACACCAGTTTGATAAATAACTCCATATAATTTTGAGTGCACTGCTGCATCGATAATGCTTTCACCTGATCAATTTGCATTCATTGGGTAATCACTGTCACCTTTACACAAGGCAATTGCAATTACCCTTTATAAAAGTGACCTTTAGGGTAAAGGGTTCTCCAGCCCTAGGAATAAAAATGTGGCCTCAATCTAACCTGTGGGAGAGCTATACTTACCACCAGCAGCAGCGGCTTTTTCAGGGTCACGTGACTGCTCCTGCAGAATCTTCAGGTCTTTCTGTCCAAGCCCGTCTTCTCTTTTCCTCTCTGAAGCAGAAGATGGCACTTCATCACTGATGTCACCACCTTCTGCTGGCCTTCTTTATTCTCAGACTGTAGTTGCACATGTGCTGAGATTGTCAGCCATCTCCAACAGCCGGATGTGTACTGATGTCCATGTACAGACTTCTGTGTGCACATAACACTATAAGTACTGTACATGAGTCAAAACATAGTGATAAGCCTCTGTGCTGTCAATATGCTGTTGATAGGACAATATGTTTGTCACTGTGGAGCACTGTGAACATCACTGTGGGCTAGTGTGGATGCCACTGTGGAGCACTGTAGATGTCACTGTGGGGCACTGTGGATGTCATTGTGGGGCACTGTGGATGTCACTGAGGCACTGTGAATGTCACTGGGGAACTGTGGATGTCACTGTGGGGCAATATGGAGGTCACTGTGGGGCACTGTGGATGTCACTTTGGGGCATTGAGGATGTCACTGTGGATGTCACCCTGGGGCATTGCGTCTATCACTGTTGTGACCTCACTGTATCTGTCAGTGGTATGACCTAACTACATCTGCCACTGTTATGACCTAACTGTGTCTGTCACTGTTATGACCTCACTATGTCTG
Organism: Bufotes viridis; assembly: GCA_033119425.1. Lineage (NCBI taxonomy): Eukaryota > Metazoa > Chordata > Amphibia > Anura > Bufonidae > Bufotes > Bufotes viridis. The sequence continues at coordinate 175,431,702 of CM065591.1, forward strand.
TCACTGTTATGACCACACTGTGGCTGTGAATGTTATGACTCCTCTGTGGCTGTCTCTGTTATGACCTTACTGTGGATGTTACTGTCATTGGAAAGCTGTATGACAGTTATAGAGCTCAGGCACACGACAGTGATGAACCCAGGAAACACGGTCCATGTGTCGGCTGCACCTCTCAGGCAGATTGTGACTGAGCCGAACTTACTGTTTCATAGTAATTTACAATACAGCCATTCTGATTGTGGGGCTATTGCAGTGCACTCATATCATCAAGTGCCCCAAGATCAGATACAGACTGACTGTATCATAAATTGCGGCCAACACACGGGAGGATTATGGTCGTGTGCATGAACCCTTACATACAGAAACTGATCAGATAGCATCACACATGATAGGTCTAGATAAATAGGGATGAGCGAACCTGTGGAAGTTTGGGTTCACCGGGTCGACCAAAATTTGAAGTCAATGGGGACCCAAACTTCACTTTATTATTTTCCGTTGTAACATGGTTAGTTATATCAAAAAATAATAGCATTCTTAAGACAGAATTCAAAACTATATGGCCATTTAGGGATTAAAAACAAAAGCAAAAAAACTGCTGCAGCGCATCCACCTGATCGCGCTGCAGCAGCTTCTTTTGTTTTCACTGAACAGGACCTGCCAAAGGACCTGCGATATGTGTGATGACATCACCACATGGGAGAGCGTGGTGATGTCATCACGAACACCAATTCAGTACCCGGATTTCAGTGAAAAAGTCCTCCGGGTTTGGGTCCGGGTTATCGAACTCACAAAGTTCGGTATGAACCTGAACTTTGCAGTTCGGGTTCGCCCATCCCTATAGATAAACACTTCAGCATGCAGTAGCAAAAAAGATAGGATTAGGCCTCATGCACAAGATTGTATCCATTTTTACAGTCTGCAAATCACAGATCTATACTATCCCTTTGCTTTCTTACAACTTTTCTGCAAGGGATAGAACTAGTGATGAGCAAAGTTATGAAAAATTCGATTTGGCTGCTTCATTTGTGACGAATTACTAAGTAGAGCGCATTCCTTTTATGTAGTGGGCACAATGATGAGGAACGGCGATCGTGCCCGCCTCCATTCTTTGAGCCCATTAGATGCCGTGTTCATCGCTGATCGTGGCATCTGATGCTACAATTATGAACTTTCATGGGTTAATCCGTAAAAAAATACATACTCACCTTAACCATTTGATCGCAGAGAGGATGTCGTGGTTATTTGGACTGAAGATACTGCGCAAAATTTCATGACTAGGTCACAACCCCCTGCCAGCGTACGATATTTCAAGCGGCATCTTCAAGAAAATGCCCGCGATGACCTCTGCTCGTGCAAATGGATGAGGATTTTTTTGCCGTCATTTCAGAAAAATAGATTTGTTACAACGAAGCGCGAGGAAATTTCTGTTTTGGAACAAATCAAATTTTTCCTGAAATTCGGATTAAAGTCGATTTGTTTGTTTGCCATTGATTCGCTGAACACTAGATTGAAAATGTCCTATTCGGGTCATCAAAATACGGACCACAAACTCCCTGAAGTCATGGACAGTATTCTTATTTTGCAGGTCTGCGATTTGCACATATACAATTTGCTTTGTTCTGAATTAATTCATCACAAACCTTGTCAAATCACTTATATCCTGGCCTGCAACTAGAGTATATCTTGGTGTACATCACTGTGCATTGCACCAACATGCATAGCTAGTGCTTTCTGGTAATGAAACTGTTGCAGTGACAAGCAGGTGGACAGCCAAATAACAGTAGAATTAGACAGCTTATTCATCCTAATTTCATAATCAAGGCATAATTGAATTGCTTATCTATTAACCCCTTCCACCCCAGACAGTTTTCGCCCTCCTGCACAGGCCGCTTCTTTTAAAAAATTTGACATATCAACTTTTGAACACTTTTACTTATCCAAGTCATTCTGAGATTGCTTTCGTGACATATTGTACTTCATGACAGTCATAAATTTGAGTCAATATATATTTCACCTTTATTTTTAAAAATTCCAAATTTACCAAAAATTTCCACATTTCAATTTCTCTGCTTTTAAAACTGAAATTGATCCCTAATAAAATATTTTGCGTAATATTCGATTATATATTCATCTTATATTCGTCGAAATCGAATATTCGTCATTATTCTATATATTACGAATGTTACGCAATTTATATTCGCATATTGCAATTTGAACTTTGAACAGTGTATACAGACAAATTTCCTATTGAGTTAGCTTAGTAGAATCAGCAAAGATATCGAATATAGCACTATATTCTCAATCTTTGTTATATTCTAGCAAGCCAACCATTAGGAACTCAGTTCTAAGTAGAATTGCAATGCGAACATAGGCTCGCATTGCAAATTTAACTTAGAGCCGAGTTCCCAATGGTTGGTCTGCAAATCACAGATCTATACTATCCCTTTGCTTTCTTACAACTTTTCTGCAAGGGATAGAACTAGTGATGAGCAAAGTTATGAAAAATTCGATTTGGCTGCTTCATTTGTGACTAATTACTAAGTAGAGCGCATTCCTTTTATGTAGTGGGCACAATGATGAGGAACGGCGATCGTGCCCGCCCCATTCTTTGAGCCCATTAGATGCCGTGTTCATCGCTGATCGTGGCATCTGATGCTACAATTATGAACTTTCATGGGTTAATCCGGTAAAAAAATACATACTCACCTTAACCATTTGATCGCAGAGAGGATGTCGTGGTTATTTGGACTGAAGATACTGCGCAAAATTTCATGACTAGGTCACAACCCCCTGCCAGCGTGCGATATTTCAAGCGGCATCTTCAAGAAAATGCCCGCGATGACCTCTGCTCGTGCAAATGGATGAGGATTTTTTTGCCGTCATTTCAGAAAAATAGATTTGTTACAACAGCGCGAGGAAATTTCTGTTTTGGAACAAATCAAATTTTTCCTGAAATTCGGATTAAAGTCGATTTGTTTGTTTGCCATTGATTCGCTGAACACTAGATTGAAAATGTCCTATTCGGGTCATCAAAATACGGACCACAAACTCCCTGAAGTCATGGACAGTATTCTTATTTTGCAGGTCTGCGATTTGCACATATACAATTTGCTTTGTTCTGAATTAATTCATCACAAACCTTGTCAAATCACTTATATCCTGGCCTGCAACTAGAGTATATCTTGGTGTACATCACTGTGCATTGCACCAACATGCATAGCTAGTGCTTTCTGGTAATGAAACTGTTGCAGTGACAGGCAGGTGGACAGCCAAATAACAGTAGAATTAGACAGCTTATTCATCCTAATTTCATAATCAAGGCATAATTGAATTGCTTATCTATTAACCCCTTCCACCCCAGACAGTTTTCGCCCTCCTGCACAGGCCGTTCTTTTAAAAAATTTGACATATCAACTTTTGAACACTTTTACTTATCCAAGTCATTCTGAGATTGCTTTCTCGTGACATATTGTACTTCATGACAGTCATAAATTTGAGTCAATATATATTTCACCTTTATTTTTGAAAAAATTCCAAATTTACCAAAAAATTTCCACATTTCAATTTCTCTGCTTTTAAAACTGAAATTGATCCCTAATAAAATATTTTGCGTAATATTCGATTATATATTCATCTTATATTCGTCGAAATCGAATATTACGTCATTATTCTATATATTGCGAATGTTACGCGAATTTATATTCGCATATTGCAATTTGAACTTTGAACAGTGTATACAGACAAATTTCCTATTGAGTTAGCTTAGTAGAATCAGCAAAGATATCGAATATAGCACTATATTCTCAATCTTTGTTATATTCTAACAAGCCAACCATTAGGAACTCAGTTCTAAGTAGAATTCGCAATGCGAACATAGGCTCGCATTGCAAATTTAACTTAGAGCCGAGTTCCTAATGGTTGTATTGCTAGAATATAACAAAGATATCGAATATAGCACTATATTCTCAATCTTCGTTATATTCTAGCAAAACAACTCATTAGAACTCAGCTCTAAGTTGAATTTGCAACACAAACATATACTCGCATTGCAAATTGAACTTAGAACTGAGTTCCTAATGGTTGGCTTGCTAGAATATAACAAACATTGAGAATATAGTGCTATATTCGATATCTTCGTTATCTTTGTCATTTCTAGCAATCCAACCATTAGGAACCCAGCTCTAAGTTGAATTCGCAATGCGAACATATACTCGCATTGCAAATTCAACTTAGAACTGAGTTCCTAATGGTTGTATTGCTAAAATATAACAAAGATTGAGAATATAGTGCTATATTCGATATCTTCGTTATCTTCGTCAATTCTAACAATCTAACAATTAGGGACCGAGCTCTAAGTTGAATTCGCAATGCGAGTATATGTTCACATTGCAAATTCAACTTAGAGCTGGGTTCCTAATGGTTGTTGCTAGAATATAACAAAGTTTGAGAATATAGTGCTATGTTCTCAATATTAGTTTAATCTACACAGATGCAAGTTGAATGTGCGATGCGAGTAATATAGGTTATATTAATCGCATTGTGAATACAACTTAAACCATCAAAAAATGTGGTGATAAGAAAGCAGGATGCGCTCATACCCATATGCAGTTGTGCATTTCTATAGGGGAGCACATCCTGCACTTGTAGTCCGTTGCTAATGGCAATCACCAGCAAAAAATGCATACAATGGATGATGCCAGCAACGGACTACAAGTACCACAATGGACATCCTACATAAGATGAAATTTATGTGGATGTGGCAAGAATTCAGAACAAACACAGAACCAGAGATAGGTGCACACTGCCGTCACACTAAACCCTCACACTGATGTTAAAAATTGAGAGTTAGTTCGACATATCCTACTAGGAGGACATGTCTTAAGCCTCGGGCACCAGCGCCAAGGTCTCTCAAGTAGCCCGTGGGCCCTAACACTCACCTACCTGCGCCACAATGGGCGATATCAGGGGCCAGTGAGCAATTACAGGAGCATTAGGACGACTCACAAACATCTCCTCTGTTACCTCCAGCATGTAGCCATGCTTGCAATGGGAGGTGGGAGGTGTCTATGAGCCCTACCCAAGACTGACTGATATAGCCCAAGGCCAAGCAGGTGCACCCAAATGTGACCTGAAGATGAAAATCAGGCACATTTAAATTGGAGTTTATACACCTCCGTACATATATATATATATAAACCATCAAAAAATGTGGGGATAAGAAAGCAGGATGCGCTCATACCCATATGCAGTTGTGCATTTCTATAGGGGAGCACATCCTGCACTTGTAGTCCGTTGCTAATTGAATACAACTTAGCCAAATTTGTGATTCTCACATCCGAAAGTACATTTTAGCCTGGAGGCGTTCCCATTGTGATGGGGACGCTCCATGCACACGAGAGGTCAGCAGAAGCGGCAATGGGCATTGACTAGAGCGGGCAGGGAGCCAGGAATCCTCCAGACAGGTAAGAACAGCTTTTGGGAAGTGAAAGGACAACCAGACAGCAACAAGGATTAACAACTTTAAACAAAAAAGAATATTTGAAATAGCGATCATATAGCGCTATATATATTGTTCTTCCAGACCCAAAGAATGGGCAGTTTCCCTGCCTACATTGCATACAGTGCTCTGATGTACAAAAAGGACCCACAATCTCACATCCACATACAGGCAAACCTATAAAAATCCAGGGCCTTTATGTGATTCAGATTACATTATTTACACCATAAAATATCCATGTGGCCAAATGTATGTAGGGGAAACAACACAGACAATAAGCGACAGAATTTGTCAACACAAGTCGACCATCCGACGACAGAACCTATTACTACCACTCCCTCACCGTTTTAAAGAAGCCCAACATAATATCTCACAACTCAAATTTCAAGTGAAAGAACAGATCCAAAAATCCCGAAGAGGTGGAGACCAATCCAAGATGCTTAAATACAGAGAAGCGTTTTGGATCCATACTGTACAGACACTAAATCCGAAAGAACTCAATAGGGAGTATGAAATACATCGTTTTACCTAAACATGGACCATTTATGAGGGTATACACAACAAATGGCAGATATGATACTACATTTAATTAGAATATGTTTCCCATATGTGTAATGGTTATACCTGTTTGTTTTGCGATTTTGTATATATTAATGAGATTTCTTCAATTAATGTATTTGTGTCAAGATATTTGGACTATTTGAGAAATGATTGTAGTGATCCACTATTAATTATATATCATGGCCAATATGTCTCTTTGATTCTTTACAGGCTCCATGACGTTAGCAATAGAATCCGGTGCTGCATGGGGTATCCTTTTCTGTATAGTCATCCTCTGTTCTGTCTCTAATACACTTTTACATACTCCATCTCTCTGGGCTCAATTACTTTACCCTGCTTCTACTCTGTAAAGCTCGGCATTTGATGTAACTCAATTCCGGATTTTGGAACGCACTTCCACCAGGCAGTGCGTTCCACACATGTACTTCTCCTTCCGGCCCTTGGAGCGCACACCACTGGAATCACTCCTTTGGTCTCTTCTCATGCGCCGGTGTAACGTTACATTTCCCTACTCGTGAGCTTTCCTTAGCAGTCGCACCGGAGTGACGTTAGTAGGCATTCCTGGCATTGTGACGATCTGCGCATGCGCAAATGGACATTGTAGGGAAAATCTTACAGCGGAGCTCGGCTGCACATGGGACACTGCGCATGCACTGGAGAGCCTCAGTAGGGAAATATTATGGCCCAGTGCGCAAGCGTGCTTACTCCAGAAAATCCATCAGATCTGATGGATTTTCTGGAATTAGTGTGCTTGCGCACTAGGCCAGAATATTTCTCTACTGAGGCTCTCTGACGCATGCGCAGTGCCCGTGTGTAGCCGAGCTCCGCTGTGTGATTTTCCGTACAATGTCCTTTTGCACATGCGCAGATCATCTCAACGCCAGGAACGCCTACTAACGTCACTTCCGATGCGACCGGTAGGGAAATCTCACGAGTAGGAAATGTAACGTTACACCGGTCCTACTCTCCTTTTAAGGGCACAATTTCGGCTATTCCTTCACACCACTTACCTACAGGCGGCCCCTGTGCCCCCTCTTCTCCTTCTTGGTGTGTCTATTCTGGATCTTCTACCGACAAGCGGCACAGGAGAGTTATAAATACCAATCACAGTCTTTATTGATCTGGCTAAAGTTACAAAGATTCTAATGAACATTTAAGTCATGGAACCGAGGGAATTTGCTGATTATTTCTGTAAGCTCACTATTGAGAATGTCATGCATACTTAATATTAAATCACAATCAACAAAAATTTAAAGAAATACTGATAATAATATACCATTATTTGTGAGATTTCTGTATTACCTTCATACTTTGCAACCAGATATCATACCGTTGTATTTTCTACATCTTATCTCTCCAGATACAGACTATAAAAATTGTTTAGGGTGACAGCGTATTATTTCTACTGACTATACTCTCCAATGACCTCTATTATATAGGCTACATGCACACGACCGTTGCCTGCCTCGCGTCCGCTCCTCCTTGAAATTTTGCGTCCGTCAAAAAACGGATGACGGACCGGTTTTTGACGGATCCGAGTTTTATGGCAGATCCATTGTAAAAATGCCTATCCTTGTCCATAAGCGTGAAAAAATAGGACATGCACTATTTTTTTGACGGAATGAAAACACGGATCACGGATGCGGAACAAAAGCGGTTGACCATCCGCATTTTTTGATGGACCCATTGAAATGAATGGGGAAGCATCCTATCCGTGAAAAAAACGGAACGGACGCGAAACAAACAACGGTCGTGTGCATGTAGCCATAACTGTATGTTACTATGTATAATATCTCTGATCACACCTTGTTGTATACTTATAGTGCCTGATGAAGGCTGTATCCACAGCCGAAAATGTTCAACATTTGCATACAAAGAAGCCACACTTTACTTGTATTCAAATAAACAAATTTACATTCAACGTGAAAAATCTCCTGGCTGTGATTTATAATACATCTGTTCTGGCACAGTTTTCATTTTTGTTTTTACAATATTCATCTGACAGGTTAGATCATGTGTTATTCTCATATATACACCTATAAATCGCCCTAATATATCTCATCAATGGCTGTGCCATCAAACAAGCATTACCAACCTAAAAGTGCTCACCAGGGGCAAAAAAAGGACACAACCAAGATGTACAAAAATATATAATAAATTTATTGACAAATTAATAAAGAATCAAACATAATAACATACACAAAAACTGTGCAATTAAGGACAGCAAAAACAGAACCCAGATACCACCCACTGGCGCTAGAAAACAGTCCTCACCCAGATGTAACAGATACTGAGAGAATAGTACACTAACAGTAGGGCTAGAGATCACAGTTAATCCCAATATTAGATATACCCACATAGCACAAGATTCATAATTAAATGGAACATGTTATACTACAAGTAACATACCGTTAGCCATAATGAAAGGGGCCAGCGCCAGTGAGGCAAACACACCTCGAAATGTGTTTCGCACTTCGTTTCTTCAGAAGGTACAAATGCAATCACCAGACACCTCCTATTTATAATTGAACGCCCGCCATGATTGGTAGAAACCATAATTATATAATAATAACCAGCCATTGTCTCATATCAACAACGGCTGGTTATTATATAATTATGGTTTATACCAATCATGGCGGAGTTCAATTATAAATAGGAGGTGTCTGGTAGTTGCATTGTACCTCCTGACGAAGCAGAGTGCGAGCACGTGTCGAGGTGTGTTTGCCTCACTGGCGCTGGTCCCCCTTTCATTATGGCTAACGATATGCTACTGTAGTATAAAATGTTCCATTTATTTATGAATCTTGTGCTATGTGGCTATAATTAATATTGGGATTAGCTGTGATCTTTAGCCCTACTGTTAGTGTACTATTCTGTCAGTATCTGTTACATCTGGAGTGAGGGATTGTTTTCTAGCGCCAGTGGTGGTATCTGAGTTCTGTTTTGCTGTCCTAATTGCACAGTTTTTGTGTATGTTACTATGTTTGATTCTTTAATAATTTATCAATAAATTTATAATATATTTTGTACATCTGGTTGTGTCCTTTTTACTCCTGGGAACACTCTTTAGGTTGGTTATTCTTATATAGCAGGTTGTTACAGATGCAATGAGAATGTTTGTTTTATTTTTACATAATAAAGTATTTTTGAAAAAATTATGTTTTTGTGTCTCCATTTTCTGAACTCCATATTTTTTATTTTTCTGCCGATAGTCTTGTGCAGAGGCTGTTTTTACAGGAAAAGTTAACTTTTTAAAGGTACAATTTTGGGTACATATGGTTTCTTGATCATTCATTTTTACACTTTATGGGGCAAGGTGACCAAAAGAATTGTTTGTTTTGGCACAGTTTTTATTTATTTATTTTTACAGCGTTCACCTGTGAGGTAGGTCATGTGATATTTTTATAGAGCAGGTTGTTACAGATGCGGAGATACATAATATGTCTACTTTTTTATTTATTTCACTTTAACACAATAATAGCGTTTTGAAGCCAAAAAAAAAAAAGGTTTCCTGTCTCTATATTCTGAGAGCTATAGTTTTTAATTTGTTGTCTGATTGTCTTAGTTAGGATTTTACGGTGTTCACCTGAGGGTTTAGGTCATGTCATATTTTTATAGAGATGGTTGTTACGAATACGGCAATACCAAATTTGTTTGTTTTTCTTGTTTTTCTTATAATTTTTGTTATAAAATCAGGGAAAGTTTTTAAACTTTAAACTTTATTTTTATTATTAAAACACTTATTTCTGAAACTTTTTAAAACTTTATTTCTACTCAGCGACCTTTGGGGGTCTGATCCCTCTGCAATGCATTACAAAACATCTGTATTGTAATGCATTGACTGGTAATGTATTACACTGAGTTATACACTAACAGGTTGCCTTGGAGACCCAGCCTGGAGCTGGATCTCCTCAGCTTCCATAGAAGGCAGGTCCTGATGCCTTGCAAGACATTGGGCTGCCTTCTCACCAATCGGGTCCCTGTCACCACAGAGCGGGGACCCGATGGGATCCCTAACTGACCGCAAACTACTTGTATACCGTGGTCAGCGCTGACCACAGCATGGAAGGGTTAATCCTCCGGAATTGGATTTTACAGCGATTCAAGCTATCAGTGACTGCTCCGGTACCAGCCCGATGACTATGACGTAATAGCATGTCAAATTGCGGAAAGTCATCTGCCACCATGACATACTATTATGTCATGTGTCAGGAATGGGTTAAGCAAGGTGGACACCCCAATAACAGTAAAATTAGACCGCTAATTTACTCCAATTTCAGAATCAAGGCATAAAAGATTTGATCAGTTCCTCCAGTCTCCCTATGCTCAACCTACAATGTGAAAACTCTCCCTACAATCTCCCTACACCAGTGGTGGCAAACCTATGGCATGGGTGCCAGAGGCGGCATGCGGAGCCCTCTCTGTGGGCACCTTCACCCTGGAAAAAGTCAATGGTGTACCAATATGCCTTAGACTTTTCCTGTATTGAATGCAGGAAGGCTATAATAGCTAAATGGTAAAGTGTATGGAAGATATACTATATTGGACTGTAGTATTCAGGTTAACTCGCCATGTTGATGCACGGGATGAGGCCTTTAAATGTCTGTGACATCACAGGGGTTGGCAATATGCTGATTGGCTGGCTGCATAGCATTATGGGTTATATCACATTCCTGGGCTTATTACTTTCACGTTGCAACATGCATGCAGCACGCCTTTCTCATTAACATATCCATATGAGGGCTTATTGTTTGCGGGACAAGTTTTGCTTTAATATGGCATACAATGTAGTGGTAAGCGGGTAAATAATTTCAAATGAAAAACTGACCTGTGCCCTTTGATACATATGTGGTATGTATATGTAGTACGTTGTAATCCTACTGACCAAGAAAATGGTTGTTTATATCTAAATAGTGTAAAAATAAATTAAAATTATGAAAAAAAAATGTTTCTATATCACCATATTCTGATCCCCATAACTTTTTATATATATACATTGTATTTCTTTATTGGCAAATAGGGGTGTGGAAGGGGAGGGGCCAAGCTAGGGAGTGGGATGGGACAGGGGTGGATAGTAGGCGGAGTTAGGGGCCCAATTCAGATTCTTGCTATGGGGCCCAATGATTTCTATGCGCCCCTGACAGGCACCCAGACAGAGAAGAGGTCCCACAGCAAGGAATTATGCGTCATATCACCCACCACTGGAGAAGGCCACTTTCAGTTATTTCAGCCCCAGCACCCAGACAGAGGAGAGAGGTCTAACAGCAAGGAATAAGGCGTCATATCACCCACCACTGGAGAAGGCCACTTTCAGTTATTTAGGCCCCAGCACCCAGACAGAGGAGAGGTCCCACAGCAAGGAATCATGCGTCATATCACCCACCACTGGAGAAGGCCACTTTCAGTTATTTCGGCCCCAGCACCCAGACAGAGGAGAGAGGTCCCACAGCAAGGAATTATGCGTCATATCACCCACCACTGGAGAAGGCCACTTTCAGTTATTTAGGCCCAGTACCCAGACAGAGGATACAGGTCCCACAGAAAGGAATCATGCGTCATATCACCCACCACTGGAGGAGGCCACTTTCAGTTATTTCGCCCAGCACCCAGACCGAGGATACAGGTCCAAAAGCAAGGAATCATGTGTCACATCACCCACCACTGGAGAAGGCCTTTTCAGTTATTTCGGCCCAGCACCCAGACAGAGGGAGAGGTCCACAGCAAAGAATAAGGTGTCATATTACCCACCACTGGAGAAGGCCACTTTCAGTTATTTCGCCCAGCACCCAGACCGAGGATACAGGTCCCACAGAAAGGAATCATGCGTCATATCACCCACCACTGGAGGAGGCCATTTTCAGTTATTTAGCTTAGCACCCAGACCGAGGACATAGGTCCCACAGCAAGGAATCATGCATCATATCACCCACCACTGGAGAAGGCCACTTTCAGTTATTTCGGCCCCAGCACCCAGATAGAGGAGAGGTCCCACAGCAAGGAATCATGCGTCATATCACCCTCCACTGGAGAAGGCCATTTTCAGTTATTTAGGCCCCAGCAACCAGTCAGCGGAGAGAGGTCCCACAGCAAGGAATCATGCATCATATCACCCACCACTGGAGAAGGCCATTTTCAGTTATTTAGGCCCGAGCACCCAGATAGAGGAGTGAGGTCCCACAGCAAGGAATCATGCGTCATATCACCCACCACTGGAGAAGGCCAATTTCAGTTATTTAGGCCCCAGCACCCAGATAGAGGAGAGAGGTCCCACAGCAAGGAATCATGCGTCATATCACCCACCACTGGAGAAGGCCACTTTCAGTTATTTAGGCCCCAGCACCCAGTCAGAGGAGAGAGGTCCCACAGCAAGGAATCATGCGTCATATCACCCACCACTGGAGATGGCCACTTTCAGTTATTTCGCCCAGCACTCAGACGGAGGAGAGAGGTCCCACGGCAAGGAATCATGCGTCATATCACCCACCACTGGAGAAGGCCACTTTCAGTTATTTCGGCCCCAGCACCCATAAAGAGGAGAGAGGTTCCACAGCAAGGAATCATGCGTTATATCTCCCACCACTGGAGAAGGCCATTTTCAGTTATTTAGGCCCCAGCACCCAGTCAGAGGAAAGAGGTCCCACAGCAAGGAATCATGTGTCATATCACCCACCACTGGAGAAGGCCACTTTCAGTTATTTAGGCCCAGCAACCAGACAGAGGAGAGAGGTCCCACAGCAAGGAATAAGGCGTCATATCACCCACCACTGGAGAAGGCAACTTTCAGTTATTTCTGCCCAGCACCCAGATAGAGGAGAGAGGTTCCACAGCAAGGAATCATGCGTCATATCACCCACCACTGGAGAAGGCAATTTTCAGTTATTTTGGCCCGAGCACCCAGATAGAGAGTGAGGTCCCACAGCAAGGAATCATGCGTCATATCACCCACCACTGGAGAAGGCCACTTTCAGTTATTTAGGCCCCAGCACCCAGACAGAGGAGAGAGGTCCCACAGCAAGGAATCATGCGTCATATCACCCACCACTGGAGAAGGCCACTTTCAGTTATTTAGGCCCCAGCAGCCAGTCAGAGGAGAGAGGTCCCACAGAAATCATGCGTCATATCACCCACCACTGGAGAAGGCAATTTTCAGTTATTTAGGCCCGAGCACCCAGATAGAGGAGTGAGGTCCCACAGCAAGGAATCATGCGTCATATCACCCACCACTGGAGAAGGCCACTTTCAGTTATTTCGGCCCAGCACCCAGACCGAGGATACAGGTCCCACAGCAAGGAATCATGCGTCATATCACCCACCACTGGAGAAGCCACTTTCAGTCATTTCGACTCCAGCACCGATAAAGAGGAGAGAGGTTCCACAGCAAGGAATCATTCGTCATATCTCCCACCACTGGAGAAGGCCATTTTCAGTTATTTAGGCCCCAGCACCCAGTCAGAGGAAAGAGGTCCCACAGCAAGGAATCATGTGTCATATCACCCACCACTGGAGAAGGCCACTTTCAGTTATTTAGGCCCAGCACCCAGACAGAGGAGAGAGGTCCCACAGCAAGGAATAAGGCGTCATATCACCCACCACTGGAGAAGGCCACTTTCAGTTATTTCTGCCCAGCACCCAGATAGAGGAGAGAGGTTCCATAGCAAGGAATCATGCGTCATATCACCCACCACTGGAGAAGGCAATTTTCAGTTATTTTGGCCCGAGCACCCAGATAGAGGAGTGAGGTCCCACAGCAAGGAATCATGCGTCATATCACCCACCACTGGAGAAGGCCACTTTCAGTTATTTAGGCCCCAGCAGCCAGTCAGAGGAGAGAGGTCCCACAGGAATCATGCGTCATATCACCCACCACTGGAGAAGGCAATTTTCAGTTATTTAGGCCCGAGCACCCAGATAGAGGAGTGAGGTCCCACAGCAAGGAATCATGCGTCATATCACCCACCACTGGAGAAGGCCACTTTCAGTTATTTAGGCCCCAGCACCCAGACAGAGGAGAGAGGTCCCACAGCAAGGAATCATGCGTCATATCACCCACCACTGGAGAAGGCCGCTTTCAGTTATTTAGGCCCCAGCACCCAGTCAGAGGAGAGAGGTCCCACAGGAATCATGCGTCATATCACCCACCACTGGAGAAGGCCACTTTCAGTTATTTCGGCCCAGCACCCAGACGGAGGAGAGAGGTCCCACGGCAAGTAATCATGCGTCATATCACCCACCACTGGAGAAGGCCACTTTCAGTCATTTCGGCCCCAGCACCCAGAAAGAGGAGAGAGGTTACACAGCAAGGATTCATGCGTCATATCACCCACCACTGGAGAAGGCCACTTTAAGTTATTTAGGCCCAGCACCCAGACAGAGGAGAGAGGTCCCACAGCAAGGAATAAGGCGTCATATCAACCACCACTGGAGAAGGCCACTTTCAGTTATTTCGGCCCAGCATCCAGACAAAGGAGAGAGGTCCCACAGCAAGGAATCATGCGTCATATCACCCACCACTGGAGAAGGCCACTTTCACTTATTTCGGCCCCAGCACCAAGATAGAGGAGCGGTTCATTCAACTTTGGGTTGCACCGCAAGATCATGGTAAAGTTAGAAAAATGAGGATTCAATAAAGAAGTGCCCCGGAGAACAAGAATACATGTTTGAGGGGGAGGCAGTTATAAATGTCTATTCTGCACAACGGAGGCACAGGTCCTGTGGGATCCATGCCTTGTTCATTTTTATGAACGTCAGCTTGTCCACGTTGGCTGTGGACAGGCGGCTGCGTTTGTCAGTAATGACGCCCCCTGCGGTGCTGAATACATGTTCAGACAAAACACTGGCCGCCGGGTAGGCCAGCACCTCCAAGGCATAAAATGCTAACTCTGGCCAGGTTGACAATTTGGAGACCCAGAAGTTGAATGGGGCCGATCCATCAGTCAGTACGTGGAGGGGTGTGCAGACGTACTGTTCAACCATGTTAGTAAAATGCTGCCTCCTGCTAACACGTTCCGTATCAGGTGGTGGTGCAGTTAGCTGTGGCGTGAAGACAAAACTTTTTGGGCCCTGGCTGGCCACATTTGTACCTGGCCTCTGCTGTTGCAAAAAACCTCCCTATGAGCCACTTCTAACAGACTGGCCTGAAAGTGGTAAAAATGACCCTTCATCCTCCTCCTCCTTCTGGGCCACCTCCTCTTTCATCATCGCCCTAAGCGTTTTCTCAAGGAGACATAGAAGTGGTATTGAAACGCTGATAACGGTGTCATCGCCACTAGCCATGTTGGTGGAGTACTCGAAACAGCGCAACAGGGCACACAGGTCTCGCATGGAGGCCCAATCATTGGTGGTGAAGTGATGCTGTTCCGCAGTGCGACTGACGCGTGCGTGCTGCAGCTGAAACTTCACTATGGCCTGCTGCTGCTCGCACAGTCTCTCCAGCATGTGCAAGGTGGAGTTCCACCTGGTGGGCATGTCGCATATGAGGCGGTGAGCGGGAAGGCCGAAGGATGCGGCAGGATGTGAATGCCGGAAGTGCGCACAGACGGCCCGCACTTTATGCAGCAGCTCTGACATGTCGGGGTAGTTGTGAATGAACTTCTACACCACCAAATTCAACACATGCGCCAGGCAAGGGATGTGCGTCAAACCGGCTAGTCCCAGAGCAGCGACAAGATTTCGCCCATTATCGCACACCACCAGGCCGGGCTTGAGGCCCACCGGCAGAAACCACTCGTCGGTCTGTTGTTCAATACCCCGCCACAACTCCTGCGCGGTGTGGGGCCTTTCCCCCAAACATATGAGTTTCAGAATGGCCTGCTGACGTTTACCCCGGGCTGTGCTGAAGTTCGTGGTGAAGGTGTGTGGCTGACTGGATGAGCTGGTGGAAGCAGAGGAGGAGGAAGCCGAGTAAGAGGAGGAGGCTACAGGAGGCAAAGAATGATGCCCTGTGATCCTTGGCGGCGGAAGGACGTGCGCCAAGGAAATCTCCACCTTGGGCCCAGCCGCCACTACATTTACCCAGTGTGCAGTTAGGGAGATATAGCGTCCCTGGCCATGCTTACTAGTCCACGTATCTGTGGTTAGGTGGACCTTGCCACAGATGGCGTTGCGCAGTGCACACTTGATTTTATAGGATACTTGGTTGTGCAGGGAAGGCACGGCTGTCTTGGAGAAGTAGTGGCGGCTGGGAACAACATACTGTGGGACAGCCATGGACATCAGCTGTTTGAAGCTGTCTGTGTCCACCAGCCTGAATGACAGCATTTCAAAGGCCAGTAGTTTAGAAATGCTAGCATTCAGGCCCAGGGCTCGAGGGTGGCTAGGTGGGAATTTACGCTTTCTCTCCAAGGTTTGTGAGATGGAGAGCTGAACGCTGCCGTGTGACATGGTGGAGATGCTTGGTGACGCAGGTGGTGTTGTCGGTGGCACATCCTCTGTTTGGTGGGCGGCAGGTGCCAACATTCCTCCCGAGGCGGAGAAAGAGGCCGAGGCAGCAGCATAAGAGGGAGCAGGGGGAGCCAGAGTGAGTTCCTTGCTTTGACGCTAGGTACACACCTAAGCGTTTTCCAGCGCGTTCAAACGCGCTGTAAAACGCACAACACGTGAAAAGCCATGCTTCCCTATGGGCATGGTTCACATTTGGGCGTTTTACAGCGCGTTTGAACGCGCTGGAAAACGCCTTACGCTGTCGCTTCTACTTGAGCTTCTTTAGGGCGTATTTGCGCGCGTTTCCGTCCATTGGATTGTATTAGAACGCGCAAAGATGAAGAAATGCGCGTTTTCTGTTCCAAAAACGTGCCTACGAACGCGCGTTTTTAACTAGGCAACCAGCTTAAAAAGGCCACTCCCAGGTGCAAGACAGAATCATTTTTTGTGAATCTAGCACCTGTCAATAACGAAAACGCGCGTTCATTAATGACAAAAACGCGCATACAATCGCGCGTTTGTCGCCCGTAAAAACTCTTGAAAAAACGCACGCCTGCAAAACGCTTAGGTGTGTTCCCAGCCTTAAGGTGTTTACTCCACTGCAGTTCATGCTTTGCATGCAGATGCCTGGTCATGCAGGTTGTGCTAAGGTTCAGAACGTTAATGCCTCGCTTCAGGCTCTGGCGTGCAAACCACTCGGGTCTTGTCGTCAGCACATTGTTTGAAGAAGTGCCATACCAGGGAACTCCTTGAAGCTGCCTTTGGGGTGCTCGGTCCCTGGTGGCAGTGGCCAGTAGCAGGCGAACTCTCTTGGAGTCGGCTGTTCTGCTTTTGCCCCCCGCTCTCTCTTTTGCTACGCTGTTTCCTCGGTCTCACCACTGCCTCTTCCTCTGAACTATGAAAGTCAGTGGCACGACCTTCATTCCATGTGGGGTCTAGGACCTCATCGTCCCCTGCATCGTCTTCCACACAGTCTTCCTCCCTGACCTCCTGTTCGGTCTGCACACTGCAGAAAGACGCAGCAGTTGTCACCTCTGTTTCGTCATCATCAGAGACGTGCAGACTCTGATGAGGTGGTATTCCCATGTCCTTATCATCAGGAAACATCAGTGGTTGTGCATCAGTGCATTCTATGTCTTCCACCACTGGGGAAGGGCTAGGTGGATTCCCTTTGGGAAACCCTGCCAGCAGAGTCTTCAAACAGCATAAGCTCAGACAGTTTCCCTGATATGCATGGGGGTGATGTGACAGACTGATGGGCTTGGTTTTCAGGTGCCACCTGTGCGCATTCTGCAGAAGACGGTGGGAGATAATGTTGTGAACATGCTGGATCCACTGTCGGCCACCCAATTGACTAGCGCCTGTACCTGCTCAGGCCTTACCATCCTTAGAATGGCATTGGGCCCCACCAAATATCGCTGTAAATTCTGGCGGGTACTGGAACCCGAGGTAATTGGTTCACTAGGACGTGTGGCTGTGGCAGAATGGCCAAGTCCTTTCCCAGCACAAGAGGGTACACTAACACCACCATGACCGCGTCCGCGTCCCTTACTAGATGTTTTCCTCATTTTTACTGTTCACCAAGCACCACAATAAGAAAAAAAATATTTGTCCCAATGTATTGATTTCAAATTCAGGCCTTTTTTTACAGGCTCCTAACACTATCTGCCTATTTATTTATGTAGCGTATTACACAAATCCAGGCACAGCAGTAACCAATAATTTAGGCTCCATTTCCACGACCGTATGTTGACCGCAAAAAAACGGATCCGTGTCCGCAAAAAAACGGATTGCATTCCGTTTTTTTGCTGATCCATAGACTTCAATAGGGCCATGTCCTATTGAAGTGTATGGATCAGCAAAAAAACGGAATGCTATCCGTTTTTTTGCGGACACGGATCCGTTTTTTTGCGGACAACATACGGTCGTGTGAATGGAACCCTTGGGGAATATCTCTTTTAGGGCTAGTATTTAGGTCCTGGATGAAAGGTATCCTTTTATGGACAGATTTACACTTTGCCTGCAACAGCTCAAACACCAGATTCAGGGTATTGCTATTTTGGCAATTGAATTTCACCCCAGAACAAAATATACCCTTTTACGGACAGATTATCACTTTGCCTGCAACAGCTGGGACAACAGATTAAGAGTATTGCTATTTTGGCAATTGAATTTCAGTGAATTAGAGTTTTTATTCAAATTTTTCAAAAATATGCAATATAAATCAAGCAATAATAGGTTAATGTAGATTTGCATCAAAGTATTGGTAGATTGATCAAGAAAAGAGAACAGATGTGCATTACTGCATAATAACACAAGACATTTTCTATTACACATGGAGAATAAACCTAACAAGGCATAGCTTGAGACAAAGAAAGGAAAAGTGGGGGGGAAATGAGGGGAGAGGGGGAGATGGGAGGGATGTGGACATAACATTGCGTGCAGAAAATAAAGCTTTTCTGAAGGACTAGTGTCAAGCTCTAACTTCCAACTTAATGAAGTGAAAAGAACGGAACTAGACATAATTAAGGCAAAGGCAATACATCGCAGATGAAACAAAAACATAAGAGCATTTATGTAATCTAAGCAATCAGAGTATCACTGAGAGTTTATTTTGGTCCATAGCAGAATTCCATTTGTCCCAAATGATGGTGAACTTGTTCGGACGACGAGCAGCCCGCCACCTCTTCTGTTCAAATTGCGCAACTTTAGTAAACTCTGCCAACCACTCGAATCCTGAGGGTTTGGCAATTGAATTTCACCCCACAACAAAATGCATGTTTTTGCGGACACTATGAAACTTGGCCAGCCACAGCTGAAACCACTGATTTATGGTATTGCTATTTTGGCAATTGAATTTAACTGCAGAACAAAATATACCCTTTTACGGAAAGATTAACACTTGGCCTGCAACAGCTGGGACACCAGATTCAGGGTATTGCTATTTTGGCAATTGAATTTCACTCCACAACAAAATATATGCTTTTGCGGACACTATGAAACTTGGCCAGCCACAGCTGAAACCATTAATTTATGGTATTGCTATTTTGGCAATTGAATTTCACTGCAGAACAAAATATACCCTTTTACGGACAGATTAACACTTGGCCTGCAACAGCTGAGTCACCAGATTCAGGGTATTGCAATTTTGGCAATTGAATTTCACCCCACAACAAAATATATGTTTTTGCGGACACTATGAAACTTGGCCAGCCACAGCTGAAACCACTGATTTATGGTATTGCTATTTTTGTAAAAGAATTTCACCGCAGAACAAAATATACCCTTTTACGGACAGATTAACACTTGGCCTGCAACAGCTGGGACACCAGATTCAGGGTATTGCTATTTTTGCAATTGAATTTCACCACACAACAAAATATTTGTTTTTGCGGACACTATGAAACTTGGCCAGCCACAGCTGAAACAACTAATTTATGGCATTGCTATTTTGGCAATTGAATTTCACCGCAGAACAAAATATACCCTTTTACGAACAGATTAACACTTGGCCTGCAACAGCTGGGACACCAGATTCAGGGTATTGCTATTTTGGCAATTGAATTTCACTCCACAACAAAATATATATTTTTGCGGACACTATGAAACTTGGCCAGCCACAGCTGAAACTACTAATTTATGGTTTTGCTATTTTGGCAATTGAATTTCACTGCAGAACAAAATATACCCTTTTACGGACAGATTAACACTTGGCCTGCAACAGCTGGGTCACCAGATTCAGAGTATTGCAATTTTGGCAATAGAATTTCACCCCACAACAAAATATATGTTTTTGCGGACACTATGAAACTTGGCCAGCCACAGCTGAAACCACTAATTTATGGTATTGCTATTTTGGCAATTGAATTTCACTGCAGAACAAAATATACCCTTTTACAGACAGATTAAAACTTGGCCTGCAACAGCTGGGTCACCAGATTCATAGTATTGCAATTTTGGCAATTGAATTTCACCCCACAACAAAATATATGTTTTTGCGGACACTATAAAACTTGGCCAGCCACAGCTGAAACCACTGATTTATGGTATTGCTATTTTGGCAATTGAATTTCACCGCAGAACAAAATATACCCTTTTACGGAAAGATTAACACTTGGCCTGCAACAGCTGGGACACCAGATTCAGGGTATTGCTATTTTGGCAATTGAATTTCACTCCACAACAAAATATATGTTTTTGCGGACACTATGAAACTTGGCCAGCCACAGCTGAAACCACTAATTTATGGTATTGCTATTTTGGCAATTGAATTTCACTGCAGAACAAAATATACCCTTTTACGGACAGATTAACACTTGGCCTGCAACATCTGGGTCACCAGATTCAGGGTATTGCAATTTTGGCAATTGAATTTCACCCCACAACAAAATATATGTTTTTGTGGACACTATGAAACTTGGCCAGCCACAGCTGAAACCACTGATTTATGGTATTGCTATTTTGGCAATTGAATTTCCCCGCAGAACAAAATATACCCTTTTACAAACAGAAATAACACTCGGCCTGCAACAGCTGGGACACCAGATTCAGGGTATTGCTATTTTGGCAATTGAATTTTACTCCACAACAAAATATATGTTTTTGCGGACACTATGAAACTTGGCCAGCCACAGCTGAAACCACTGATTTATGGTATTGCTATTTTGGCAATAGAATTTCACTGCAGAACAAAATATACCCTTTTATGGGCAGATTAACACTTGGCCTGCAACAGCTGGGACACCAGATTCAGGGTATTGCTATTTTGGCAATTGAATTTCACCCCAGAACAAAATATACCCTTTTACGGACAGATTATCACTTGGCCTGCAACAGCTGGGACACCAGATTAAGGGTATTGCTATTTTGGCAATTGAATTTCACCCCAGAACAAAATATATGTTTTGGCGGACACTATTATACGTTGCCCGCCACAGCTGAAACCACTGATTTATGGTATTGCTATTTTGGCAATTGAATTTCACCACAGAAAATAATATATCCTTTGCCAGATAGCAGACAGTATTATACTTGGCTAGCCAAAGCTGGAACACCAGATTTAGGGGATTGGTATTTGGGCAATTGTATTTAACCCCTTAATAAAATATAGAAATTGCTATCCTGAGTTTCTAGGGGTGACAATAAGCAAAGCCAAGCCCCTGATGTAGGATATAGCCAATAAAAACTAGTATTGATGGATTGAAGGACTTGGTGGCAGCTTGTTCTGGTGCACCACAAGTCACAAAATGGCCGCCGATCACCCCAGAAAATAAGTGACAGAAAAACGCTCTGTGCAGCCTAAAAACCAGTGAGCAAGCAACTAGCAGAAGTTTAATCATTCACAGCTGTAGATCGATCACTTCATTAGGTGCTGTTGCTGACTTTTCCCTGCCTAATCTCACCCTCACAGAAGCTGCGTCCTCTCCCTACACTAATCAGAGCAGTGTGACGTGCGGCGCTACGTGACTCCAGCTTAAATAGAGGCTGGGTCACATGCTGCACTTGGCCAATCACAGCCATGCCATTTGTAGGCATGGCTGTGATGGGCTCATAGGGCAAGAAGTAAAATGCTAGCTGATTGGCTGCTGTGCAGCCCTTCAGAAAGCGGGAAGTAATCGCCGAACAACGAACCCGAACCCGAACTTTTTTGAAAAAGTTCGGGTTCGGGTCTGTGTCCCGGACACCCCAAAATTCGGTACGAACCCGAACTATGCTCGAACTGTTCGCTCAACACTTGTGGTAACCCTTATCCATCAGTGAGTGCAGTAAGTCGCACACGATCTTCTCACTAACTATTAGAATGGGGAGCCATTCTGGGGGTTCTATCCAGGAATCTTTACCTTCGTAAATACAGAACTTGTGGGTGTACCCGGATCTACTCTCACAAAGATTGTATATATTTATGCCATATCTTGCCCATTTGCTTGGCAGGTACTGGCAGAATCTAATCCTCCCTTTGAAAAGTAATAGGGACTCATCTACACTGACATTTTTATCTGGGTTGTACACCTCAGCAAACTTGGTGTTAAAGTGGTCAATGACAGGCCTAACTTTGAACAGAAGGTCAAATGTTGGGTCGTTTTGGGGTGGGCACTGTGCATTGTCATTGTAGTGTAGGAATTTCCTAATTGACTCAAATCGCTTCCGGGTCATGGTGTTACTGTAAATGGGAGTCTGGTAGAAAATGTCCAAACTCCAATATTGCCTAACAGTTGTTGTTTTTTTACAATGCCCATATGCAGCACGAGTCCCCAAAACTTTATAATCTCTGCTGCACTTACTGGGGTCCAACCTAGGGGTATGGCGATGTAGGGTTCTGATCAATAAATTGTTGGGCGTATAAATTGGTTTAGATTTGAAAAATCTTGTTCAGTGAAGCCCGCACACTCTATCTGTATTCTGGAGCTGACATCAAAATCCGGAATTTGGGGCTGATAATCGTCAGGGCGTGAGGTCCATAAGGGTTCACTCTGGGGGGCTCCTCCGCTGCTACCCTGGGGCTTCTAGAGCAGGCATGTCCATACTGCAGCCCTCCAGCTGTTGCAAAACTACAACTCCCAGCATGCGTGGATAATAGAGTTGAGCGAACACCTGGATGTTCGTGTTCGAGAAGTTCGGCCGAACTTCCTGAAAATGTTCGGGTTCGGGATCCGAACTCGACCCGAACTTCACCCCAAACCCGAACCCCATTGAAGTTAATGGGGACCCGAACTTTTGGGCACTAAAAAGGCTGTAAAATAGCCCAGGGCTTGAGGGCTGCAAAAGGCAGCAAAATGTAGGTAAATCCCCTGCAAACAAATGTGGATAGGGAAATGACTCAAAATAAAATAAATAAAAATTAACCAATAACAATTGGCAACTTGAAGGAGGAGGTGAAATAGGAGGTTGGGGTGGCATCAGGTGGGAATGCTATGGGAGTTGATGTTCTCATCACAGCCAAAAAAGATTCATGTCTGTCTGCAGTGCCACAGGCCTCATTCACAGACTCAGGGCCATGGCACCCGCAAAGAGGAGAGCGGTCCTGTAACAGCAACACAGGCCTCAGGTCAACCTGCAATGGAACAGGCCATTATCATTTATGTAGGCCCCTGACACCCAGATAGAGGAGAGGCAATTTGACAGTAAAAAGAGTTTAATGTCTCTCACCCAGACAGCAAGCAATTAAACGAAATATAGGCCCTTGACACCCAGACAATGGGGCGGTCATTAGACAGTAAAAAGAGTTTATTATCTCCCACCAAGACAACAAATGATTAAACGACATATAGGCCCCTGACACCAAGGCAATGGGGCGGGCATTAGACAGTAAAAAGTGTTAAATGTCTGCCACCAAGACAGCAAGCAAGTATGTGAAATTTAGGCCCCTGACACCCAGACAATGGGGCGGTCATGACAGTAAAAAGAGTTTAATATCTCCTACCAAGACAACAAACGATTAAACGACATATAGGCCCCTGAAACCCAGACAATGGGGCGGGCATTAGACAGTAAAAAGTGTTAAATGTCTGCCACCAAGACAACAAGCAAGTACCCGCCAGGCAGGCCAGCACCTCTAAGGCATAAAAGGCTAGCTCTGGCCACGTGGACAATTTGGAGACCCAGAAGTTGAATGGTGCCGAACCATCAGTCAGTACGTGGAGGGGTGTGCACACGTACTGTTCCACCATGTTAGTGAAAAGCTGCCTCCTGCTAACACGTTTCGTATCAGGTGGTGGTGCAGTTAGCTGTGGCGTGGTGACAAAACTTTTCCACATCTCTGCCATGCTAACCCTGCCCCCAGAGGAGCTGGCTGTGACACAGCTGCGTTGGCAACCTCTCTCACCTCCTCTGCCTTCGCCTTGGGCATCCACTTGTTCCCCTGTGACATTTTGGAATGCTGTCAGTAGTGCGTCTACCAACGTACGCTTGTACTCGCGCATCTTCCTATCACGCTCCAGTGCAGGAAGTAAGGTGGGCACATTGTCTTTGTACCAGGGATCCAGCAGGGTAGCAACCCAGTAGTCAGCACACTTTAAAATGTGGGCAACTCTGCTGTCGTTGCGCAGGCACTGCAGCATGTAGTCGCTCATGTGTGCCAGGCTACTCAGAGGTAAGGACAAGCTGTCCTCTGTGGAAGGCTTATCATCATCATCCTCCGTTTCCCACCAGCCACACACCAGTGATGGGCCCGAGCTGCGTTGGGTACCATCTCGCTGTGAACATGCTTCATCCTCATCCTCCTCCACTTCCTCCTCATCCTCCTCATCCTTCAGTAGTGGGCCTTGGCTTGCCACATTTGTACCTGGCCTCTGCTTTTGCAAAAAACCTCCCTCTGAGCCACTTCTAAGAGACTGGCCTGAAAGTGCTAAAAATGAACCCTCTTCTTCCTCCTCCTCCTCTTGGGCCACCTCATCTTCCATCATCGCCCTAAGTGTTTTCTCAAGGAGACATAGAAGTGGTATTTTAACGCTGATAATGGCGTCATCGCCACTGGCCATGTTGGTGGAGTACTCGAAACAGCGCAACAGGGCACACAGGTCTCGCATGGAGGCCCAGTCATTGGTGGTGAAGTGGTGCTGTTCCGCAGTGTGACTGACCCGTGCGTGCTGCAGATGAAACTCCACTATGGCCTGCTGCTTCTCGCACAGTCTCCACAGCATGTGCAAGGTGGAGTTCCACCCTGTGGGCACGTCGCATATGAGGCGGTAAGCGGGAAGCCGAAGTTGCGCTGTAGCGCAGACAGGCGAGCAGCGGCAGGATTTGAACGCCGGAAGCGCGCACAGACGGCCTGCACTTTATGCAGCAGCTCTGACATGTCGTGGTAGTTGTAAATGAATTTCTGCACCACCAAATTCAGCACATGTGCCAGGCAAGGGATGTGCGTCAAATTGGCTAGTCCAAGAGCTGCGACGAGATTTCGCCCATTATCGCACACCACCAGGCCAGACTTGGTGAAGTAGTGGCGGCTGGGAACAACATACTGTGGGACAGTCATCGCCATCAGCTGTTTGAAGCTGTCTGTGTCCACAAGCCTGAATGACAGCATTTCAAAGGCCAGTAGTTTAGAATGCTGGCATTCAGGCCCAGGGCTCGAGGGTAGCTAGATGGGAATTTACATTTTCTCTCCAAGGTTTGTGAGATGGAGAGCTGAACGCTGCCGTGTGACATGGTGGAGATGCTTGGTGACGCAGGTGGTGTTGTCGGTGGCACATCCTCTGTTTGGTGGGCGGCAGGTGCCAACATTCTTCCCGATGCGGAGGAAGAGGCCGAGGCAGCAGCAGAAGAGGGAGCAGGGGGAGCCTGAGTGAGTTCCTTGTCTTTAAGGTGTTTACTCCACTGCAGTTCATGCTTTGCATGTAGATGCCTGGTCTTGCAGGTTGTGCTAAGGTTCAGAACGTTAATGCCTCGCTTCAGGCTCTGATTGCACAGCATGCAGACCACTCTGGTCTTGTCGTCAGCACATTGTTTGAAGAAGTGCCATGCCAGGGAACTCCTTGAGTCTGCCTTTGGGGTGCTCGGTCCCTGGTGGCGGTGGCCAGTAGCAGGCAAACTCTCTTGGTGGCAGCTACTTTGCTTTTGCCCTCTTCTCCCTCTTTTGGTACGCTGTTGGCACGGTCTCACCACTGCCTCTTCCTCTGAACTATGAAAGTCAGTGGCATGTCCTTCATTCCATGTGGGGTCTAGGACCTCATCGTCCCCTGCATCGTCTTGCACAAAGTCTTGCTCCCTGACCTCCTGTTCGGTCTGCACACTGCAAAAAGACGCAGCAGTTGGCTCCTGTGTTTCGTCATCATCGTAGACGTGCGGATTCTGATAAGGTGGTATTCCCATGTCCTTATCATCAGGAAACATAAGTGGTTGTGCGTCAGTGCATTCTATGTCTTCCACCACTGGGAAGGGCTAGGTGGATTCCCTTGGGAAACCCTGCCAGCAGAGTCTTCAAACAGCATAAGAGAGTGCTGCATAACTTGAGGCTCAGACAGTTTCCCTGATATAAAAACCTATAGAAGTATACTGGACCACGCTTTAATCAAAATAATCTTTATTAACAATACAATAAAAACATGCGGCAGCATGTATAATATAGCAAAAAAGTGACACAGAGAGAGGGGTGCACAAATGGGCGACATCCAGGAGAGAGAGACACAGGGCAATATAAGTATAAACATCAATAAATAGCAAGTGCAAAGAATAACAG
Source organism: Bufotes viridis (assembly GCA_033119425.1). Lineage (NCBI taxonomy): Eukaryota > Metazoa > Chordata > Amphibia > Anura > Bufonidae > Bufotes > Bufotes viridis. Next base: position 175,458,356 of record CM065591.1, read on the forward strand.
ATATAAATACATCATGTCAATGCATACCCATAGCGTGTCTCTCCTCCGGGATGCTATATTATACATGCTGCCGCATGTTTTTATTGTATTGTTAATAAAGATTATTTTGATTAAAGCGTGGTCCAGTATACTTCTATAGGTTTTTGTTGCTCTAATACTGCAGGCGTTTATATATTTACATATGTGGATGTTTGGGTGCGGACCAGCACCCTACTAGTGGTTATATTTTTGGTAATATAAGTTTCCCTGATATGCATGGGGGTGATGTGACAGACTGATGGGCTTGGTTTTTAGGCGCAACCTGTGTGCTTTCTGCAAAAGACTGGGTGGGAGATAATGTTGTGAACGTGCTGGTTCCACTGTCGGCCAATTAGCGCCTGTACTTGCTCAGACCTTACCATCCTTAGAACGGCATTGGGCCCCACCAAATATCGCTGTAAATTCTGGCGGGTACTGGAACCTTAGGTAGTTGGTTCACTAGGACGTGTGGCTGTGGCAGAAGGGCCGCGTCCTCTCCCAGCACCAGAGGGTCCTATAACAACACCACGACCATGTCCGCATCTGCGTCCCTTACTAGATGTTTTCTTATTTGTTACCATTCACCACAATAAGAAAAAAATTATTTGGCCCAATGTATTGAATTCAAATTCAGGCACCTAACACTATCCGGATATCTATTTATGTACCGTATTACACTAATCCAGGCACAGCAGTAACCACAGATTTAGGGGAACATCAATTGTATGAAAAGGTATGAAAGGTATTCTTTTACGGACAGATTTACACTTGGAGATGCACAGCGTTTAAAAAAATATATAGGATTATGCTTTCAGCACTTGTATTTTAACATTTTGTGTAATATACCCCTTGATGGAAAGAAATACACTTAGAGATGCACAATATTGTGTGCAAATGTAGAGGATTATGCTGTATTTTAACACTTACTGTAATATACCCTTTAACGGAAAGAAATACACTTGGAGATGCACCTGAGTGTAATATACCCTTTTACGGACAGATTTACACTTAGCCTGCAACAGCTGGAAAACCAAATTTTGGGTATTGCTATTTTGGCAATTGAATTTCACCCCAGAACTAAATATATCCTTTGACGGATACTATTAAACGACTTGTCCAGTCACAGCTAGAACACCAGATTTACAGTATTTTTATTTTTGCAACTGAATTTCACCCCAGAATTTTTTTTGGGACACTATGAAACTTGGCCAGCCACTGCTGGGACACCAGATTTAGGGGATTGGTATTTTGGCAATAGAATTTCACCCCAGTACAAATAAATCCTTTGCCGGACACTATTAAACTTGGCCAGCCACAGCTGAAAGCACTGATTTACGGTATTGCTATTTTGGCAATTGAATTTCACCCCAGAAAATTATCTATCTTTTGCCGGCCACTATTAAACTTGGCCAGCCACTGCTGAGACACCAGATTTAGGGTAATGCTATTTTGGCAATTAACCCCTCAATAAAATATAGAAATTTCTATCCTGAGTTTCTAGGGGTGAGAATAAGCACATCCAGCTCAACAAGGTTCACATCCACCAATAGATACTGAGGGCTAAGAGTGGGGCCCACACACAGAGTTGGATGAAAAGACCAGATGACTTCAGTATACTAACACCACTAAATATGAATCCCACTGATTACAGGGGTGTCGGTGCAGTCACTAGCAGTCTGGTTATTCCCTCACTACTATATTGTCTTTTATGCCCTCAAATTAATGGGCTCAATATAGATATACATATGGGTGGCGCTCAGCGTTGTTCACCTAACTGTGTGTCATTGTTAGGAGCGCTCTTGTTCGCTCAACGCGTTTCTTTACCGCTATATTGAGGTTGTTCATCAGGAGCAGTTGAAGAGCACTACTCTGTTAAAACCACACACCTAATGGCAAGTGTGTAACGAACATAGCGCTGCACACCTCTATTAGTGTGTATGCAGCTGGACATTGATTGTCGTTTGAATGCATCAACCACAGTGCTGTACACCTCTGATGGCGTGCGTACAGTCACGAAGTTGGCGATGTGTTTAATTGATTACAGCGCTGCAGGCCTCTGATGTCGTGCGTGCAGGGTATTAGAGCCTCCGGCATGTAATAGCCATGGCGCGGGCTATCCCCGCGCTGTTTAAATGGAGAACTCCCCATCCCCTTCTCCGCCCAGCCTCCAGACCAAAAGCCAATGAGGCGCTTCTGTAGAAAGTACCACGCCTCCTCCTGTCATAATTCATATGCTATCGGCGTTTGGGGTAAATATGTGGTAATGATGATTGCTTGAGGGACCTTAAATCCCATGAAGAGACACCTCCATTCAGATATAAACCTGATACATGTCGTAGATCCTGTTAGACTTGTTACAGAACGGGTAAGCGGTGATCACTGATAGAGTCTAATAGGTGATGTGGTCATTCAGAAGTATATAAAGGGGTAGGGTTGTTAGTTGCTTAATACCTAACTCAACACACCCTCCCCGTGTCTATGTATAGTTAGGGGGACGTCCATCCAGGGAAATCGCGCATAGCCACATATATTGCATTCCACTGCGGTAGCTTCCAGTCCGAATGACTCTCTAAGAATGGAAACCGCAGGAGTGTCATAGTGGTAGACTGATGGGTTTTATTTATGTGAGGGAGGGGGCGTGTCCCTTTAAATGAAACAAGCATAAGATATTGAATCATTTAGACCTTTAGGTTTAATAGTGTAAAGGTCCATTGGGCCTCTTTTCTTAGGAGGATAATGTCACTGTCCCCCCTCTAGGTGATGCCCTCACATGCTCTATACCCTGAAACATAATGCAATTGTTTTCGGTGGGGTGGTACATGGCAACATGTTGTGCAATAGGGGTATCTCCACTCTTGTTGATTTTCAGTAGGTGTTCCCCTATGCTTCTTCTAAATTCGCGTTTCGTCTTGCCCACATACTGTAGGCCACACACACATGTTGCCAAGTATACCACTCCCACAGTCTTGCAGTTTATGAAAGATTTGATATCGTAGGTTCGGCCAGTGGTTGTGCTTATGAATTGACCCCCTTTCTTAATAGCCTTGCAGGCAACACAGTTGCCACATCTGTAAGTGCCATTTGGTTTTTTCGAGGTGAGCCACGTTTCACTGGTCGAAGAGTTGAACATGCTGTGGACCAGTCTGTCCCTTATATTGCCACCACAACGGTAGGTTACCCGAGGGTACTCCCCTACCATCTCGCCGACAACTGGGTCTGATCTTAAAATATCCCAGTGCTCTCTAAGAAGTGCCTGAACTTCTCTATGTGCGGTATCATAGGTCCCTATGATACGCACCTGGACATCCTCTGACATCTTCTTTTTCGGATGTAAAAGGTCATCCCTTTCACATGCAGCTGCATGGTGGTACGCCTTTTTGAGCGGTGCTTTTGGGTACCCTCTTTCAAGGAATCTCCTTTGGAGATCACGTGCTGAATCTTCAGAGTCCGACCATTTGGAACAGTTCCGTCTGGCCCTTAGGCACTGTCCCTTTGGTATCCCTCTCTTGAGTGGGTATGGATGGCTGCTATCCCATCTCAAGAGGGCATTAGTGGCAGTGGGTTTCCGGAACATCCTCGTTTTTAACTTTCTGGTTGAATCAACCTCAATGGACAGATCCAGGAACGTGAGTCGGTTTTCATCAATCTCTGATGTAAAGAACAATCCCAGGGTATTGATATTAAGTCTGGACACAAACTCCTTGAACTTATTTTTGGTTCCCTTCCACAGTATAACTATATCATCTATGAACCTCATCCATAATAAGATGGATGAGGTCCATGGTTCCATCTCCTCATTGAACACAGTGAATTTCTCCCACCAGCCCAGGTATAGGTTGGCGAAGGTTGGGGCACAGGGACTGCCCATCGCCACCCCCCTGAGCTGGTGGTAGATGACCCGGTCAAAGATGAACACATTCCGATGTAGGATGAAGTCCAGCAATGTCATGACCAGTGAATTGTGTTCTTTGAGGTTGGAACCTCTTTAATTGAGGAATATCTGTACAGCTTCACACCCCAATTGATGTGGGATCGAGCTGTACAGTGCCTCCACGTCCAAACTTGCAAGATGGGTGTCTTTGTCGCACTGGATGTCATTTAATCTTCTTAAGGCGTCAATCGAATCCCTCACATAAGACGGAAGGCAGATGACGAACGGTCTGAGTATTCTGTCCACATATATGCTGATCCTCTCAGTGAGCCCACCAATTCCAGAGACTATCGGCCTTCCTTTGAGGGGGACAGTACCCTTATTAATTTTAGGAATACTGTAGAAGGCCGGCAGAGTCGGGCATGTAGGAAGCAGATATGTGTGTTCATTTTCACTTATGAGGTTGCATCTTTTTGCCAGGATGAGAATGTCATTTAATTCCTTTTTAAACCCCTCAGTAGGATTATTTTCTAGCCTGGCATAGCAAGATCTATTATTCAGGATTCTTTTACACATATTCACGTAGCTCTCCACATCCAAGATGACAATATTGCCCCCCTTATCAGAGGGCTTAATGACAATCTTGGAATCTTTTTGTAGAGAATCCAGAGCTAGATAAATTCCGTGAATATGGATCATTTATGCACAGAGATCTCATTTTATTAGTGATTACCGTGAGGAAAACATCTAAGGGTGAGAATTCTGCCACTGGGGGATATTTTCTGGATGGTATTTTTAGATCTGTGAAGAGTCCCTCACCTGACCCTCTTTGTCCTTCCTCCCAGAGGTCAGCCAGCAGTTTGACATCCGCCAATTCTGCCTCATTGATGCCAAGTTTCACACATTGTTCCCTATCATGCGAGAAGAAACATTTTTTCCATTTTAATTTTCTAATGAACAGGTTAATGTCCTTCACCCACATAAATGGGTTAAACTTGCAATCCGGGACAAATGATAGTCCTTTACTTAGAACTCCCATCTTTTCCTGCTCAAAACCCATTTAGATAGGTTGATAATCTGTGATTCATCGCTTGGTATCCTTCTAATCAGTTTCCTCTCCTGTTCCTGAGGGAGTATTCCATAGTCTGCGGGAGAGTTCCTAAAAAACCTCCCTGATACCCTCTCTCGTTGGTGCCCCTCGCTCGACTTCTACCACCACCTCTACCTCTGCCTCTACCTCTTCCTCTATTTCTGAAACCTGCCCCTTTATTTGTCTCAGGGTCAGTCTCACATTCTGAGGAAGATAGATCAGTCTCGCTCACTACAGGATTTTTTCCCTGTCCACTCCCTGCATATTCAAGAATCTTACCCTCTCTGAAGTCTTTACTGTCCCGCACAAATTGATTGTGTTTTCTCCCCTTTAGATAACCCGTGAACCTCTCTACTGATTGTTGTAGGAGTGTTTCTCTCTTAGTGAAGTCAGCTAGGGGGGAGAATTTTTTAGCCACCTCAATACAGTCTTGTTATTCCTCTGTGTTTTTAGCAAGCACCTCCTTCTCCTTCTCTAGCAGGAATTTCATCAATCGAAGTGAAGACTCAATGGATTCTTTTTCCCATTTTTTCATTAGTGTGTCAGAGAGGGTAAGATTCTTGAATATGCAGGGAGTGGACAGGGAAAAAATCCTGTAGTGAGCGAGACTGATCTATCTTCCTCAGAATGTGAGACTGACCCTGAGACAAATAAAGGGGCAGGTTTCAGAAATAGAGGTAGAGGTAGAGGCAGAGGTAGAGGTGGTGGTAGAAGTCGAGCGAGGGGCACCAACAAGAGAGGGTATCAGGGAGGTTTTTTAGGAACTCCCTCAAAGCCTTTGGAATACCCCCTCAGGAACAGGAGAGAAAACTGATTAGAAGGATACCAAGCGATGAATCACAGATTATCAACCTATCTAAACGGGCTTTGAGCAGGAAAGAGATGGAAGTTCTAAGTAAAGGACTATGATTTGTCCCGGATTGCAAGTTTAACCCATTTATGTGGGTGAAGGACATTAACCTGTTGATTAGAAAATTAAAAATGGAAAAATTTTTTCCTCTCGCATGATAGGGAACAATGTGTGAAACTTGGCATCAATGAGGCAGAATTGGCGGATGTCAAACTGCTGGCTGACCTCTGGGAGGAAGGACAAAGAGGGCCAGGTGAGGGACCCTTCACAGATCTAAAAATACCATCCAGAAAAAATCCCCCAGTGGCAGAATTCTCACCCTTAGATGTTTTCCTCACAATAAACTAAAGTAAAGGAAGCAACATTTCAATTAAAAGTCTATAGTTTATTATGTAATATTAATAACAAGAAAGCCCCACTAGACTAACAACATATATATCCGACGCATAAAGACGCCACACAAGGTCAGTAGGGACCGGGACTAAACCTGGCCAGTAACACAGAAGTCCCTGATCCGCCCCTACTTGGCCTAAAAACCCCTAGTCAGAAAATCACAGGGTCCAAAAAGCCCCGCAAGGGGTGGCCGTGTGCCGGAACCTCACCCTGGTCAACTGACCCTAGTCTAGATAGGGGTCGAGGTCCGGTCCCATACAAAATACATATGCCAGGTGTACATAGATCCCCACCATATATATATGGTACAAAAGAAGGGGGAAGCAATGAAAGCAGGCAAACACATAAAGTGATGGTGCAGCAAAAGCGTTCCAACGTGGTTCTTCAAATAAGCGCACCTACAATCAGGCAAGGCCCATGAGTCATCAGGGAACGCTGGGCCAGTATACAAATAATATGCACAAATGCCAAAATCAAGTTATACTTAGACCGTGAGTTCACGTCAAATGCAAGCTACGGCGTATGGCTGCAGCTTCAAGAGGAGACCAGGACCTGTAACAATAGAGTAAAGTATCCCTTGAGCACACTAGGTCCTGGGCCGATAAATCAAATTGCCACCCTACAGATAGAGAAACATAAAGACAAGAGTGCTCCATGTCCACCAGTGTTAAAGTAAAACATGTATACACTTACATATAAAGCAGGTCGGCCAAAGTATTTGACCTCAGACCGCACATCGATATGGCGTCTCGTCCCTGTGCACGTCCCCTAACCATGAGGGAGATCACCCTCTATTTAAAGGTACTAGAAGGAGAGTATTACCGGGTCAAATCTCGCGCCCAGCCGCCACGTCACAGGTCGCGTCACCTAGGAGATAATGCGCAGGCGCAGTTCACCTCTGAACATGCTGGGAGCCGGAGAGTACAGCCGATGTAACGGTGCATGCGTACAAGTCGCGGCTCCATGCGGACGTCATAGAGGGCGTCCACTCAGAGAAGTGTGGGCGGAAGTGCTGAAGTCTGACTCCAGCAACACACTAGCGGCGTCCAGTGTGATGGGTAAGAAACCCACAAAGAGTGACACATGGGCGGACACAGGGGCGTCTCAGCCAAAAATAGGAGTCCCATCTGGACATCCCGTTCACCATGTGAATCACATCCATATTAATAAATGGGCTGTGTGGCAGAGGAGCGGACATATTAAGTATACCGCTGCTACTCTGTAGCCCACCTAAAGACAAACAAAGGGCCGTCTAGCAGCCCTATAGGACATTTAAGGCGGAATCTCCATGTGCAACAGAAAAGACCTAAGATCACTCGTCGGTCACAATACCTGGGACAGGAAGCCATCCCAGGCAGTACACCTATATCAAAGTCAAGAACAAAACCGCATCAATCAATGATTAAAGGAATGAACTAAAATTCAAATGTTCGTTCAAACCGTGGGGGCTGGTGGTTTTCAGCCTGAAGATCCACCGTGTCTCCTGCTGAAGGATCTTCTTGTCCCAATCTCCCCCACGGTTTGGTTTGAGAACGCGCTCTATCCCCATAAAGGAGACTGCAGATGTCCTACCCGCATGGCAGGAGTGTACATGGCGAGCTATGGGGGTATCCCTATTATTCCTTATGTCCCCCACATGCTCGCCCATCCTCTTGCGAAATTCCCTGCAGGTCTTACCCACGTAACGTATGCCGCACTCGCAGACGCATAAATATACAATCCCCGAAGTGCGACAGTTGATAAAATCAAGTAGGTGGTAGACCTTGTTCTTTATGCCAGCAAAGGATTTCCCTTGGTGTACAAATTTACAAAAGCTACAGCGGCCGCATCTAAAACATCCCACCACTGGACTCTGTAGCCAGGTAAGTGGTCTCGTCATCACCGGTGCAAAATGACTGTGGACCAATTGGTCCCTTAAGTTGGTCCCCCTTCTGAATGTAATGGAGGCTTTAGGGCTGAGCACATCACCAAGGTCAGGGTCCAGCAACAGGGTCCCCCAATGGCAGTCAAGAATTTCCCGAACCCCCGATGCCGCTACATCATATGTTCCAATGACTCTGATTTGTTGAGCGGGTTCATCTGTCTGTTTGTTGGGATGCAAAAGAGTTGTTCTCTTTTGCTGAAGGGCCCTTTTATAGGCTAGTCGCAATACCTGATCAGGGTAGCCCCGAGCTCTAAACCGGGACCTCAGGTCGTCCGCCTCCCGTTTAAAGTCCTTCAGGTCGAAGCAATTGCACTTCACCCGTAAGTACTGCCCCGTTGGAATGCCCCTCCTGAGTGGGAGAAGATGACAACTCTCCCAGCCCAGAAGGGAATTGGTGGCTGTGGGTTTTCGATAAATAGTAGTTTTTAGAGACCCACCTGGTTCCTTAGAAATCAGGATATCTAGGAAGGGTAGGCTGATACTTTCGATCACAGATGTAAACTTCAAATTGATACTATTAGTGTTCAGCTCAGATACAAATCTTCTGAAGTCACCCTCTGGGCCGCTCCACAGAACGAATATATCGTCTATGTAGCGGCACCAGAGGGCGATGGACTCCACATACCAATGTGGCCCCTCTCCGAACACAACGGTCTCTTCCCACCAGCCCAGGAGCAAATTTGCATATGAGGGTGCACAAGAACTGCCCATGGCAGTGCCCCTGAGCTGGTGGTAGACACGACCGTCAAACACAAAGAAGTTGCTGGTCAAGATGAACTCCAGAAGTTGTAACACAAAGATGTTATGAGACATACACTGCCGTCCCCTTGCTCTCAGGAAATGTGCAGTCGCCTCCATGCCATACTTATGCGGTATTGAGGAGTATAGCGCCTCCACATCAATTGATGCCAGGAACCAATCGGGTTCCACCACCATCCCCTCCAGTTTGGACAGGAGGTCGCTTGTATCCCTAACGTAGGAGGGTAAGGACTCAACGAAAGGTCGGAGCACTCGGTCTTCATAGACACCTCCTCTTTGCGCCAGGCTACCCACCCCTGAGACAATCAGGCGGCCCTTCACTGGCCAGGTGTCCTTATGGACTTTTGGCAAACAGTAAAAGGTAGCCATAACTGGGTGGGTAGGTAGTAGGTACTCGAATTCCTCCTTTGAGACCAAGGAGTCTCCTTTTGCCTTTTTCAGTACTTATTCTAAAATGCCCCTAAAGTGTTGAGTCGGATCACCGGACAGGACCTCGTATCCTGATTTGTCCCTGAGAATAGACAGGCACATCTCCTTATAGTCACAGGTATTCATCACCACTACATTACCCCCTTTGTCAGAGGGTTTGATAATGATCGTCCTGTCCATTCTCAGGGACTCAATGGCTTCCCTCTAGGCCTTGCTGCAGTTAGATCTCCTCCATTGTGTGTCCCTAGTCATTGCTTCTGACAAGTCTGACAGTTCCCCCAAGATATATTTGAGAAAAACGTCCACACATGAGACCTCTCCAGGTGGAGGCATACGTGAACTCTTTGGTCTGAGGTCCGTGAAGGGACCCTCCCCCGAGAGATTCGCCGGGGGGTCCCCCAGACCAAAGAGTAACCTGACATCTGCCAGGGATTCCACGGGAATGCCCAGTTCGCGGCTCTCCTGCTTTTCTTTAAGTTTGAAATATTTGTGCCACTTTAATTTTCGGGCAAATAAGTGGAGATCCTTTGTCCACCTAAACAAATCAAAATTGGTGGAAGGTACAAACGAGAGTCCGCGTCTGAGCATGCTCATTTTGGCAGAAGATAATGGTCGAGAGGAAAGATTTATGATCAGTAGGTCCTCACTCCTGTCTATTGTGTTTGTTGGGGTAATGTATTTCGACTCCGTAGGGGGTACTGAGCTCCCTGATCTAAAAAAGATGGTGGATTCTGGTTAGCTATGGGGTAGGAGGGAATATTGGTGCAGTTGTGGGAAAAGGAGGGACCCCCCCCCCCGTCTCCCAGACCTGTAGCACCCTCTACCACGGCCCCTTGGTTTACTAGATTTTTCTTTGTCACTCTCTGTGCCCTCTGTATCTGTAGAGGAGACCTCAGATCTAAGGTTGGTCTCAGGATTTCTCAGGAACTGGTATGCCCTATTATCCCTGAAGTCCTGAAAGTCCCTTAAGAATTGCTTATGTTTGCGGTCCTTTAGGTGATACTGGTACCGCTCAATGGTACTTTGTAGTTGAGACTCCCTCTGGGAAAACTCCGGTTCTTGGTAGAATTTTTTTGTGACCTCAATCTGTACTATTAAACTTTTTTCTGCCCGTTCGAGAGTGTTCCGCTCCTCTTCCAAGAGGAGTTGCATCAATCTAAGGGAGCTATTAGTAGCCTCCTTTTCCCACTTTTTGAGGAGTTCCTGGGTCCTAGATCTACTTGCTGGTGATAAAGTGATTCGTAGGCCCCTTGGGACAATCCCATGCTTAAGGTAATGTTCAAGTCCCTGCACCTCCCACCATGAGCTGGTATGTTCTTTGTAGACACGTGTCAATTCAGTGAATGCACTATTCAATGTAGGCGTATATTTCTTCTGCACAAATGTTTGATCAGAGAAAACCAAAGAAGCTTCAGTAAGCCAAGTGTTCTTGTCCAATCCGGTGGACAGGAATCCCGCCATGCCCAAAAATCTAACAACAACTAAAAGTCAGTAGACCCAAGAGTACTGACTGTTGCTCAAACAATGAAAAATAATCTAAACTAAAGGGAGCAACATTTCAATTAAAAGTCTATAGTTTATTATGTAATATTAATAACAAGAAAGCCCCACTAGACTAACAACATATATATCCGACGCATAAAGGCGCCACACAAGGTCAGTAGGGACCGGGACTAAACCTGGCCAGTAACACAGAAGTCCCTGATCCGCCCCTACTTGGCCTAAAAACCCCTAGTCAGAAAATCACAGGGTCCAAAAAGCCCCGCAAGGGGTGGCCGTGTGCCGGAACCTCACCCTGGTCAACTGACCCTAGTTTAGATAGGGGTCGAGGTTGGGCGAGCATGTGGGGGACATAAGGAATAATAGGGATACCCCCATAGCTCACCATGTACACTCCTGCCATGCGGGTAGGACATCTGCAGTCTCCTTTATGGGGATAGAGCGCGTTCTCAAACCAAACCGTGGGGGAGATTGGGACAAGAAGATCCTTCAGCAGGAGACACGGTGGATCTTCAGGCTGAATACCACCAGCCCCCACTGCCTTTTCAAGTTGATGTTTTCCTCACAGTAATCACTAATAAAATGAGATCTCTGTGCATAAATGATCCATATTCACAGAATTTATCAGAACAGGAACAACTAGCTCTGGATTCTCTACAAAAAGATTCCAAGATTGTCATTAAGCCCTCTGATAAGGGGGGCAATATTGTCATCTTGGATGTGGAGAGCTACGTGAATATGTGTAAAAGAATCCTGAATGATAGATCTTGCTATGCCAGGCTAGAAAATAATCCTACTGAGGGGTTTAAAAAGGAATTAAATGACATTCTCATCCTGGCAAAAAGATGCAACCTCATAAGTGAAAATGAACACACATATCTGCTTCCTACATGCCCGACTCTGCCGGCCTTCTACAGTATCCCTGAAATTCATAAGGGTACTGTCCCCCTCAAAGGAAGGCCGATAGTCTCTGGAATTGGTGGGCTCACTGAGAGGATCAGCATATATGTGGACAGAATACTCAGACCGTTCGTCATCTGCCTTCCGTCTTATGTGAGGGATTCGATGGACGCCTTAAGAAGATTAAATGACATCCAGTGTGACAAAGACACCCATCTTGCAAGTTTGGACGTGGAGGCACTGTACAGCTCGATCCCACATCAATTGGGGTGTGAAGCTGTACAGATATTCCTCAATGAAAGAGGTTCCCACCTCAAAGAACACAATTCACTGGTCATGACATTGCTGGACTTCATCCTACATCGGAATGTGTTCATCTTTGACCGGGTCATCTACCACCAGCTCAGGGGGGTGGCGATGGGCAGTCCCTGTGCCCCAACCTTCGCCAACCTATACCTGGGCTGGTGAGAGAAATTCACTGTGTTCAATGATGAGATGGAACCATGGACCTCATCCATCTTATTATGGATGAGGTTCATAGATGATATAGTTATACTGTGGAAGGGAACCAAAAATAAGTTCAAGGAGTTTGTGTCCAGACTTAATATCAATACCCTGGGATTGTTCTTTACATCAGAGATTGATGAAAACCGACTCACGTTCCTGGATCTGTCCATTGAGGTTGATTCAACCAGAAAGTTAAAAACGAGGATGTTCTGGAAACCCACTGCCACTAATGCCCTCTTGAGATGGGATAGCAGCCATCCATACCCACTCAAGAGAGGGATACCAAAGGGACAGTATTTAAGGGCCAGACGGAAATGTTCCGAATGGTCGGACTTTGAAGATTCAGCACGTGATCTCCAAAGGAGATTCCTTGAAAGAGGGTACCCAAAAGCACCACTCAAAAAGGCGTACCACCATGCAGCCGCATGTGAAAGGGATGACCTTTTACATCCGAAAAAGAAGATGTCAGAGGATGTCCAGGTGCGGATCATAGGGACCTATGATACCACACATAGAGAAGTTCAGGTACTTCTTAGAGAGCACTGGGACATTTTAAGATCAGACCCAGTTGTTGGCGAGATGGTAGGGGAGTATCCTCGGGTGACCTACCGTCGTGGTGGCAATATAAGGGACAGACTGGCCCACAGCATGTTCAACTCTTCGACCAGTGAAACGTGGCTCACCTCGAAAAAACCGAATGGCACTTACAGATGTGGCAACTGTGTTGCCTGTAAGGCTATTAAGAAAGGGGGTCAATTCATAAGCACAACCACTGGCCTAACCTACGATATCAAATCTTTCATAAACTGCAAGACTGTGGGAGTGGTACACTTGGCAACATGTGTGTGTGGCCTACAGTATGTGGGCAAGATGAAACGCGAATTTAGAAGACGCATAGGGGAACACCTATTCAAAATCAGCAAGAGTGGAGATACCCCTATTGCACAACATGTTGCCATGTACCACCCCACAGAAAACAATTGCATTATGTTTCAGGGTATAGAGCATGTGAGGGCATCACCTAGAGGGGGGACAGTGACATTATCCTCCTAAGAAAAGAGGCCCAATGGACCTTTACACTATTAAACCTAAAGGTCTAAATGATTCAATATCTTATGCTTGTTTCATTTAAAGGGACACGCCCCCTCCCTCACATAAATAAAACCCATCAGTCTACCACTATGACACTCCTGCGGTTTCCATTCTTAGAGAGTCATTCGGACTGGAAGCTACCGCAGTGGAATGCAATATATGTGGCTATGCGCGATTTCCCTGGATGGACGTCCCCCTAACTATACATAGACACGGGGAGGGTGTGTTGAGTTAGGTATTAAGCAACTAACAACCCTACCCCTTTATATACTTCTGAATGACCACATCACCTATTAGACTCTATCAGTGATCACCGCTTACCCGTTCTGTAACAAGTCTAACAGGATCTACGACATGTATCAGGTTTATATCTGAATGGAGGTGTCTCTTCATGGGATTTAAGGTCCCTCAAGCAATCATCATTACCACATATTTACCCCAAACGCCGATAGCATATGAATTATGACAGGAGGAGGCGTGGTACTTTCTACAGAAGCGCCTCATTGGCTCCTTGTCTGGAGGCTGGGCGGAGAAGGGGGTGGGGAGTTCTCCATTTAAACAGCGCGGGGATCGCCTGCGCCATGGCTATTACATGCCGGAGGCTCTATTACCCTGCACGCACGACATCAGAGGCCTGCAGCGCTGTAATCAATTAAACACTTCGCCAACTTCGTGACTGTACGCACACCATCAGAGGTGTACAGCACTGTGGTTGATGCATTCAAACGACAATCAATGTCCAGCTGCATACACACTAATAGACGTGTGCAGCGCTATGTTCGTTACACCACACACTTGCCATTAGGTGCGTGGTTTTAACAGAGTAGTGCTCTTCAACTGCTCCTGATGAACAACCTCAATATAGCGGTAAAGAAACGCGTTGAACGAACAAGAGCGCTCCTAACAATGACACACAGTTAGGTGAACAACGCTGAGCGCCACCCATATGTATATCTATATTGAGCCCATTAATCTGAGGGCATAAAAGACAATATAGTAGTGAGGGAATAACCAGACTGCTTAGTGACTGCACGACACCCCTGCAATCAGTGGGATTCATACTTAGTGGTGTTAGTTAGAGATGGCCCGAACTATTCGCCGGCGAACAGTTCCCGGCGAACATAGCTTGTTCGCGTTCGCCTCTGCCGGGTGAACATATGCGATGTTCGGTCTGCCCCCTATACATCATCATTGAGCAAACTTTGACCCTGTACCTCACAGTCAGCAGACACATTCCAGCCAATCAGCAGCATACCCTCCCTCCCAGACCCTCCCACCTCCTGCACAGCATCCATTTTAGATTCATTTGGAATTTGCAGTCTTAGTGAGAGGAAGGAGAGTGTAATTGCTGCTGATTTAATTGGGAAATCGATAGCTAGGCTAGTGAATTCAGTGTCCACTCCAGTCCTGAAAGACTCATCTGATCTCTGCTGTAAGGACAGCGTCCTGACAGCACCCCAAAAAGCTCTTTTTAGGGCTGCAACATTAGTCTGCTTTTTTTTTCCTTTATATGCATATTGCAGTTGCATGGCCTGCCTGTGTGTGAGGAGCTGCAGGCCCACAGATTGTAGTGTGCCCACTGCCAGTGCCCACCCCTGTCATCCCGTGTGGCACAGGACTTTGCATCAAAAAAAGGCATTTCATTTTTACAGTTTAATCTAAGGTTAGTTGCCTGCCAGTGTGTGTCAGGCTGACTTCCACTGACTGTAGTGTGCCCACTGCCAGTGCCCACCACTCATACCGGCTGGCAGAGGACTTTGCATTAAAATAGGCATTTAATTTTTACACTTTTGTGTAATTTCAGCTGCTTGCCTGCTGCTAGTGTGTGTCAGGCCGACTTCCACTGACTGTAGTGTGCCCACTGCCAGTGCCCACCCCTGTCATCCCGTGTGGCACAGGACTTTGCATCAAAAAAAGGCATTTCATTTTTACACTTTAATCTAAGGTTAGTTGCCTGCCAGTGTGTGTCAGGCTGACTTCCACTGACTGTAGTGTGCCCACTGCCAGTGCCTACCACTCATACCGGCTGGCAGAGGACTTTGCATCAAAATAGGCATTTAATTTTTACACTTTAGTGTAATTTCAGCTGCTTGCCTGCTGCTAGTGTGTGTCAGGCCGACTTCCACTGACTGTAGTGTGCCCACTGCCAGTGCTCCACCCCTGTCATCCCGTGTGGCACAGGACTTTGCATCAAAAAAAGGCATTTAATTTTTACACTTTAATCTAAGGTTAGTTGCCTGCCAGTGTGTGTCAGGCTGACTTCCAGTGACTGTAGTGTGCCCACTGCCAGTGCCCACTACTCATACCGGCTGGCACAGGACTTTGCATAAAAAAGGCATTTAATTTTTACACATTAGTCTAATTTCAGTTGCTTGCCTGCTGCCAGTGCGTGTCAGGCCCACTTCCACTGACTGTAGTGTGCCCACTGCCAGTGCCAACCACTGATACCGGGTGGCACAGTAGCTTGCCGATAAATAAGGCATTTCATTTTTACACATTAGTCTAATTTCAGTTGCTTGCCTCCTGCCAGTGTGTGTCAGGCCCACCTCCAGAGACTGTAGTGTGCCCACTGCCAGTGCCAACCACTGATACCGGGTGGCACAGTAGCTTGACGATAAATAAGGCATTTCATTTTTACACATTAGTCTAATTTCAGTTGCTTGCCTGCTGCCAGTGTGTGTCAGTCCCACTTCCACAGACTGTAGTGTGCCCACTGCCAGTGCCCACCACTGATACAGGGTGGCACAGTACCACTTATCGAAAAAAAAATGACAGGCAGAGGCAGGCCACCCCGCAGGGGCCGTCGTGGTCGTGGTGCTGTGATTTCCACTGTCCCTGGAATAATGCCTAGTGTTCAGAGGCCACATACCCTGAACCCGAAAAATTCTGAGGACGCAGTTGACTGGCTTAGACAGGACACCCAATCTTTAACAGCTTCCGCTAAGAACCTTGACGCACCATCTTCCTCCAGCTCAGCTTTGGTCACCTGCTCTCAAGTTACCACGCACCCGCCCGCCGCTGATAGGAATAGTACTAGTTAAGACACCACTCATATAGGGTGTCACAGCACATTGCTCTGTGCACGCGCAGTGCCCCAATTTGGGAGTATGAGGACCGACCAAGCTGCTTTTTCCATCTCCCGGTTCCTGAAATCAATTCAGTTTGGTGTATGAGAGTTTGGTCTGTCATTGTGAAGGCAGTCGAAGGTACCAGGCCTAAATTTTTTTTCACAAAAGGCAATCCCTGATATGGGATGTAACAGGGATTAAACTGATGAGAATAGTACTACAGAAAATACCACTCATATCAGGTGTGACAGTAAATTGCACGGCGCAGACGCAGTCACCATGGTTTAAAACAGAGTGGAGGGAGCCAGCGTTTTTTTAACCATCTCCCCGTTCGAAAAATCTATTCAATAAATGGCCCCCAGATTGGGGACGTTAGAGGGATTAAACTGATGAGAATAGTACTACAGAAAATACCACTCATATCGGGTGTAACAGTAAATTGCACGGCGCAGACGCAGTGGTCGTGGATTAAAACAGAGTGGAGGGAGCCAGCGTTTTTTTAACCATCTCCCCGTTCGAAAAATCTATTCAATAAATGGCCCCCAGATTGGGGACGTTAGAGGGATTAAACTGATGAGAATAGTACTACAGAAAATACCACTCATATCGGGTGTGAGAGTAAATTGCACGGAGCAGAAGCAGTGACCGTGGATTAAAACAAAGGGGAGGGAGCCAGCGTTTTTTTAACCATCTCCCCGTTCGAAAAATCAATTCAAATTATCTTTCGGGGACCCTTGGTGTTGTACGTTGCTGGGTGGAGGAAGAAACCTTCAATGACATCACCGGGACGTGGCTAGCTTGGTATCCAACCTTGTGCAAATGGGGAGTTTGCGGTTGTGCAAATGGACTGTTTGCGGTGCATTAAAAGAGGAGTTTGGTATGTCAATGTCTGAGAATCGGGCGTAACCCTTACACTACCTGATCGATACAACATCATACCTGATCGTATACACACACTGGATGTTTTAAAGCATGTTATTCCAAACAATTTAGGAATGTTAGTTGATTTATGCCTTTTATGGATTAAAACCCGACTCTGCGTCCACTACGTAATTTTCCATGGGAGTTTTGCCATGGATCCCCCTCCGGCATGCCACAGTCCAGGTGTTAGTCCCCTTGAAACAACTTTTCCATCACTATTGTGGCCAGAAAGAGTCCCTTTGGTTTTTAAAATTCGCCTGTCTATTGAAGTCTATGGCAGTTCGCCCGGTTCGCCTGTTCGCGAACATTTGCTGAAGTTCGCGTTCGCTGTTCGCAAACTGAAAATTTTATGTTCGCGACATCACTATTGTTAGTATACTGAAGTCATCTGGTCTTTTCATCCCACTCTGTGTGTGGGCCCCACTCTTAGCCCTCAGTATCTATTGGTGGATGTGAACCTTGTTGAGCTGGATGTATTTATATCAATTCCAGACTCCAATCTCACACCATCAGCCTGATTTGTTTATTTTGGTGGAGAACCAATTTTTAACATATAGAAATAAAAAAAATATATTTTAACTTACTTCTTTTAGGCTGTTAATTACTATATAGTGCATTGTACGTCCATTTATCTATTTTGAGTTAATCTGTGACAATAAGCACAGCCAAGCCCCTGATGTAGGATATAGCAAAAAAATCATATAGTATTGATGGATTGATGGACTTGGTGGCAGCTTGTGCTGGTGCACCACAAGACACAAAATGTTCGCCGATCACCACAGAAAAAAGTGACAGAAAAACACTCTGTGCAGCCTAAAAACCAGTTAGCAATTAACTAGCAGAAGTTGAATGATTCACAGCTGTAGATCGATCACTTAATAAGGTGTTTTTGCTAAGTTTTCCCTGCCTAATCTCGCCCTCACAGCAGCTGCATCCTATCCCTACACTAATCAGAGCAGAGTGACGGGCGGCGCTACGTGACTCCAGCTTAAATATAGGCTGGGTGACATGCTGCACTTGGCCAATCACAGCCATGCCATTAGTAGTCATGGCTGTGATGGCTTCTTAGTGCAAGAAGTAAAACGCTAGCTGATTGGCTGCTGTGCAGCCCTTCAGAAAGCAGGAAGAAATCTGCCGAACAACGAACCCGAACCCAAACTTTTTTGAAAATGTTCGGGTCTGGGTCCGTGTCCCGAACACCTCAAAATTCGGTACAAACTCGAACTATACAGTTCGGGTTCGCTCAAATCTACTGGATAGCCTACAGCGGATGATGATGATGAGGGGGTAGAAGAGTAGAGGAAAGTGGCAATCTGTTCTCCCTCACAGACTCAGTATAGGAGGCAAGCATGGCGTATGCCTCTTCAGCTGATTATACTGGTTGGGATGGACAGGCCATTTTAATTTTATTGGGGTGTGACATGTGAAATGTGTAAACCTTTATTTTGTGTGAGGGGTGTGTATGTTGTGTTTTCACACGTGAAGAGGCTGGTAATAAATTTGAAATAAAATTTAGAAGAAAAAAAAAGGAGAAAAAAATTGTAAAAAAAATATGTATTTTCTGTAAAAAAAAAAAAAGTCTTTTATGCACAAAAAAAAAAAACTTACAGCGCAAACTGAGCAGACGTGATCAGTAATGGACACTACTGATTGGTGCTCGGTGGTTGCAAAATTCGTGCAAAATTCAAAACTGACACTAACTGAAATTTATATATCTATAAAAACATTTTTTTTTTAAACTCAAAAATGTGCAGATGTAAATGAGCACACTTCTGATAGGTGCTCTGCAGCACGCACGCACACAGATCGTGCGTGTGTGCAAAAACTGTAGCATACAAATTCACTACAGTGCTCTACAAAATGCACGCATGTAGATGGTACGTTCGTACAAAATTCTAAACTGACACTAACTGAAATATATATATATATATATATATATATATATATATATATAAAAGAAACAATGGCAGCACCAATAGCAATATATGTGGGTTCACATCCAATGGAAATAGGCACCCACAATTTAAAAAGAAAAAAACGGACAGTACTCCAGAAATCCAAAAAAGGAGGAAGATTTTATTCACCTATATGGTAAAAAGCAACGTTTTGGCTCAACAATAGAGCCTTTATCAAGCAAAGAACCAAAGTGCAATGTGCCAAAAATATACTGTACTACTCCAAACAATCAAGTGCATGATTATATCATCTCATAGTCATTACATAATTAATCACATAATTAATCCATGACAACAAACACCATGTGCAAGGAATATAAATAATGTAAAATCACAACATCAATACATAAATATATCGTGTTACATCCAGTGATAATAGTAATTGTGCATATAGTATCCTGTGATATATTGTGTGGCCAAAAAAGATATATATTCACAAAATATATGTGCTAAAACAATCGGCCATAGTAAAGTGACAGGTGTTATAATTAATATCCTCTGAAGAGAAAAACACATGGGGTATGATAAGTAATACGCACCAGGTGGATCGTGATCACATGTGCTCAAACGCCAAGCTCCGCGTATCAACAACGCTATTGCACATGCCCAGGTCTGCGTACCTACATCTATGAGATCATACTGCACAGCCATTGGTGGAGTCTGCACTGTTCCATCACCGGCCATCTTGAAAAAGGTCAAACCAGACCCAAAAACAGTGCATGCGCCAGAGCCCTTAATATTCGCTGCTGCTTGAAAATAACATACAAAATATATCACAGACCCACCTGAGGTGCTCTCAGAGTCCAAAGATTAGGCATACTGGAAATAGGGGTTGATTTATGGGAAAGATGCATCCTGCTAAGAACGCACCTCACCATCCATATGGGAAAAGGAGAGACACTCCACCGCACGTAAATCAGTGATCTGTCAATTGTTCCCACAATTAAAATCCCTACATTCCAAGCCACGGAGGGGTCCCCTCCATCAACACATAAAAGCAGCAGCTCAACAATAGTGTCACAAGGTAGGTACAAAACGTGGGTATTGCAAATAGACCTAAACATTTCAAATACTAAAACACATATCACGCATAAAGATGTCCCGAACTATTCGCCAGCGAACAGTTCCCGGCGAATATCGCTTGTTCGCGTTCGCCACGGCGGGCGAACATATGCGATGTTCGGTCCGCCCCCTATACATCATCATTGAGTAAACTTTGACCCTGTACCTCACAGTCAGAAGACACATTCCAGCCAATCAGCATACCCTCCCTCCCAGACCCCCCCACCTCCTTTCAAAAAGCAAGGACAGCATCCATCTTAGATTCATTCTGAAGCTGCAGTGTTAGTTAGAGCAGGGAGAGTGCTGCTGCTGCTGCTGAATTAATATAGGGATTCTAGGGAAAGCATTAGCTACTAGTGTTCTGTCCCCACTCCAGTCCTTAACCAGTCCCGGACCGCCGTACGCAGGATTGCGTCCTGCGGGCGGCCGGGATCTTCTGTTTGGACGCATCGGGGCGTCCTCTCGCGATGCGCGAGTTTTCGGGCACAAGCGCCCGTGCATGCGCAGATCGCGCATCGCAGTCAATTCACAAGAACTTGGTCATCAGCCTGCCAGCCAATCGGCAGCGCTGGCGGGCTGATGACATTCAAAAAAACGAATCAGGAGCCATTTAACCCATCATATTAGTAAATATGATGGATTAAATGGCTTCTGTGCTCTCTCCTGGGTCCTTTTCGTCGGTTGGACCCAGGAGAGAGCACACCTTACTGTGAGTATACACAAGCACCACACATTAGCCCCCTGATCAGCCCCCATCACCCAAATTAACCCCTTGATCACCCTTTCAGCACCTGTCAATCATCCAGTGAAAGGGAAAAAGTGATCAGTGTAAACTGTCACTTTTTTTTTCACTAAGATTGACTGTTAGGTTTAGCTTAGTTTAGTCCCCTTTGGTAGGTAGTTAGTGTTAGCGCCAAGCCCACCGCACCGCAGTCACTGGTTCGCTGATTAGCGTAGCGCTAATCAGCGTTTGTACTTTATAGTATCTGTAAGTGATCAGAACTGATCACGGTCAGATATATAATAGTACTAGTGTCACTTTAGTTCGCCCTCCACTCCAAACGCAGTGTTTGCCCGATCAGGCCTGATCGGTCGCCCACATGTGCGTTCACCCACGCCCACCCCGCCGCAGTGACAAAAAAAATTTTTTTGTAATCACTGCACAATCCCTTCACAAGCGCTGCGGCGATAAAAAAATCAGTTTTGATATTTTTTATCAATCGCAGCGGCTTCTGTACTTCGCTACCCTCTAAATTGTAAGACAGGCTTGCTTTTTTTCTTGGGTAGTCTCAGGGAATACCCCCTAAATTTAGACGGCCAAATGTCAAACAAGGGGTATTCCTCTGAAGAGGCCTACAGGATTCTGACCCAGTCGGATGAGGAATGGGAACCCTCATCTGACGAATCCAGCGGGTCAGAATACAAACCTGTAGAAAGCAGTGGCAGTCTGACCCAAAGTTCTGACGAGGAGGTTGAGGTCCCTGATAGAACCAGGCGTACCCGGCCCCGTGTCGCTAGACCACAGGTTGCGCAGGATCCGCTTCAAGGGCAGCAGAGTGGGGCTGGCGCTGCCGGATTAAGTGGTGAGGCATACACCAGCAGCGCAGCCCGTCCTGGACCTTCTACCAGCACTGCCATAGAACATGGTGAAGTGGCGAGCACCAGAAGGGCAGTAGAAGCTGGTACGGTGGCACGTGCAATAGTTTCCCCGTCGCAGCCACCGCAAAGACAACAGGCCCGTAGAGCCCCTAGAGTCCCTGAGGTGCTGGCAAACCCTGATTGGCAGCCCCAACTGCACCATTAGTTCCCCTTTCACCGCCCAGTCAGGAGTTCGGGTGGAGACAGCTCAGATCGGATCGGCACTGGGGTTTTTTGAGCTGTTTTTCACTGCGGAGCTCTATGACTTAGTCGTGGCAGAAACAAACAGATATGCCACTCAATTTATCGCCGACAACCCGGGAAGCTCTTAGGCCCAGCCTTTCCGGTGGAAACCAGTCCAAGTTTCCGAACTTAGAACTTTTCTGGGCCTTCTCCTCAACATGGGCATAACCAAAAAACATGAATTGCGGTCATATTGGTCCACAAACCCAATTCATCACATGCCCATGTACTCTGCTGCCATGTCCAGGACACGTTTTGAGACCATCCTGCGTTTCCTGCACTTTAGTGACAACACCACCTCCCGTCCCAGAGGCCACCCAGCTTTTGACCGGCTCCATAAAATTCGGCCCCTCATAGACCATTTCAACCAGAAATTTGCAGATTTGTACACCCCTGCACAAAACATCTGCGTAGACGAGTCCCTTGTACATTTTACCGGGCGCCTTGGCTTCAAGCAGTACATCCCAAGCAAGCGCGGTATGGGGTCAAATTGTATAAGCTCTGTGAAAGGGCCACAGGCTATACGCACAAATTTCGGATCTATGAGGGAAAAGATCAGACCCTGGAGCCGGTCGGTTGCCCTGACTACCTGGGGAGCAGTGGGAAGATAGTCTGGGACTTGGTGTCACCCTTATTCGGGAAGGGGTACCATCCTTACGTGGACAACTTTTACACAAGTGTGGCCCTCTTCAAGCATTTGTTCCTAGAACAGATTGGCTGCTGCATCACCGCGCGACCTAGTCGCCGGGGCTACCCCCAACGGCTTCTTACCACCCGACTTGCAAGGGGGCAGAGGGCTGCATTGTGTAATGAAGAACTGCTCGCGGTGAAATGGAGAGACAAGCGTGACGTTTACATGCTCTCCTCCATTCACGCAGACACGACAGTACAAATTCAACGGGCAACCAGTGTCGTTGAAAAGCCCCTCTCAGTCCACGACTATAACCTCCACATGGGAGGGGTGGACTTCAACGACCAGATGTTGGCCCCGTATTTGGTTTCCCGAAAGACCAGACGCTGGTATAAAAAGTGTCTGTTTATCTGATTCAATTGGCTCTATATAATAGTTACGTTCTCTACAGTAAGGCTGGGAGAACTGGATCTTTCCTAAAATTCCAGGAAGAGATCGTCGAGAACCTCCTGTACCCAGGAGGTTCCGTGGCCCCATCCACCAGTGTAGTTAGCCGTCTACACGAGCGGCACTTCCCTAGCGTTGTGCCGGGTACCTCAAACCAACCGCCAGCCCGAAAAAAATGTTGTGTCTGTAGCAGGAGTGGAATAAGGCGTGACACCCGTTATTTCTGTCCTGACTGTCCTGACCACCCTGCCCTATGCCTTGGAGAGTGTTTCCGGAAGTACCACACTCAGGTACACTTAGGGACCTAGGGACAGCACTACACAGGTAGTTTTTTTTTCCACTCAGGCTCTAGGGTCTCTCAGGATACTAGGTTTTGAGAGACCCTAACACATAGGGGTGCTGGTGTGCTACAGCAGAAGTGTGAAACGGTAGAAACCTCTCCTTTCACTTGGGATAACGCGTATAATGTACTTCGCACCATCTCTGTGTGATTTACACTTTACACATTGTCCCATGGGAAAGGAGAGGTTTCTGCTAGGAAAATAAAGAGTGAAATGGTAAAAAAAAAATAAAAATTAAACAGGTAGCAAGAAAAAAAAATCTTGAGTTAGTTCAGGTTTTTATGTTCATGTTTTATAAAAGTTTTAAAATGTTCTGGTTTTATAAAGTTTGCAACGTTCAAGTCATGTGCCTGCTGCCTGTTTTTTCTTCTTTTTTTTTTTTTTTCCCCATAACCACCCTTTATTTTCCAGGTATACCAACAGACCAACGGACCAACCGACGAAAAACGCCGCAGCACTGATGTGCATTCTGAGAGAAGCATTGCGCTGCTGTCAGAAGACACGTGAAGTCAGTGTATGCGTCGCTGCAAGACGAGATTTCTCCTCTGCAGGACAGGTACGTTTGCCCTGGCATGTGAGCTGAGGAGAGGTGTTGGAGTTCATATGCTTTGGCAAACACTTTGTATCAAAAAATCTGGCAAAGATGTCTTCCTCCACACCGATCGATTGATCGATGTGAATGGAGAAATCACGTTTGCCAGGACATAGGAGCTGAGTGGGTATGGATGTTTGGGCGGAGCCCCTATGTCCTGGCAATCGCCAGGCCCCTCTTTTTTCTTGCATATTTTTGGCAGAGATTTTTTCATCCACATCGATCGATGCGAATGAGGAAATCTGTGCCGTTCATTTTTCTTTCAGCCCAGAGGCTGAACGGAAAAAATCTCATTTCCCGTATGCTAAATATAAGGAGAATCGCAGAAACTCCTAATGCTGGCCATACGTGTAATGATTGCGGAGACCCTCAAATGCCAGGGCAGTACAAAAACCTCACATGTGACCCCATTTCGGAAAGAAGACACCCCAAGGTATTCGCTGAGGGGCATATTGAGTCCATGAAAGATTGAACTTTTGTCACAAGTTAGCGGAAAGGGAGACTTTGTGAAAAAACAAAAAAATCAAATTCCGCTAACTTGGGCAAAAAAAAAAAAATCTTCTATGAACTTGCCATGCCCCTCACAAAATACCTTGGGGTGTCTTCTTTCTAAAATGGGGTCACATGTGGAGCATTTATACTGCCCTGGCATTTTAGGGGCCCTAAAGCATGAGAAGAAAAAAGTGTAAAAATGCCATCCTAAAAGGTACTCCTTGGATTTAGGGCCCCTTTGCGCAACTTGGCTGCAAAAAAGTGGCACACATGGGGTATCGCCGTACTCGGTAGAAGTAGGGCAAAGTGTTTTGGGGTGTATTTTTACATATACCCATACTGGGTGTGAAAAATATCTCTGTAAATGACAACTTTGTACAAATTTTTATACAAAGTTGTCATTTACAGAGATATTTTCACACCCAGTATGGGTATATGTAAAAATACACCCTAAAACACATTGCCCTACTTCTCCTGAGTACGGCGATACCACATGTGTGGCACTTTTGCATCCAAGATGCGCACAGAGCCCCAAATCAATGAGTACCTTTAGGATTTCACAGGACATTTTTACGCATTTGGATTCCAAACTACTTCTGACGGTTAGGTGCCCCTAAAATGCCAGGGCAGTAAAAATACCCCACAAGTGACCCCATTTTGGAAAGTAGACACCTAAGGTATTCGCTGATGGGCATAGTGAGTTCATGGAAGTTTTATTTTTGTCACAAGTTTGCGGAAAATGAAATTTTTGAAAAAAAAAAAAACATTTCCGCTAACTTGTGACAAAAATAAAAACTTCCATGAACTTACTATGCCCTTCAGTGAATACCTTAGGGTGTCTACTTTCGGAAATGGGGTCATTTATGGGGTATTTCTACTGTCTGGGCATTGTAGTACGTCAGGAAACAGGACAGGTGCTCAGAAAGTCAAAGTGCGGAAATTCACTTTTTTGCACCATAGTTTGTAAACGCTATAACTTTTACCCAAACCAATAAATATACACTTATTGCATTTTTTTTATCAAAGACATGTAGAACAATAAATTTTGAGAAAAATTTATAGAGAAATGTAGTTTTATTTGATAAATTTTCCAACAGAAAGTGAAAAATGTCATTTTTTTGCAAAAATTTCGTTAAATTTGTATTAATGGCAAAAAAAGTAAAAATGTCAGCAAGAATGAAATAGCACCAAATGAAAGCTCTATTAGTGAGAAGAAAAGGAGGTAAAATTCATTTGGGTGGTAAGTTGTATGACGGATCAATAAACGGTGAAAGTAGTGTAGTGCGGAATTGTAAAAAGTGGCCTGGTCATTAAGGGGGTTTAAGGTAGGGGGGCTGAAGTGGTTAAAGACTCATCTGCTGTAAGGGCAGTGTCCTTACAGCACCCCAAAAAGCACTTTTTAGGGCTGGTACATCAATCTGCTATTTTTTTTATTTTTATATATATATATATGATTTTGCAGTTGCCTGCATGTGTGTGAGGGCCGCAGGCCCACAGACTGTACTATGTGCACACCACTCATATAGGGTGGCAAAGTACCTTGCAGATAAAAAAAAGTCATTTAATTTTTACTCTTTAATATAATTTCAGTTGCCTGCCAGTGTGTGTCAGGCCCACACAGACTGTACTATGCCCACTACCAGTGCCCACCACTCATATCAGGTGGCACAGTACCTTGCAGATAAAAGTCATTTAATTTTTACCCTTTGATATAATTTCAGTTCCCTGCCAGTGTATGTCAGGCCCACACAGACTGTACTGTGCCCACTGCCAGCGCCCACCACTCATATTGGGTGGCACAGTACCTTGCAGATAAAAAAGTCATTTAATTTTTACCCTTTAATATAATTTCAATTGCCTGCCAGTGTGTGTCAGGCCCACACAGACTGTACTGTGCCCACTGCCAGTGCCTACCACTCATATTGGGTGGCACAGAACCTTGCAGATAAAAAAGTCATTTAATTTTTACCCTTTAATATAATTTCAGTTGCCTGCCACTGCCAGTGTGTGTCAGGCCCACACAGACTTACTGTGCCCACTGCCAGTGCCCACCACACATATTGGGTGGTACAGAACCTTGCAGATAAAAAAGTCATTTAATTTTTACCCTTTAATATAATTTCAGTTGTCTGCCACTGCTAATGTGCTCAAACAAAGTAATAGCTGATCTTAGGGAGACCAGCTACAAAAATACCGTGGAGCCTCACTTAAGAGTCTCAAACACAGCAATCCAAAGTGCAAAGCTCCCTGGGAAACATAAAATGCTAAAAGATTGTGGAGCCCCAGTTATGGGTCTACAACACAGTGAAAGCCAGATATCCCTCAAAGGAAGGAAAAACAAGGAAAAACCAGAATCCTACTCCACACTGATGAGGGGCAACACCCCGAAACAGCTGTCTGTGGATGGATAACTTGCTTAGGTCTTCCCCGTCACATCCTTAAAGCTTGTAAAAGAGCGGGATCTTGACATAGGGGCCACTTAATATGGTGGTTTTGGTGATCTCTGTAATGGAGACACCCCTATGCTTGATTTTCCTTCCTTTGAGGGATATCTGGCTTTCACTGTGTTGTAGACCCATAACTGGGGCTCCACAATCTTTTTGCATTTTATGTTTCCCAGGGAGCTTTGCACTTTGGATTGCTGTGTTTGAGACTCTTAAGTGAGGCTCCACGGTATTTTTGTAGCTGGTCTCCCTAAGATCAGCTATTACTTTGTTTGAGTAGTCACCAAAGCATCGCTCCCGCTTAGCCAGAATCCTACTCCACACTGATGAGGGCAACACCCTGAAACAGCTGTCTGTGGATGGATAACTTGCTTAGGTCTTCCCGTCACATCCTTAAAGCTTGTAAAGAGCGGGATCTTGACATAGGGGCCACTTAATATGGTGGTTTTGGTGATCTCTGTAATGGAGACACCCCTATGCTTGTTTTTCCTTCCTTTGAGGGATATCTGGCTTTCACTGTGTTGTAGACCCATAACTGGGGCTCCACAATCTTTTGCATTTTATGTTTCCCAGGGAGCTTTGCACTTTGGATTGCTGTGTTTGAGACTCTTAAGTGAGGCTCCACGGTATTTTTGTAGCTGGTCTCCCTAAGATCAGCTATTACTTTGTTTGAGTAGTCACCAAAGCATCGCTCCCGCTTAGCCAGAATCCTACTCCACACTGATGAGGGGCAACACCCTGAAACAGCTGTCTGTGGATGGATAACTTGCTTAGGTCTTCCCCGTCACATCCTTAAAGCTTGTAAAGAGCGGGATCTTGACATAGGGGCCACTTAATATGGTGGTTTTGGTGATCTCTGTAATGGAGACACCCTATGCTTGTTTTTCCTTCCTTTGAGGGATATCTGGCTTTCACTGTGTTGTAGACCCATAACTGGGGCTCCACAATCTTTTGCATTTTATGTTTCCCAGGGAGCTTTGCACTTTGGATTGCTGTGTTTGAGACTCTTAAGTGAGGCTCCACGGTATTTTTGTAGCTGGTCTCCCTAAGATCAGCTATTACTTTGTTTGAGTAGTCACCAAAGCATCGCTCCCGCTTAGCCAGAATCCTACTCCACACTGATGAGG
The DNA here is from genome assembly GCA_033119425.1 of Bufotes viridis. NCBI lineage: Eukaryota > Metazoa > Chordata > Amphibia > Anura > Bufonidae > Bufotes > Bufotes viridis. The sequence continues at coordinate 175,486,650 of CM065591.1, forward strand.
GGTAACACCCCGAAACAGCTGTCTGTGGATGGATAACTTGCTTAGGTCTTCCCCGTCACATCCTTAAAGCTTGTAAAAGAGCGGGATCTTGACATAGGGGCCACTTAATATGGTGGTTTTGGTGATCTCTGTAATGGAGACACCCCTATGCTTGTTTTTCCTTCCTTTGAGGGATATCTGGCTTTCACTGTGTTGTAGACCCATAACTGGCACTGCTAATGTGCGTCAGGCCCACACAGACTGTACTGTGCCCACTGCCAGAGCCCACCACTCATATCGGGAGGCACAGTACCTTGCAGATGAAAAAAGTCATTACATTTTTACCCTTTAATATAATTTCAGTTGCCTGCCAGTGTGTCAGGCCCACACAGACTGTACTGTGCACAATGCTAGTGCCCACCACTCATATCGGGGGGCACAGTACCTTGCAGATAAAAAAGTCATTACATTTTTACCCTTTAATATAATTTCAGTTTCCTGCCACTGCCAGTGTGTGTCAGGCCCACACAGACTGTACTGTGCCCACTGCCAGTTCCCACCACTCATATCGGGTGGCACAGAAACTTGCAGATAAAAAACCCATTTAATTTTTACCTTTTAATATAATTTCAGTTGCCTGCCAGTGTGTGTCAGGCCCACACAGACTGTACTGTGCCCTCTGCCAGTGCCCACCACTCATATCGGGTGGCACAGAACCTTGCAGATAAAAAAAGTCATTTAACTTGTACCCTTTAATATATTTTCAGTTGCCTGCCAGTGTGTGTCAGGCCCACACAGACTGTACTGTGCCCACTGCCAGTGCCCACCACTCATATCGGGTGGCACAGTAACTTGCAGATAAAAAAGTCATTTAATTTTTACCCTTTAATATAATTTCAGTTGCCTGCCAGTGTGTGTCAAGCCCACAAAGACTGTACTGTGCCCTCTGCCAGTGCCCACCACTCATATCTGGTGGCACAGTAACTTGCAGATAAAAAAGTCATTTAATTTTTACCCTTTAATATAATTTCAGTTGCCTGCCACTGCCAGTGTGTGTCAGGCCCACAAAGACTGTACTGTGCCTACTGCCAGTGCCCACCACACATATTGGGTGGCACAGTACCTTGCAGATAAAAAAGTCATTTAATTTTTACCCTTTAATATAATTTCAGTTTCCTGCCATTGTGTGTCAGGCCCACACAGACTGTACAGTGCCAACTGCTAGTGCCCACCACTCATATCGGGTGGCACAGTACCTTGCAGATAAAAAAATGAATTTAATTTTTACCCTTTAATATAATTTCAGTTGCCTGCCAGTGTGTGTCAGGCCCACACAGACTGTACTGTGCCCACTGACAGTGCCCACCACTCATATCGGGTGGCACAGTACCTTGCAGATAGCCTGCCAGTGTGTGTCAGGCCCACACAGACTGTACTGTGCCCACTGCCAGTGCCCACCACTCTTATCGGGTGGCACAGTACCTTGCAGATAAAAAAGTCATTTTAAGGACACCAAATCTTCTACAGCTTCCTCTCGGATCCTTGACGCACCATCCTCCTCCAGCTCAGCTTTGGGCTCCTCTCAAGTTACCACTCGCCCGCACGCTGCCACCACCAACACCAGCAGCACAGCCACTTCACTTCAGTGAGAGGAGTTATTTAAACATCAGTTGGAAGAAATGAATGATGCGCAACCATTATTGCCAGAGGATGTAGATAACAGGGATATGTCTCAGTCAGGCAGCATTACACACATGGAGGTACGGAGTGATGATGATGCTGTTGTACCCGCTGCTGCTTCCTTTGCTGAGTTGTCAGATACAAGTGAAGTGGTTGATGATGACAATGTGTCCGTGGATGTCACGTGGGTGCCCGCTCGAAGAGAAGAACGGGTGGAAAGTTCAGATGGGGAGACAGAGAGGAGGAGGAGACGAGTTGGAAGCAGGGGCAGGTCGTCGCAAGGAGCTAGTGGCACAGTCAGACAGCATGTATCGGCACCCGGGTCAGCCAGACAGCACGCCAATCAACGCATGCTGTTGCCACCACCAGAATGCTGTCATTGCAAAGCTCAGCAGTGTGGCATTTTGTTTGGTGTGTCTGCCTCTGATAACAGCGATGGCATTTGCAACCTGTGCCAAAAGAAACTGAGTCGTGGGAAGTCCAACACCCACCTAGGTACAACTGCTTTGCGAAAGCACATGATCTCACATCACAAACGCCTATGGGATCAACACATGAGTACAAGTAGCACACAAACTCAAAGCCACCATTCTCCTCCTCGTCCAGCATCTTCAGCCACGTCAACCACTGCTGTCTTCCTTGCCCCCTCTCAACCACCCGCCACTCCGCCTCTCACCTTCAGCAGTTCCTGCTCATCTGCCCACAGTCAGGTGTCTGTCAAGGAAATGTTTGAGCATAAAAAGCCAATGTCACAGAGTCACCCCCTTGCCCGGCGTCTGACAGCTGGCTTGTCGGAACTCTTAGCCCACCAGCTTTTACCATGCAAGCTGGTGGAGTCTGAGGCCAGCAAAAAATTTGTTGCTATTGTGGAAATGGAAGTCATGGCATGTCTGGCACACAGTGTTGGGGCAAGTGTCCTTCTGACCACTGATACCTGGTCTGCAAAGCATGGTTAGGGCAGATATATCACGTACACTGCGCATTGGGTAGACCTGCTGACGGCTGCCAAGCATGGAATGCGTGGCTCTGCAGCGGAGTTGGTGACACCGCCACGACTTGCAGGCAGGCCTGCTGCCACCTCCTCTACTCCTCCTACTCCATCCTCCTCGCTACCCTCATCGGTTGAGTCCTCTTCTGCTGCTGCGTCTTGCTCCACATCAACTGCACCCCCCCAGCTCCCCGGGGGTTATTCCACATCCCGGATACGACAGTGTCACGCCGTGTTGGGGTTGACTTGCCTGAAAGCAGAGAGTCACACCGGACCAGCACTCCTGTCCGCCCTGAACACAAAGGTGGATCAGTGGCTGACCCCGCACCAACTGGAGATCGGCAAAGTGGTGTGTGAAAACGGAAGCAATCTGTTGGCAGCATTGAATTTTAGCAAGTTGAAACATGTTCCATGCATGGCACATGTGTTGAATCTGATAGTACAACGCTTTATGTATAATTACCAAGGCTTACAGAATGTCCTCAAGCAGACCAGGAAGGTGTGTGGCCATTTCAGGCGTTCCTACTCGGCAATGGCGCACTTTTCCGATATTCAGCGGCCAAACAACATGCCAGTGAGGCGCTTGATTTGCGACAGCCCGACTCATTGGAATTCAACACTCCTAATGTTTGACCGCCTGTTCCAACAAGAAAAAGCTGTCAACGAGTATTTGTATGACCGGGGTGCTAGGACAGCCTCTGCAGAGCTGGGTATTTTTTGCCACGTTACTGGACGCTCATGCGCAATGCCTGTAGGCTCATGCATCCTTTTGAGGAGGTGACAAACCTAGTCAGTCACACTGAAGGCACTATCAGCGACCTCATCCCATTTGTTTTCTTCCTGGAGCGTGCCCTGCGAAAAGTGCTGGATCAGGCCGTAGATGAGCGTGACGAGGAAGAGTTGTCACCATCACCACCAGAAACAGCCTTATCATCATCGCTTGCTGGACCTGCGGCAATGCTGGAAGAGGAGTCTGAGGAAGAGTAGTCAGAGGAGGAATGTGGCTTTGAGGAGGAGGAAGACCAACCACAGCAGGCATCCCAGGGTGCTCGTTGTTGTCACCTATCTGGGACCCGTGGTGTTGTACGTTGCTGGTGGGAAGAACAGACCTTCAATGACATCAATGAGGACGAGGAACAGGAGATGAGTAGCTCGGCATCCAACCTTGTGCAAATGGGGTCTTTCATGCTGTCATGCTTGTTGAGGGACACTCGTATAAAAAGGCTGAAGGAGGACGACCTGTACTGGGTGGCCACGCTACTAGACCCCCGGTATAAGCAGAAAGTGGCTGAAATGTTACAGAATTACCGGAAGTCGGAAAGGATGCAGCAGTTCCAAAACAAGTTAAAAAGTATGCTTTACACAGCGTGTAAGGGTGATTTCAGACCACAACGGGAATCTAACGGGGGAAGAGGTGAAAGTAATCCTCCTCCTACCACGACCACGCTGGCAAGGACAGGAGGCTTTACAGACGTATTGTTGATGGAGGACATGCGGAGCTTTTTAAGTCCTACTCATCGCCACAGCCCTTCAGGGTATTAGGGAGTAGAGTTGAGCGAACACCTGGAAGTTCGGGTTCGGCGAGTTCGGCCGAACTTCCGGGAAAAGTTCGGGTTCGGGATCCGAACTCAACCCGAACTTCATCCCGAACCCGAACCCCATAGAAGTCAATAGGGACCCGAACTTTTGGGCACTAAAAAGGCTGTAAAAGACACCCAGAGGGATAATATACCGCAATAAACGCATTGCGATTACAACTTTGAGCTAACGATCACCATGGGAACGCCTCCTCCAGTAGAATGTACTGTCGGATCTGAGAATTAAGTTGAAATCGCAATGCGATTCTTATATATTTGCTTAATCGTATTGCGATTTCAACTTAGCATTGCTAAATAATTCCATCCATATCGTTAACTTACTGAGTCAGTAAGTTAACGAATATGGATGGAATTATTTAGCAATGCTAAGTTGAAACGGCAATGCGATTAAGCAGATATATAAGAATCGCATTGCGATTTCAACTTAATTCTCACATCCGACAGTACATTCTACTGGAGGAGGCGTTCCCATGGTGATCGGTAGCTCAAAGTTGTAATCGCAATGCGATTAAGCAAATACATAAGAATCGCATTGCGATTTCAACTTTTTAGTACTCAACTTTTAAAATCGTACACCACTTTAAGTTCCAAAGTTGCAATCGCGTTCGAATAGAACTTAAAGCTGTCTCTTAGTCAGTTTTAGTATTGGTGTGCTGTAATAGAAGTTACATTCGTACACGAATATAACTTAGAGCAATACAGTCAACTTTACACTGTTAGTTTTATTATGGCGATAATACAACTATTCAAGAATCGTGTACGTGCGTCTGTACGTGTGTGCGTTACCTCAGATCGGATCGAGAGAGACGAGAGTGGAGATTGGTGACTGTCCCAGCGATTATGGCGAAAAGTAATTTCTCTAAAGAAGAGCTGGATTTCTTAATAACTGTAAGTAATTGAACTTAGTTAGTGTGTAATGCAGTAATGTGATTTAAACTTATTAATGATTTTTATTAGCCAAGAAGCCTGCAGGCCTTCACTGATCTCATAACTGCCTTACACTGTCACATGTCCTACTGCTTGGTGACATAAACTCATCACAGGCTTTAGCAGACTGCACAACTACATGAGTGATTAGTGAAAGACACTATTAAAGGGGTGGCAATGTTCAAGTCACTTTTAAAGGGATGACGATGTTCAAGTCACTTTTAAAGGGATGGCGATGTTCAAGTCACTTTTAAAGGGGCGGCAATATTCAAGTCACTTTTAAAGGGATCGCAATGTTCAAGTCACTTTTAAAAGGATGGCGATGTTCAAGTCACTTTTAAAGGGACGGCAATATTCAAGTCACTTTTAAAGGGATCGCAATGTTCAAGTCACTTTTAAACGGATGGCAATGTTCAAGTCACTTTTAAAGGGGCTGCAGTGTTCAAGTCACTTTTAAAGGGGCGGCAATGTTCAAGTCACTTTTAAAGGGATGGCGATGTTCTACTCTTTGACTGTTTTGATATTAAATGTTATTTTTGATGGTTCTTATGACTATGATAACTAATAATTGTATTTTAGAACTGTGGGATTACATGATTTAATTGTTATCTTGCAGGAAATGTTGGAGAAGGGGTACAACCGCAGAAGGTCAAGGGGCGAAAAGCAGGCCATAGTGTGGAGAATTGCTTTCCAGCTGTGGCAGAAGCATGGGTGCACTCATCGGAAGGATGCGATTCTAAAAAAGTGGTCAGATCTGAAGCGCCACAGGATGGATCTGATCACTAAGATCCGAGATAAATCTTTTCCAGGTACAATACTTATTTGCATAACTGAGCAGATAGATAACAATATGGTGGTGAGAGAAATAAGTATTTTTTAACCCTTTACAATAAATCACTTAGTACAGTGGTGTTGAACTGATGGGAAAGGGTGCTAAAGGTGGCAATATGAGACCTCTTTCTGGGACACATATGTTTTTTGACTTTACACAGTTGACTTTGGCCCCTGAAGCTTGTCCAAACTCCTCGCACGTCTGGACGAGTGTAGACAACAAGCATTGATCAGGACAATTAGGCCACATGCCCAAATGAAGTCATAGACTCGAATCACTCTTGTTCCCTGGGGAGTGGCCCAACACCCAATAGCAGCAGTGAGTTGAAGCTGAACTTAATCAACGATGCTCAAAGGCAGAGTGCAGGGGTACCCACAGGGTCCTGGTCCAGCAGGTCAAGGCAGACACTGATGATACTACACTTGATCTAAGCCAAAAGGAGAAGAAAGATAGGTGTAGTTAATTATTATGCCATCCAGACACTACCATAGATTAATTTGTGTACCTTTAACTGTAATTTGGCTTTACTTGTTTATCTTGGCATTTTTAAAAAATTTGGTCATCATCATTACAGATGCTCCGCTTCCCAAAGTGAGAGCCAAGCTCTCTAAAAAGAAGAAGGCGGTGGAGGTGGAGGAGGAGACAGACCACTCGGACGAGGAGGAGCAGGAAGAGGCAGGGCTATGAGGCTATCGGGCCCATAGCCCACCTGCTGCAGTGGAGGAGGGTGATGACTCTGAGGAGGCAGAAGAGGAGATGGTCACTACCCCCCGACAAGAAGGTAAATGGATGATGTGGATATTTTTATTTATTCAGTGTCCCAGAAAGCTAATGTTACGGGTGGGAGTACTGATTTCCATAACGTATCTAACTGACACATACATTTTTGGAAGTACGATATAACAAGCATGCAATATATAAATTTTTGTAAGAATATATTTTAACAAACTATATTATTTTTTTAAATGAAGAAAATATAATAAAACAGGCAACAAATAAAGTACAACACATAACAGTAATATAAAAAATAAACACTAAAAAGTAATTGATCAACATCAAAACCATTAACGTAACTACTAAGTCAATAACCCAAAACTAAAAGGAACTATTATTAATCCTACCTAAACCAATATATAAAAGATTTCAAGGAAAAAATATCATCTGCTTTATATAACAATTAATGTTTGTATTTTAATGTACATTTCCAAATTTTATTTCATTTATTTTACAGCTGACAACATCATGTTAAAAAAATAAAAACAATGCGAAGGAAGCACCAGCTGCGAATGCAGCAGTTCAGGGAGCAGCAAACCAGGAAGATGAGGCAGCTCAAGATGCAGTTCTCCCACCAAATGCGAGCCATGGAGGAGGCTCATCTTAAGGACATCGATGATCTGCTGGATGAGCAGAGAAAAATTAAAAAATTACCTTAATTTTTTTGGTTATTTATATATTTATGTTAAAAAATAATTCTATTTTGTTAAAGATTATTTTATAAAACAATAATGTTAAATCAAATTTATTGCGTTTTGTTTGATTGGAAACAAAGGGTACAGATAGTGTTGCCCATATTAATAATTATTTTTCATTACTGTAATCTTTCAAGGGTTTCAAGTTCAACTGGTTTATGTGCTAGATCTGGTAAGGTTTCTGGTAAGGCTGTAAAGCACACCCGGAATGGGCTAGAGGGCTGCAAAAGGCAGCAAAATGTAGGTAAATCCCCTGCAAACAAATGTAGATAGGGAAATGATGAGTTAACATAAAATAAATAAAAATTAAACAATATTAATTGGAGTGAGGTCCCATAGCACAGAATCAGGCTTCAAGTCACCCACCAATGGAGAAGGTCACTTACTATTATTTCGACCCCAGCACCTAGACAAAGGAGAGAGGTCCCACAGCAGAGAATCTGGCATCATATCAACCACCACAGGAGTAGGCCACCATTTAGTTACTTTGACCCCTTCACCCAGACAGAGGAGAGAGGCCACACAGCACATATTCAGGCATCATATCAATAACCACACGACTAGGCCACCATTTAGTTACTTTGACCCCTGCACCCAGGAAGAGGAGAGAGGTTCCACAGCAGAAAATCAGGCATAATATCAACCACCACAGGAGAAGCCACCATAAAGTTACTTCGACCACTTCACCCAAACAGAGGAGAGAGGCCCCACAGCACATATTCAGGCATCATATCAACCACCGCAAGAGAAGGACACTTTTAGATACTTTGACCCCTGCACCCAGGAAGAGGAGAGAGGTCCCACAGCAGAGAATCAGGCATAATATCAACCACCACAGGAGAAGCCACCATAAAGTTACTTTGACCCCTTCACCCAGACAGAGGAGAGAGGCCCCACAGCACATATTCAGGCATCATATCAACCACCGCAAGAGAAGGACACTTTTAGATACTTTGACCCCTGCACCCAGGAAGAGGAGAGAGGTCCCACAGCACATATTCAGGCATCATATCACACACCACAGGAGAAGGCCTCTTTCAGTGACTTAGGCCTTTGGACCCAGACAGAGGAGAGAGGTCAGAGATTAGCTTCATATCCCCCAGCACAGCAGAAGACCGCTTTATTTGACTTAGGCCTCAGCACCCAGACAGAGGACAGAGGTAGCATGGCAGAGGTTATGGCTTCATGTCAACCGATAGTTTAACAGGCCACTTTCATCTAGTTAGGCCCCGGCGCCCAGACAGAGGAGAGTTTCATTCAACTATGGGTTACATAAAATTTGTATTAAATAAAGAAGTGGCCCGTAGTACAAGAAGACATGTTTTAGGCAGTTATTAAGGACTACTCTGCACAAGGCAGGGACAGGTCCTGTGGGATCCATGCCTGGTTCATCTTTATGAACGTCAGCTTGTCCACATTGGCTGTGGACAGGCGGCTGCGCTTGTCAGTAATGACGCCCCCCGCCGTGCTGAATACGCATTCTGATAAAATGCTGGCCGCCGGGCAGGAAAGCACCTCCAAGGCATAACATGCTAACTCTGGCCACGTGGACAATTTTGAAACCCAGAAGTTGAATGGGGCCGAACCGTCCGTCAGTACGTGGAGGGGTGTGCAGACATACTGTTCAACCATGTTAGTGAAATGCTGCCTCCTGCTAACACGTTCCGTATCAGGTGGTGGGGCAGTTAGCTGTGGCGTGGAGAAAAAACTTTTCCACATTTCTGCCATGCTAACCCTGCCCTCAGAGGAGCTGGCCGTGACACTGCTGCGTGGGCGACCTCTAGCTCCTCCTCTGCCTTGGCCTTGGCCTTCCACCTGTTCCCCTGTGACAGTTGGGAATGCTCTCAGGAGCGCGTCTACCAGCGTGCGCTTGTACTCGCGCATCTTCCTATCACGCTCCAGTGCAGGAAGTAAAGTGGGCACATTGTCTTTGTACCGGGGATCCAGCAGGGTGGCCACCCAGTAGTCAGCACACGTTGTGGGCAACTCTGCTGTCGTTGCGCAGGCACTGCAGCATGTAATCGCTCATGTGTGCCAGGCTACCCAGAGGTAAGGACAAGCTGTCCTCTGTGGGAGGCGTATCGTCATCGTCCACCGTATCCCCCCAGCCACGCACTAGTGATGGGCCTGAGCTGTGTGGGCTGCCACCCTGCTGTGAACCTGCTTCATCCTCGTCCTCCTCCACCTCCTCCTCATCCTCCTCGTCCTCCATTAGAGTGCCTTGGCTGGCGACTTGTGAACCTGCCCTCTGCTGCTTCAAAAAACCTCCCTCTGAGCTACTTCTAACAGACTGGCCTGAAAGTCTTAGAAACAAGCCTTCCTCCTCCTCCTCCTCCTCCACCTGGGCCACCTCCTCTTCCATCATTGCCCTAAGCGTTTTCTCTAGGAGACATAGAATTGGTATTGTAACGCTGATAACAGTGTCATCGCCACTGGCCATGTTGGTGGAGTACTCAAAGCAGTGCAGCAGGGCACACAGGTCTCGCATGGAGGCCCAATCATTGGTGGTGAAGTGGTGCCGTTCCGCAGTACGACTGACGCGAGCGTGCTGCAGCTGAAACTCCACTATGGCCTGCTGCTGCTCGCACAGTCTCTCCAGCATGTGCAAGGTGGAGTTCCACCGGGTGGGCACGTCGCATATGAGGCGGTGAGCGGAAAGGCCGAAGTTCCGCTGTAGCGCAGACAGGCGAGCAGCGGCAGGATGTGAACGCCGGAAGCGCGCACAGACGGCCCGCACTTTATGCAGCAGCTCTGACATGTTGGGGTACTGGTGAATGAACCTCTGCACCACCAAATTCAGCACATGCGCCAGGCAAGGGATGTGCGTCAAACCGGCTAGTCCCAGAGCTGCCACGAGATTTCGCCCATTATCGCATACCACCAGGCCTGGCTTGAGGCCCACCGGCAGCAACCACTCGTCCGTCTGTTGTTCAATACCCCGCCACAACTCCTGCGCGGTGTGGGGCCTGTCCCCCAAACATAAGAGTTTCAGAATGGCCTGCTGACGTTTACCCCGGGCTGTGCTGAAGTTGGTGGTAAAGGTGTGTGGCTGACAGGAGGAGCTGGTGGAAGCAGTGGAGGAGGAAGCCGAGTAGGTGGAGGAGGCTACAGGAGGCAGAGAATGATGCCCTGCGATCCTAGGTGGCGGAAGGACGTGCGCCAAGGAACTCTCCGCCTGGGGCCCAGCCGCCACTACATTCACCCAGTGTGCAGTTATTGAGATATAGCGTCCTTGGCCGTGCTTACTGGTCCACGTATCTGTGGTTAGGTGGACCTTGGCACAAATGGCGTTGCGCAGTGCACACTTGATTTTATCAGACACTTGCATGTGCAGGGAAGGCACGGCTGTCTTGGAGAAGTAGTGGCGGCTGGGAACCACATACTGGGGGACAGCCATGGCCATCAGCTGTTTGAAGCTGTCTGTGTCCACCAGCCGGAATGACAGCATTTCAAAGGCCAGTAGTTTAGAAATGCTGGCATTCAGGCCAAGGGCTCGAGGGTGACTAGGTGGGAATTTGCGCTTCCTCTCAAAGGTTTGAGAGATGGAGAGCTGAACGCTGCTGTGTGAAATAGTGGAGACGCAAGGTGACGGTGGCGGTGGTGGTGGTGGTGTCGGTGGCACATCCTCTGTTTGCTGCTCGTCAGGTGGCAACATTACTCTTGAGGCGGAAGCCAAGGCAGCAGCGGTAGAGGGAGCAGGGGGAGCCTGAGCGGGTTCCTTGTTTTTAAGGTGTGTACTCCACTGCAGTTCATGCTTTGCATGTAGATGCCTGATCATGCAGGTGGTGCTCAGGTTAAGAACGTTAATGCCTCGCCTCAGGGTCTGATGGCACAGCGTGCAAATCACTCTGGTCTTGTCGTCAGCACATTGTTTGAAGAAGTGCCATGCCAGGGAACTCCTTGAAGATGCCTTTGGGGTGCTGGGTCCCTGTTGGCACTGGCCAATAGCAGGCGAACTCTCTGGACGGCGGCTGTTCTGCTTTTGCCCCCTGCTCCCTCTTTGGCTTCGCTGTTGTCTCGGTCTCACCACTGCCTCTTCCTCTGAACTATTTAAGTCAGCGGCACGACCTTCAGTCCATGTGGGGTCTAAGACCTCATCGTCCTCTGCATCGTCTTCCACCCAGTCTTCCTCCTCTACCTCCTCCTGTTCAGTCTGCACACTGCAATAAGACGCGGCAGTGGGCACCAGTGTTTCCTCATCATCAGAGACTCGGTCACTCTGCTGTGGTGGTATTCCCATGTCCTCATAATCTGGATACATAAGTGGTTGTGCGTCAGTGCATGGAATGTCTTCCACCGCTGGGGAAGGGCTAGGTGGATGCCCCTGGGAAACCGTGCGAGCAGAGTCTTCCAACAGAATAAGAGACTGCTGCATAACTTGAGGCTCGGACAGTTTCTCTGATATGCATGGGGGTGATGTGACAGACTGATGGGCTTGGTTTTCAGGTGCCACCTGTGCGCTTTCCGCAGAAGACTGGGTGGAAGACAATGTGGTGAACGTGCTGGAAGCGACTAATCGACTAATCGACTAATGCCTGTACCTGCTCAGGCCTTACCATCCTCATAACGGCATTGGGCCCCACCAAATATCGCTGTAAATTCTGCCGGCTACTTGATGGAGTTGGTTCACTACTTTGTGCGCCTGAGGCCGAACGGCCACATCCTCTGCCAGCAACAGAGGCTCCATGGACACCACCACGACCGCGTCCTCGTCCCTTAATATAATGTTTCCTCATTGTTGCAATTCAACTCGCACCACAATAAAATATATTATTTTTTAGCCCCAAAATTCCCACACTGGAAGATATACCGTAATTCCTTTTTCCTTTTTAAAGGAGTAACAACGTGCGGCCTACTATTTCGGGTGTCACCAACACCAGATTGATTAAATTGGCCTTTTTTGAACCAAAATGACAACACTGGACACTATAATGCCTTGTTCTGGTATTAATTACAAGAGGACTGCTGCAAATTGGACACCAGAATTTTTTTAATTCTACTTATGTTAAATGAATTCCCACAGTGGGAGAACTATTTCCTTTTTAAAGGAGTAACAACGTGCGGCCTACTATTTCGGGGGGCACCAACACCAGATTGATTAAATTGGCCTTTTTTGAACCAAAATGACAACACTGGACACTATAATGCCTTTTTCTGGTATTAATTACAAGAAGACTGCTGCAAATTGGACACCAGAATTTTTTAAATGCTACTTATGTTAAATGAATTCCCACAGTGGGAGAACTATTTCCTTTTCAAAGTAGTAACAACATGTGGCCTACTATTTCGGGTGTCACCAACACCAGATTGATTAAATTGGCCTTTTTTGAACCAAAATGACAACACTGGACACTATAATGCCTTTTTCTGGTATTAATTACAAGAGGACTGCTGGTATTTCAGAACACCGGAATTTTTAAAATGCTCGTTTTGGTACATAAATTGCCCACACTGGGAGAATTATTGCCTAAACCTTTTTACAGTATTATTTACTGAAGGAGTGCTTCTTCTGGTCTAACACCAGAATTTTGTTTGTTACAGGGAAAGATTTTTTTAATTTATATTTCTGGCAAAAAAATAATAATTTCTGGCTGACAGTATTGGACCTGGCTGTAGTGACACTGGCTAGCCTAGCTGGAACAGCACATTCATGGGATTTGCTATCCAAGTGGGTTACTTTCAGTTTCACCACTGATATATTAAATATATTGGCAGTTAGTAGGGGTGACACAAGCACAGCCAAACCCCTGATGTAGTATATCTATGAAAAAATCGACTATTACATGAGATTAATGGACGCTGTGGCAGCTTTTGCTGGCGCACCTTCAAGTCCCAAAATGGCCGCCGCCTATCAGCCCAGTAACATGTGCCAGAAAATGGTCTGCCCAGCCAGAAAAAAAATTTACTTTGACTGAGCAGCTGAATCGCTGTTGTTCTGTGTCACAGGAGTAGATTTTTCAATTCTTTGGAGCTTTTCTTTGGACTCTGTGGCAGCTTGAGCTGGCGCACCACAGGTCCCAAAATGGCCGCCGCCGGTCAGCCCAGTTACATGTGCCGGTAAAAATCGATCTGGCCAGTGTAAAAAAAAATAAACTTTCAGTGAACAGCTCAGCTGAGTTGTTTTGATTCACTGGTGTAGATCTTTCACTTCTTCTCAGGTTTTTTTCCTCGATTATTCCCTGCCTATCTCGCCCTCACAGCAGCTGCATCTATCCCTGTTCTATTCACATCGGGAGTGAGCACGTCCCGACGTGCGCACAAGCTTATAAAGAGGCTGAGTCACATGCTGCATTTGGCCAATCACAGCCTTGCCAATAGTAAGCATGGCTGCGATGGCATCTTAGGGCAAGTAGTATGATGCATGTTGATTGGCTGCTTTGCAGCCTTTCAAAATGCGCCACAAAAAATGACGAACTACAAAACCGAACCCGAATTTTTATGAAAATGTTCGGGTTCGGGTCGTGTCACGAACACCCCAAAATTCTGTACAGACCGGAACTATTCTCGAAATGTGCGCTCAACAACACTAGTGCTATTCGTATCCCACTCTTAAGTTCTAATCGCATTCGATTTTAACTTATGCTTTTTTTTTGCCAGGCATCGCATTCTATTTTAACTTACTGCTGATGCGTGGCAAAAAAAAAAATAATGCATAAGTTAACATCGAATGCGATTAGAACTTACGAGTGGGATACGAATAGCACTGCGTGCTAGAACAGCACGCACACGATTATTCAAATTTTGTATTATCGCGATACAAAACCAAACAGTAAAGTTAAAATCGAATGCAATTAGAATGTGTAGTGTGATGCGATTTATTTGAGTTCTAAGAATCGCATTGCGATTTCTGCTTCAGCCGGATTCCGTGCTAATGGAGCGTCTACATCACCATGGGAACAATGCTAGAATGTACTGTCGGATTTGAGAAGTTGAAATCGCAATGCGATTAAGCAAATATATAAGAATCGCATTGCGATTTCAACGTAATTCAAACATCCGACAGTACATTCTACTGGAGGAGGCGTTCCCATGGTGATCGGTAGCTCAAAGTTGTAATCGCAATGCGATTTCAGCTTTAAGCCTGTACTATTCTGCTATATAGTACTTTCAAAATGCGCCGAGAGAACATGCCGAACTCCGAACCCGAACCCGAACTTTTACGAAAATGTTCGGGTTCGGGTCCGTGTCACGAACACCCCAAAGTTCGGTACGAACCCGAACTATTCTCGAACTGTTCGCTCAACACTATTAGGGAGGTAGTGCGGAAGGGACAGAGACAGAGGGTGGTTTAGGGATCTGTAACAGCTGCACAAAAAATAAAAATCAGTGCAGCAATTCCAGATGTTCTTCTTGTTTCCTTCTTTTTTTCTTCTTTCAGCAGGAAAGAGTTAAATCGCAGTGGTGTGAACCACAAGTCCAAGCAAGCCAAAAGCAGCACAGTAAGGCACAGACTCTTTCTGCATGCAGTCACCAGCTAGAATGGCTGCATGTTGGGATTTTCTGCCCTTTCCTGTGCAGCTATAGCTTTGTTTCAGACAATCTCAGCGCTGGCAGGGGAAGCCAAACACTGGTGTCCCCTGCCTCACTTGGCGGCAAACCATAATCAGGTGGTTATTATGGGGGACTTCAACTACCCAGATATAGACTGGGAAACTGAAACCTGTACATCCCATAAAGGAAACAGGTTCTTGGCAATAGCCAAAGACAATTACCTTTCCCAAATGGTTCAGGACCCAACTAGAGGGACGGCCTGGACTTAGTATTAACCAATAGACCTGATAGAACAACAGATGTGCAGGTCGGGGGACACCTGGGAAATAGTGACCATAAAGTAATAACCTTCCAATTATCCTTCAAACGAGAGTTTCTACAGGGAGGAACAAGAATACCGGACTTCAAAAAAGCAAAATTTAGCCAACTAAGAGAGGCCATAGGCCCAATTAACTGGGACATAGTCCTCAAAAATAAAAATACAACCACAAAATGGGAGATTTTTAAAAGCATTGTAACATCAAATTGTGATCGATGCATACCTTATAGAAATAAAAGGCTAAGAAATAAGAAGAAACCAATGTGGATAAATAGAACCGTAAAAAAGCAATAAATGACAAAAGAAAGCATATAAATCACTAAAACAGGAGGGGAGCCAGGAAGCACTGATAAACTATAAGGAAAAAAATAGAATATGTAAAAACTAATAAAAACTGCCAAACTAGAGACCGAGAGATTAATTGCCAAAGAGAGCAAAACTAACCCTAAAATGTTTTTCAATTATATAAATGGTAAAAATATAAACCTGAAGGAGTCGGCCCTCTACATAGCAATGAGGGGGAGTTGCAGAAAGCGATGAGGATAAAGCCAAGCTATTAAATATTTTCTTCACCACTGTTTTCACTGAGGAAAATAAACTGTCAGATGAAATGCAAAATGTAAAAGTAAATTCCCTTTAAAAGTGCCCTGTCTGACCCAGGAAGAAGTACAGCAGCGACTTAAAAAGATTAAAATAGACAAATCGCCAGGACCGGATGGCATACACCCCTGTATCCTAAGGGAATTAAGTGATGTCCTAGCCAGACCCTTATTTTTGATATTCACGGACTCCATACTGACAGGGAATGTTCCACCAGACTGGCGTATAGTAAATGTGGTGCCAATATTCAAAAAGGGTCCAAAAACAGAGCCTGGAAATTATAGGCCGGTAAGTTTAACATCTGTTGTGGGTAAACTGTTTGAAGGTTTTGTAAGAGATGCTATCTTGGAGTATCTCAATGAAAATAAGCAAATTACACCATATCAGCATGGCTTCATGAGGGATCGGTCATGTCAAACTAATTTAATCAGTTTCTATGAGGAGGTAAGTTCTAGACTTGACAGCGGCGAATCAATGGATGTCGTATATCTGGACTTCTCCAAAGCATTTGACGCTGTACCACATAAAAGGTTAGTATATAAAATGAGAACACTTGGACTAGGAGAAAATATCTGTATGTGGGTAAGTAACTGGCTCAGTAATAGAAAACAGAGGGTGGTTATTAACGGTACACACTCAGATTGGGTCACGGTCACTAGTGGGGTACCTCAGGGTTCAGTATTGGGCCCTATTCTCTTCAATATATTTATTAATGATCTTGTAGAAGGCTTGCACAGTAATATATCAATTTTTGCAGATGACACTAAACTGTGTAAAGTAATTAACACTAAAGAGGACAGTTTTCTGCTACAGAGGGATCTGGATAGATTGGGGGCTTGGGCAGAGAAATGGCAGATGAGGTTTAACACTGACAAATGTAAAGTTATGCACATGGGAAGGAATAATGCAAGTCACCCGTACATACTAAATGGTAAAACACTCAGTAACACTGACAGGGAAAAGGATCTAGGAATTTTAATAAATAACAAACTAAGCTGTAAAAACCAGTGTCAGGCAGCTGCTGCTAAGGCCAATAAGATAATGGGTTGCATCAGAAGGGGCATAGATGCCCGTGATGAAAATATAGTCTTACCACTTTATAAATCACTAGTCAGACCACACATGGAGTACTGTGTACAGTTCTGGGCTCCCGTGAACAAGACAGACATAGCAGAGCTAGAGAGGGTTCAGAGGAGGGCAACTAAAGTAATAACTGGAATGGGGCAACTACAGTACCCCAATAGGGTATCAAAATTAGGGTTATTCACTGAGGGGAGATCTAATAACTATGTATAAATATATCAGGGGTCAGTACAAAGATCTCTCCCATCATCTATTTATCCCCAGGACTGTGACTGTGACAAGGGGACATCCTCTGTGTCTGGAGGAAAGAAGTTTTGTACACAAACATAGAAAAGGGTTCTTCACGGTAAGAGCAGTAAGACTATGGAACTCTCTGCCTGAGGAGGTGGTGATGGTGAGTACAATAAAGGAATTCAAGAGGGGCCTGGATGTATTTCTGGAGCGTAATAATATTTCAGGCTATAGCTACTAAAGATGGGTCGTTGATCCAGGGAGTTATTCTGACTGCCTGATTGGAGTCGGGAAGGAATTTTTTCCCCTTAAGTGGGGAAAATTGGCTCTACCTCACAGGGGTTTTTTGCCTTCCTCTGGATCAACTTGCAGGAAACAGGTCGAACTGGATGGACAAATGTCTTTTTTCGGCCCTATAAACTATGTTACTATGTTACTATGTTACTTCGGAGGAGACTGGTGCTGACCAGTTGAGCACCAGTCACCTCCCCCTGACCCTCTCCTGACCCACCCCACAGCTTCTTACAGCTTCTGGCGCTGCGATGTGTCGGTTATGGTGCCCCAAATCCTCTGCGATAGTGCCCCAGCACCCGGCGGACCTTGTGACGTACATGTACGTCACTGGTCTTTAAGTCACGTCCAGATATGATGTACATCACGGGTCTTTAAAGGGTTAAAGAAACTGACCCAGCATATTGCTAAGGTGATCTGTCACTAGTTAATGGTGCCCTTAGTTAGGACAAAACTAGGAAAACTGGTGAGGGATTCCCTTTAAATTTGAAGTACATATTGGGTTCTATAACATATGCATAACAACTACTACATACTAAAGAGCTATTACCTTTGGTCAGCAAGGGATCTCTATTAGAAAGGAAGCAACTTAGAAATTTGTGATCCAATTTTGGTGGCCAAGAAACTTTTTGATAGTGAAATATAACAAATAACATTAACTAACTAGAAATTTCCTTTGAAGACGTGATGACACAGGAGCTTTATAAATGTAACTGTAGCACTGTTCTGGCACCATTATCTATCACGGTAAACTTGCTGTACAGACTGTTTAGACAGCTAGTTAGGTGTGTGTTAATAGTACTAGGCCCGTCACCTTAAATCAGCGTTAACTCAGCTGCTATGAACCTTCTATTCAGTAATAAAAACTATTGTAAAACCATAACTGGTAGCACTCTCTTCAAGCTGTTTTACTGGAATATCTGGTCTGCAGGTCTGGATTTGTAATTGTGCATGGAACATAGGTGCTTATATTGATCTTTGATATCTGCATTGAAAATGCTACGCTACTATATATGGTTCGGTTTCACCAAAACAACCCGAAACCCCAGCCACTTGCAGAGGCCAATGGGAGAACAAATTTGGGGTTAATGGAGGCATTACCCTCAAATTTGTGCAGATATTGGCCACCAGGTGGACAAGGTTTCAGCCACACATGGGAATTACATTTCATCCACATCATGGAAACCTAGCTTTTGGCAAACAATATATTGACATCTCTCCTCATGATTGAGTAAAAAAAAAAAAAAAAAGGTAGCAGTATGTGTCATGCTATAGAGGTCAGTAAACAAGCAAGATCTTCTTTTGCCTCAAGTAAGTTTGTAAAATGTATCATCCACAAGATTTGCTATTATTGTGAAGTGTAAATCACAGTGTGGTACACTTGGTATATTCTCAATGTAGGGCTGCCCTGTTGCCAAAAATAAAGACATACAATTGCCTATCATCTGTCGCATCACTCCCTACAGAGTTTCAGACTGCCTCTGTAAGTGACAACTGTGCATCAGAAACTACATAAAATGAGTTTATGTGGGTGAGCTGTTGCACACAAGACATGGATAGATAAAAACCATACTGCCACTGGGCTCTGGAGTAATGAAACTGCGTTTGCTGGCGTGATGAATCAGCTTTCACTATTTGACAGTATGATGGAAAAACCTGGCTTTTGTGGAAGCTCAAAGAACACAATCTACCACTCCAGAAAATATAGTGACTACTACAGATGAGCAAAGTTATGGAAAATTCGATTTGACTGCTTTGCCAAATTTCAAAAAGAAAATTGCTTTGTGAAAAATTACATTGTCACAAAGCACATTTATTTTTATGTAGCAGGCACAATGATGAGGAATCGCGATCATTTAGTTCCCTATCAATGAACCCTATTTAGGCCTTTAAGTGGTTAATCAGGGTAAAATAAATACTCACAATATCCATTTGTGTGCAAAGTGCCTGTCACTGCCATATTGATTAAAGATGCAGCGCAAAAACTCACGTGATGATGTCATCACGCTGGCCGGTGTGGTGATATCATATGTCGCTATGTGCAAGATTTTGCATGGTATCTCCTATGAGGATGTCCGCAACGGCGTCTTCGCACACAAATGGATGAGGTGAGTATGTATTTTTGGGGGGTTTTTACCACCATTTCAGGGAAAACTGATTAGTTACCACGAAGCATGGGGAAATTCGGCTTCACGGTAAATTGAATTTTTTCTGAATTACGGAGCAAAGTCAATTTGTTTGACTTCGATTCGCTCAGGGATAGTGGCTGTTGTAAAATGTAAGGAGTAATAGTTTTAGCCTGGGCCAGTCATAGAACTATGCAGCCTCTGCAGCCACACAGGGTGCCTCACTTAGCTTCAATGAAGACAGCACCCTACTTCTTCTTGCCCAACACAGGAGCAATGTGCTCTTCGTGCAATCTGCTATGAAAAGGAGTAGTAACTTCTCACATAATTGCTGACAGCTTCTTGGGGGGCATGGATTGGGTGCTGCTTTTCTGGGATTGCTTTTCGGTAAGAAACTCTACTGTTGTGGCACCAGGGTCAGACTGGCCCACCAGAGTACTAAAGGATCCTCTAGTGGGCCCAGTCTATAAAGCCATAAGGGAACCAAAGGTCCAAAAGAAAAATTGCATTTAGATCTGCCTTTTATGCTAATCACTATCCACTAGGGTCTATCTCTAAGTTTTTGAATCAATTAGGCTTTGTCGAGGATATAGGGGTTAGGCCCCAAGAGTAATTTCCTCTTGTGGGCCTAAGAAACTCCAGTCTGGGTGGCACTATGTTCTAGCTGTATGGAGGTTAGCATACTGGACAAGCACTTTTGCAGTGGTCGGGTTTTGAGTGGCCCCAATCCTCAAGTGGGGCCCACGGACACTGTCAAGGGAGGGGTCCCCATGTGTTGCTGCTCTCTGGAAGGTATAGGAAGATGTGGTGCACTCCAATGGGAAATAAGTTGAGAGAGTCAGGGTCTGCAGTTGACCAGTGTGCTTTTCAATACAAGCAAGGCATAGGGCTGGTTTTTCCAGTCCCCTCACTGGCAGAAGAAGGGCTTCATGCTGAGGAAAGACCTGAACCAGCTTTGCCTCTCTTTCTCTCAGAATGCCAGTACCCTGGCCAAAGGGTTGAGGCTCACGGTCTGTATCTCAGTAGTCTGGGTTGCTCTTTGGTAACAGGGCTAGTGACCCATGGTCTGTGGCTCAGCATCCCCATCTCAGTGTCTTCTTCTTGTCCCTCATGCAGACTAGCATAAGTTTTCCCTCCAAGTACTGGTCCCTAACTGCATAGACTTATATTAGAGCTTCAATGATACAGAAGTTTTTCCAGATAAAAACAAGTTTCCAGAAATAACAGCATACCTAAAACCAGAGATTCAAATGATCAGTCTGTCTGGTTTTGGTGTTGAATAGAGATGGCCTTGCGGTTCAGCGAACATGCAAACATATGGCAAGATTCGCGCCCACCATATTCTTTTAAATTGTGAAGAACTTTGACCCATGACACATCCATCAGGTGGTATAGGACAGCCAATTGAAAAGTTTCAGCACATGGACATACCCCCTACCTTATAAATAGACCTAATCAGGCTGCCATTTTACATTCTGTCTTTTGTCAGTGTAGGGAGAGGTTGCTGTGTGGAGCAGGGACAGGCTGTTAGGGACACAAATCGCTATCTAATAGGTCCACAAAAGTACTTTTAAAGACTGGTATAGGTGTACTATTGACAGGTGTGTAGTACAGAGGGGTGTAATACACTTATAATATACTATCTAACATAGAAAATATATCATAGCGGATTTGTATTGTGCATCATTGTGACTGGTGAGCGGTTCTGCAGCAATACTACCACAACAAAGATTGACAAACGCAATTAGAAAAAATAATTATAACTGGTGTGATATACCAGTCACCCGCCAAAACAACAGATTGAAGCGAGGTGTTCTATACCAACATACTTTCATAATAGTGTATTTGGGTAATGCAGCATTTGTTTGCTGTTTTGCTGCGTTCCCTCTGCTACACACAGTGACAAACGGTACTGGAAAAAATTATTATAACTTTTGTGATATACCAGTCTCCCCCCAAAATGACATATTGAAGTGGGGTGTTATATATAAATATACTTTCATAATAGTGTATTTGGGTACTGCAGCATTTGTTTGCTGTTTTTCTGCGTTCCCTCTGCTACACACAGCAAAAAACTGTACTGGAAAAAATTTATTATAACTGGTGTGATATACCAGTCGCCCCCAAAATGACAGATTGAAGTGGGGTGTACCAAAATACTTTCATAATAGTGTATTTGGGTACTGCAGCATTTGTTTGCTGTTTTGCTGCATTCCCTCTGCTACACACTGAGATAAACAGTACTGCAAAAAATTATTATAACTGGTGTGATATACCTGTCACCCCCCAAAAATGACAGATTGAAGCGGGGTGTTATATATAAATATACTTTCATAATCGTGTATTTGGGTACTGCAGCATTTTTTTGCTGTTTTGCTGCGTTCCCTCTGCTACACACAGTGACAAACGGTACTGGAATTTTTTTTTATAACTGGTGCGATATACCAGTCGCCTCCCAAAATGACAGATTGAAGCAGAGTGTTATATACCAATATACTTTCATAATAGTGTATTTGGGTACTGCAGCATTTGTTTGCTGTTTTGCTGTGTTCCCTCTGCTACACAGAGTGACAAACGGTACTGTAAAAAATTATTATAACTGGTGCGACATAACTGTCACCCCCCCAAAACGAGAGATTGAAGCAGGGTGTTATATATAAATATACTTTCATAATCGTGTATTTGGGTACTGCAGCATTTGTTTGCTGTTTTGCTGCATTCCCTCTGCTATACACAGTGACAAACGGTTCTGGAAAAAATTGTTATAACTGGTGCGATATACCAGTTGCCCCCAAAATGACAGATTAAAGCAGGGTGTTATATACCAATATACATTCATAATAGTGTATTTGGGTACTGCAGCAGTTGTTTGCTGTTTTGCTGCGTTCCCTCTGCTACAAACAGTGACAAACGGTTCTGGAAAAAATTAGTATAACTGGTGCGATATACCAGTCGCCCACAAAATGACAGATTGAAGCGGCGTGTTATATATAAATATACTTTCATAATCGTGTATTTGGGTACTGTAGCATTTGTTAGCTGTTTTGCTGCATTCCCTCTGCTACACACAGTGACAAACGGTTCTGGAAAAAATTATAATAACTGGTGCGATATACCAGTCGCCCCCCAAAATAACAGATTGAAGCAGGGTGTTATATACCAATATACTTTCATAATAGTGTATTTGGGTACTGCATCATTTGTTTGCTGCTTTGCTGCGTTCCCTATGCTACACACAGCGACAAACGGTACTGGAAAAAATTATTATAACTGGTGTTATATACTAGTCGCCCCCAAAATGACAGATTGAAGTGGGGTGTATGAATATACTTTTTTATAAAAGTGTACTTGGGTACTGCAGCATTTGTTTGCTGTTTTGGTGCATTCCCTCTGCTACACACCGTGACAAACGGTACTGGAAAAAAGTTATTATAACTGGTGTGATAAACCTGTCACCCCCCCAAAATGACATATTGAAGTGGGGTGTTATATATAAATATACTTTCATAATAGTGTATTTGGGTACTGTAGCATTTGTTTGCTGTTTTGCTGCATACCCTCTGCTACACACAGTGACAAACGGTTCTCGAAAAAATTATAATAACTGGTGCGATATACCAATCGCCCCAAAATAACAGATTGAAGCAGGGTGTTATATACCAATATACTTTCATAATAGTGTATTTGGGTACTGCATCATTTGTTTGCTGCTTTGCTG
This sequence comes from Bufotes viridis, assembly GCA_033119425.1. Classification (NCBI taxonomy): domain Eukaryota; kingdom Metazoa; phylum Chordata; class Amphibia; order Anura; family Bufonidae; genus Bufotes; species Bufotes viridis. The sequence continues at coordinate 175,509,982 of CM065591.1, forward strand.
CGTTCCCTCTGCTACACACAGTGACAAACATTACTGGAAAAAATTATTATAACTGGTGTGATATACCTGTCACCCCCCAAAATGACAGATTCTAATGGGGTGTTATATATAAATATACTTCCATAATTGTATATTTTGGTACTGCAGGATTTGTTTGATGTTTTGGTGCGTTTCCTCTACTACACACAGCGACAAACGGTACTGGAAAAAATTATTATAACTGGTGTGATATACCAGTCACCCCCAAAATGACAGATTGAAGCAAGGTGTACCAATATACTTTCATAATAGTGTATTTGGGTACTGCAGCATTTGTTTGCCGTTTTGCTGCATTCCCTCTGCTACACACTGTGACAAATGGTACTGCAGAAAATTATTATAACTGGTGTGATATACCAGTAAACCCCAAAATGACAGATTGAAGCAGGGTGTTATATATAAATATACTTTCATAATAGTGTATTTGGGTACTGCAGCATTTGTTTGCTGTTTTGCTGCATTCCCTTTGCTACACACCGTGACAAATGGTACTGGATTTTTTTTTTTATAACTGGTGCGATATACCAGTCGCCCCCCAAAATGAAAGATTGAAGCAGGGTCTTATATACCAATATACTTTCATAATAGTGTATTTGGGTACTGCAGCATTTGTTTGCTGTTTTGCTGTGTTCCCTCTGATACACACCGTGATAAATGGTACTGGAAAAAATTATTATAACTGGTGTGATATACCTGTCACCCCCCAAAAATGACAGATTGAAGCGGGGTGTTATATATAAATATACTTTCATAATAGTGTATTTGGGTACTGCAGCATTTGTTTGCTGTTTTGCTGCATTCCCTCTGCTACACACCGTGACAAACGGTACTGGAAAAAATTATTATAACTGGTGTGATATACCTGTCACCCCCCCCAAAACGACAGATTGAAGCGGGGTGTTATATATAAATATACTTTCATAATAGTGTATTTGGGTACTGCAGCATTTGTTTGCTGTTTTGCTGCATTCCCTCTGCTACACACAGTGACAAACGGTTCTGGAAAAAATTATTATAACTCGTGCAATATACCAGTCGCCCCCCAAAATGACAGATTGAAGCAGGGTGTTATATACCAATATACTTTCATAATAGTGTATTTGGGTACTGCAGCATTTGTTTGCTGTTTTGATGCGTTCCCTCTGCTACACACAGTGACAAACGTTACTGGAAAAAATTATTATAACTGGTGCGATATACCTGTCACCCCCCAAAATGACAGATTGAAGCGGGGTGTTATATATAAATATACTTTCATAATAGTGTATTTGGGTACTGCAGCATTTGTTTGCTGTTTTGCTGTGTTCCCTCTACTACACACAGTGACAAACAGTACTCGAAAAAATTATTATAACTGGTGTGATATACCTGTCACCTCCCAAAATGACAGATTCTAGCGGGATGTTATATATAAATATACTTTCATAATAGTATATTTGGGTACTGCAGCATTTGCTGTTTTGGTACGTTTCCTCTGCTACACTCAGCGACAAACGGTACTGGAAAAAATTATTATAACAGGTGTAATATACCAGTCTCCCCCCAAAATGACAGATTGAAGCGGGGTGTACCAATATACTTTCATAATAGTGTATTTGGGTACTGCAGCATTTGTTTGCTATTTTGCTGCATTCCCTCTGCTACACACCGTGTCAAACGGTACTGAAAAAAATTATTATAACTGGTGTGATACATCTGTCAACCCCAAAAACGACAGATTGAAGTGGGGTGTTATATATAAATATACGTTCATAATAGTGTATTTGGGTACTGCAGCATTTGTTTGATATTTTGCTGCGTTCCCTCTGCTACACACCGTGACAAAAGGTACTGAAAAAAATTATTATAACTGGTGTGATATACCTGTCACCCCCCAAAATGACAGATTGAAGCTGTGTGTTATATATAAATATACTTTCATAATAGTGTATTTGGGTACTGCAGCATTTGTTTGCTGTTTTGCTGCATTCCCTCTGCTACACACAGTGACGAACGGTTCTGGAAATCTGTTTTGTAACTGGTGCGATATACCAGTCTTCCCCCAAAATGACAGATTGAAGAAGGGTGTTATATACCAATATACTTTCATAATACTGTATTTGGGTACTGCAGCATTTGTTTGCTGTTTTGCTGTGTTCCCTCTGCTACACACAGTGACAAACGATACTGGAAAAATTATTATAACTGGTGTGATATACCAGTTGCCCCCCAAAACGATAGATTGAAGCGGAGGGTTATATATAAATATACTTTCATAATAGTGTATTTGGGTACTGCAGCATTTGTTTGCTGTCTTGTTGCGTTCCCTCTGCTACACACAGTGACAAACCTTACTGGAAAAAATTATTATAACTGGTGTGAGATCCCATTCGCCCCCCAAAACGACAGATTGAAGCGGGGTGTTATATACCTTCTTCCACAAACACTGCACTTTTCTAGAGACTTTTGTCACAGGGTCATTTAAAAAATGACAGGCCGAGGAAGAGGCAGGCCCTTCCACAGGGGTGGTAGGGGTCAGGCAGGAGCACCAGGCCGAAGCCTAAGTGGGAAGTTGCAGAAGGTGCGTGCGATTATGTCAAAGGACGGACCAGACTTGGTTGAGTGTTGATCACGAATTTTCGAATTGCGAATTTTAAATATCGGCACTTCGATAATTTGCGAATATTTCGAATATCGTGAGATATATTCGCAATCACAAATATTCTTTTTTTTAAATACCAGCTTATGTGAACTTTTATGGGAATTTTTATATGCAAATTTTTAAAATAACAGTTTTAACCTTTTTTATAGAATGACATTATTTTCTTGATTTCGAAAATTAGCATAAAAAATTTTGCTTAAAATTTCGTGAAAATTTGCATAAAAATTTACATAAACTGGTATTTAAAAGATACTTTTTAAATACCAGTTTATGCGAATTTTATGCAAATTTTATGCACATTTTTATGCAAATTGTATGCAAATTTTTATATGCGAATTTTCGTAATCAAGAAAATAATGACTGGGGATTACGAATTCGAATATATGGCGAATATTCGCCCAAATATTCGCGAAATATCGCGAATTCGAATATTGCCCCTTCCGGATATTTTTATAGAGACGGTCGATATGTATACGGCGGTACAAAATATGTCTGTTTATACAAACACAGAAATGCAACAGCACTCTGCAACCAGCACTCTGCCCTACCTCTATACTAGAGGCGTTGGTGTACATTTTGATCAAAAAGTAATAAGCCAAGGCCGCCTCTATGAGGGGTCCTAACGCTAAATCCTACCTATTGTGGGCCATGACAGCCACATAAATTCAGGGAGTGCGGGCCCTGCATGCATGCCGGATCAACCCTGCTTTTTAACCTTCTTAGTGCCGTAACAGCCTCCATTGATCCAGGGATGCAGGTACCAACATGCATGCTGAGTGGCTTATTACTTTTTGATCAAAATGTACACCAACGCCTCTAGTATAGAGGTAGGGCAGTGTGCTAGTTGCAGAGTGCTGTTGCATTTCTGTGTTTGTATGTACATTTTGCCATGGCTACGTGCACCTGCATACAGGGACGTGCTGACTACCCCCCCCCCCCCCTTGTGTTTCTGTGTAGCATATACTGGAGGTGTGGCAACCTCCATTCAGTCGTGCACACCTGACTAGTTTGTCTGCCCTAGAGGCTGGTTTTAATCAGAATAAGTATAAAACGTAATTCGCACTCATAGTACCTACTATTAGCCATTTGGCTCCAGGAGAAGTACATGGTGGGCTCAGCATGCTTGTTGGTACCTGCATCCCTGGATGTAATGAAGCTTGTTAAGGCACCAAAAAGGTTAAAAAGCAGGGTTGATCCAGCACGCATGCTGGGCCTGCACTCCCTTGATTTTATGTGGCTGTCATGGCCCCCAACAGGAGGAGTACATAGTGGGCTTAGCATGCATGTCGGTACCTGCATCCCTGGATTAATGGAGGCTGTTACGGCACTAAGAAGGTTAAAAAGCAGGGTTGATCTGGCATGCATGCTGGGCTCGCACTTCCTGAATACACCTGCACCTGCATACAGGGACGTGCTGACTGCCCCCCCCCCCCCCTTGTGTTTCTGAAAAATATGTCTGTTTGTCTATTTTTTACATTTTTTTTATTATTTAAAGTCTTTATACACGTTGACGATTTAAATCTCAATACGTTAGTTATTGATATTTATGATGATTACATAGTTTATTAGTTTCTGATATTTCAGTAGAGTATAATTTTTTTTTGTTTGTTATAAATCATGGTTTATAGTTCACTGTAACCCAAATAGGTTAGAGTGGGGGTCTCCATAGTACTGGGTCCATAGCCCATAGAAAGGAAGCTAGCCCTCAGGCTTCTACTGCAGACCCAGTGATGGTTGAGTTCGTCACTTGTACGAAATCAGATGGTTACATCCAAAATCTCTATCGCACTTTGTGTTTAAATATATATATATATATATATATATATATATATATATATATATAATACAACCACAGCTAGGTTGAGATATTGGATGCAATTTGGTTAATTTGGGGCCTATCCCACCAGGTACTAATTAATCAGTTGTAAAGGAATAAAATACTTATTTGCATTACTGCATATACAGTACCATCCAAATGTATTCACCCCCTTGACTTTTTGCTTATTTTGGTACATTACAGCCTTCTGTTAAAGGTTTTGCTAATCTGAATTTTATGTGATGGATCAGAACACAATAGTCTAAGTCGGTGAAGTGAAATGAGAAAAATATCTAAATAAAATGATTGTTTAGAAATAGAAAACCGAAAATTGCCATGTGCATATGTATTCAACTCCTTTGTTCGGAAGCCCATAAAAAGCTGTGGTGCTACCTATTATTTTCAGAAGTCACATAATTAGTAAAAAGATGCCCACCTGTGTGCAATCTAAGTGTCACATGATCTGTCATTATATATACACAATATACACACCTATTTTGAAAGGCCCTAAAGGCTGCAACACATAAGCAAGAGGCATCACTAACCAAACACTGCCATGAAGACCAGGGAACTCTCCAAACAAGTAAGTACCAATGTTGTTGAGAAGTAAAAGTCAGGGTTAGGTTATAAAAAATTCCCAAATCTTTCATGAACCCCAGAAGCACCATCAAATCTATCATAACCAAATGGAAAGACCATGGTACAACAGCAAACCTGCCAAGAGACAGCCGCCCACCAAAACAGGGCAAGGAGGGCATTAATTAGAGAGGCAGCACAGAGACCTAAGGTAACACTGGAGGAGCTGCAGAGTTCCACAGCAGAGACTGGAGTATCTGTACATAGGATGACAATAAACCGTACGCTCCATAGAGTTGGGCTTTATGGCAGAGTGGCAAAAAACAAAAAGGTACATTGTGAGTTTGCGAAAAGGCCTGTGAGAGACTCCCAAAATATATAGAGAAAGGTGCTCTGATCTGATGAGACTAAAATTGTACTTTTCTACACTCAAAGTAAACGCTATGTCTGGCACAAAGCCAACACATCACATCACTCAAACAACCCCATCCCCACAGTGAGACATGGTGGTGGCAATATCATACTGTGGGGATGTTTTTCAGCAGCCGGGACTGGGAAACTGGTCAGAGTTAAGGGAAAGATGGACAGGGATATTTTTGAGCAAAGCCTGTACCACTCTATGCGTGATTTGAGGCTAGGACGGAGGTTTACCTTCCAGCAGGACAATGCCCCCCAACATACTGCTAAAGCAACACTTGAGTGGTTTAAGGGTACATATGTAAATGTGTTGGAATGGCCTAGTCAAAGCCCAGATCTCAATCCAATAGAAAATCTGTGGTCAGACTTAAAGATCGCTGTTCACAAGCGCAAAACATCCAACTTGAAGGAGCTGGATCAGTTTTGCAAGGAGGAATGGGCAGAAATCCCAGTGGTAAGATGTGGCAAGCTCATAGAAACTAATCCAAAGCGACTTGGAGCTGTGATTGCCGCAAAAGGTGGCTCTACAAAGTATTGACTTTAGGGGGTGAATAGTTATGTACATTGACCTTTTCTGTTATTTTGTCCTATTTGTTGTTTGCTTTACAATTAACCAATTTAAAAAAAGTTCTAAGTTGTGGGCATGTTATACAAATTGAATGATGCAAATCCTCAAACAATCCATGTTAATTCCAGGATGTGAGACAACAAAAAAAGAACAAAGTCAAGGGGAGGGATAAATACTTTTGCTTAGCACTGTATACATTACACAGTGTTGACAAAACATACAAAAGTTAATTACGCATTATTCATCCCAGATTCTTTTTATAAACCGGGGGTGTCTGCGCTTCATGTTTGACCATTTTTTAATGATGGCCAGACATTGCTGTTTGAGTCACGTTTTGCGCCAGATCTCATAGGCCAGTTCCCGCACAATTCGCTGCTTCTCGGCGTGGGACTGGGTACGGTCGTATCCCCGCCCCAACATCCACTGCAAGATAAAAATGCGAGCATATAATCCCAATTTTTAACAATAATAGTATTGAAAATAATTTACTCAAGTAAACTGCAAAAAGTATGTAAGTCTTTGAAGTGGAAATATTAGATTTAGGCCGCCTGCACACGGGCATGTTTTTCACAACTACGGACCTTACAAACATGGCCTGCCGTCCTGCAGAGTGGACAAGCGCATGGCGTCATTGGTTGCTATGACACTGTGAGCTTCCGGCCACCACCGCTTTACTGTGATACACTTGTATGATTTATACAAGTGCATTACTGAACAGCGGTGGCGGCAAGAAGCGCACTTCATCATAGCGAGTTAGCAACCAATGAAGCCATGCGCTCGTCGACTCTGCAGGACAGCAGCCCGGGTTTTTACGGTCCGTAGTTGTGAAAAAACACGAGCCTGTGCATGCGGCCTTACTGTTACGGATAGAAGATGGGATTGTATTACGACTGTATGTGGGTGGGATCTGAGCTATCAGATATTGTCCAGCTAAGCAAAGATGGTGGAGTACAGCTGGTTCGCCTCCCCATGGTGCAACCTTAGTAACTCTTAATGAACCAGCAAATACTAGTGGTCTGACAAAAAAAGCTTCTCCTGAGTCCTGACCAACAGGATACAAACTATAATCTATAGACTATGTGTGTGTGCAGTATATAGTGTGTGTCTGTGTGTGTGCGGTATATAGTGTGTGTCTGTGTGTGTGCGGTATATAGTGTGTGTCAAATATACTTCTCTGCTTTCCATACAAATATGCTACTAACATACTGGGTGTGATGCAACAATCACTAATATCTGACACACACTGGCAAAAGGCAGACAACTGCAAATAGATTTAAAGTGTAAAAATGCAATGCCTTTTTTTATGCAAAGTCCTGTGCTACATGGTATGAGTGGTGGGCGCTGGCAGTGGGCACACTACAGTCAGTGGAAGTGGGCCTGACACACACTGGCAGCAGGCAGGCAACTGAAATTAGATTAAAGTGTAAAAATTAAATGCCTTTTTTTATGCAAAGTCCTGTGCTACACGGTATGAGTGGGGGGCACTGGCAGTGGGCACACTACAGTCAGTGAAAGTGGGCCTGACACACACTGGCAGCAGGCAGGTAACTGAAATTAGATTAAAGTTTAAAAATTAAATGCCTTTTTTTAAGCAAAGTCCTGTGTCACACGGTATGAGTGGTGGGCACTGGCAGTGGGCACACTACAGTCAGTGAAAGTGGATCTGACACACACTGGCAGGAGGCAGGCAACTGAAATTAGATTAAAGTGTAAAAATGAAATGCCTTTTATTTATGCAAAGTCCTGTGCCACATGGTATGAGTGGTGGGCACTGGCAGTGGGCACACTACAGTCAGTGGAAGTGGGCCTGACACACACTGGCAGGAGGCAGGCAACTGAAATTAGATTAAAGTGTAAAAATTAACTGCCTTTTTTTATGCAAAGTCCTGTGCCACACTGTATGAGTGGTGGGCACTGGCAGTGGGCACACTACAGTCAGTGGAAGTGGGCCTGACACACACTGGCAGCAGGCAGGTAACTGAAATTAGATTAAAGTTCAAAAATTAAATGGTTTTTTTTTATGCAAAGTCCTGTGCCACCCAGTATGAGTGGTGGGCACTGGCAGTGGGCACACTACAGTCAGTGGAAGTGGGCCTGACACACACTGTCAGCAGGCAGGCAACTAAAATTAGATTAAAGTGTAAAAATGAAATGCCTTTTTTTTATGCAAAGTTCTGTGCCACACGGGATGAGTGGTGGGCACTGGCAGTGGGCACACTACAGTCAGTGAAAGTGGGCCTGACACACACTGGCAGCAGGCAGGTAACTGAAATTAGATTAAAGTTTAAAAATGAAATGACTTTTTTATGCAAAGTCCTGTGCCACACGGTATGAGTGGTGGGCACTGGCAGTGGGCACACTACAGTCAGTGAAAGTGGGCCTGACACATAGTGTTGAGCGCGAATATTCGAATAGCGAATTTTTTTAGCGAATATCGGCACTTCGCTAATTCGCGAATATTTCGAATATAGCGCTATAAATTCGCTATTTCGAGTATTCGTTTTTTTTTGTTTTTTTTTTAGTTATATTTTTTTTCTTTCCCACTTCCCAACAGTAGTTCTTACCTGTCCTGAGGATTCCTGGCTTCCTGGCTGCTCTAGTCAGTGCCCATTGCCGCTTCTGCCGACTTCCGTGCTCATGGAGCGTCCCCAACCATGGGAACGTCTCCATATACTAAAATGTACTGTCGGATTTGAGGAATTACGTTGAAATCGCAATGCGATTAATTCAAGTTATATTAATCGCATTGCGATTTCAACTTAGAGCTGGGTTTATAATGGGTCAGCTTGCTAGAATGAACGAAGTTAACGAATATGGAATATAGCAGCACTGCTAAGTTGAATTCGCAATGCGATTAATTTAACTTGAAGTAATCGTATTGCGATTTTAACTTAGCACTGCTATCTTACATAGGCTAGAATTAACGAATATGGAATATAGCACTAGCAGTGCTAAGTTGAAATCGCAATGCGATTACTTCAAGTTAAATTAATCGCATTGCGAATTCAACTTAGCAGTGCTGCTATATTCCATATTCGTTAACTACGTTCATTCTAGCAAGCTGACCCATTATAAACCCAGCTCTAAGTTGAAATCGCAATGCGATTAATATAACTTGAATTAATCACATTGCGATTTCAACGTAATTCCTCAAATCCGACAGTACATTTTAGTATATGGAGACGTTCCCATGGTGATGGGGACGCTCCATGAGCAAGGAACTTTATGGTTGGCTTGGTAGAATTAGCGAATAGCGAATATGACGAATGTATTCGTCATATTCCTCAAAACGAAGATAACAAAGTATTCTACATCTTCGTTTTAGCAACCTATTCGTCAACTTCGCGAATTCTGGGAATCAAATATGAAGGTTGACTATAGAGACAGCTGTGTTAAATTCGCTATGCAATTTTTTTTTTTTTTTTTTTAATAGAATAATTATATTACTTGATATAATTATTATAATTATTCTATTTATAAAAAAAATATATATATAAATAATCGCATAGCGAATTAAACACAGTTGTCTCTATAGTCAACCTTCCTATTTGATTGCTAGAATTAGCGAAGTTGACGAATAGGTTGCTAAAACGAAGATGTAGAATACTTCGTTATCTTCGTTTTGAGGAATATGATGAATACATTCGTCATATCCGTCATCTTCGCTATAATTCTAGATATGAAACCAATAGGAAAGTAGCCTTAAGTTAAAATCGCAATACGCGATTATTTAAATCGCATATTAATCGCGGTAACTAGAATAATGACGAATATTCAATTTCGACGAATATGAAACGAATATTCATTCGAATATTCGCGAATTTCGTCGAAATCGAATATGGCACCTGCCGCTCATCACTACTGACACACACTGGCAGCAGGCAGGTAACTGAAATTAGATTAAAGTTTAAAAAATAAATGCTTTTTTTTTATGCAAAGTCCTGTGTCACATGGTATGAGTGGTGGGCAATGGCAGTGGGCACACTACAGTCAGTGAAAGTGGATCTGACACACACTGGCAGGAGGCAGGCAACTGAAATTAGATTAAAGTGTAAAAATGAAATGCCTTTTATTTATGCAAAGTCCTGTGCCACACGGTATGAGTGGTGGGCACTGGCAGTGGGCACACTACAGTCAGTGGAAGTGGGCCTGACACACACTGGCAACAGGCAGGCAATTGAAATTAGATTTAAAGTGTAAAATATAATGCCTTTTTTTATGCAAAGTCCTGTGCCGCACGGTATAAGTGGTGGGCACTGGCAGTGGGCACACTACAGTCAGTGGAAGTGGGCCTGACACACTGGCAGCAGGCAGGCAACTGAAGTTAGATTAAAGTGTAAAAATTAAATGCCTTTTTTTATGCAAAGTCCTGTGCCACACGGTGCAGCCTCTCACCCACGGGCAGGCCACGCAAATGCAATATATATATGGAGAAAAAAAATAAAAGCAGACTAATGTAGCAGCTCTAAAAAGGGCTTTTTCGGGGTGCTGTGATGCTGTCCTTACAGCAGATGAGTCTGTGGACACAGAACACTGGCCTTGCTAACGCTTTCCCTATGAATTCAGAATCATCAGCACAGCAGCAGCTGACGTCTCCCTGCTCTCACTAACATGCAGCTTCAGAATAAATCTAAGATGGATGCTGTCCTTGCTTTTTGATATATACAATGTTCGCCGGCGAATAGTTCGGGACATAACTACATATAAAGCGATTGTTCAGACATGCAGGTGAAATGTGATCAAACACACTACTTTAATGTAAGATTACTTACTACAGTCACCAGGAGTTCTTCCTCTTCGTCGCTGAACTAGGTTCCAACAATCGCATCCATGTAATTTCTAGTCGTTGCAAACCAGTTTTGGTAGGCCATGCCTTCCTAGCGCATGTGCTCTTGCGAATAATACTTTGCCGAAATTTTGCATATAAAAAAAAACAATGCTTGTAGATCGCAGATTTGCCTAATACTTCTGGTATGTCAGTTACCATGTTGTGGGACTATGTGTGCACATCTAGTAAGTATTTTGTGGCTGCAAATATGACCTGGAGATTTTTCAGGTTCATCTGCCATTAAAATGAATGGGACCTGCCGCGAACCTGCAGTTTGCGAACCGTCCCAGCAGATGTTCAGTCTGGCTGTTTCCCTCCAAAACATGCTCATCTTTAAACCCCCTTGGCAGCAGTGGAAAATTACGACTGTCTTATTCAAAGTCCCAAACGTCTCTTAGTATCCATTAACCCTTTCCACAGAGCCTCACAAATACAATGCAAATGAACAAGATATATATCACAACTTATATATAAAAAGCAGTTTCACAGTATTAAAAAGTGCACATTAAGTCTTTCAAATGAAATAACGGATAACTTTGCATACGGAAAACAGGGGCAAATGTGTACAAATGTCCAGACTTCACAGTACCCCTGCTCCAGGGCACTACACTATCCTCTACACTATACTTTAATTGGTATCTCAAACTTCATTCAAATACAAGGCACCCAGATTCGATTAAACTGTGCAGTGGATTTTCAAAGTTTCTTTTATCTGTAATCTCCATAATATCAAATTAACATTATATATCTGTAATTCTAGTATCAAGTATGTCTGTAGACTGCCACCTTGAGCTTTCCTTACTGAGATAAATCCACCTAGATTCGTGCTGAAAGAAAATTACTACAGTATCCAGTCATAACAACATGGATATGGTCGCCAGGCATGCTAATTTCATGGTACCTCCTAATTGGACATAAATATGTCCTTGCATTAAAGAGTTTGACTTTTCTGCTTCAGAAAACCACCCTGGCAAAGTATGCATTTCCATATCTGTTAACAGGTCATTATTTTGCTCTTTGATCAGACTGTTTATCTAGCTAAGATGGATCAAAGGTTAATTGAAAAGCTGATGCATCCTTAGCCTCAGAAGCCCTGTGCAGTAGAGAATAATTGGAGGCACCCAGACACTGCCCTGTTGGACCTGACAAAGTGACCAAATAGAAGTAATCACATATATTGCTCTAAAATTCTTGTGCCTGTCCATGCCAGAAAACAATTAGTAGTGTGGAGGTTTCATGTGATGCTGCATGAAACCACTGACAGAGAGAGAACACAAGGTCATATATAAATAAAGAATACAAACTTAACATAGACAGACGGATTAACCTAGGATACTTTGGTTATCTGGATATATTGGATAATATACCCCCTTTTTGCGAATAATAAGACAATTTGCAGTCACCATGGAGTACCATGACATATAAAACACATGGTTTCAGACCAACTGCATTTATACATGTCAAGGTACTGTACTCTGAGGTTACTTTTAATATTTTCATAATAGTAGGGGGTACATTATTCCTTGAAATTCACTGCTCAGAACATCTTTTTCTGAAAGGTTCTGACTTTAGAATTTGATGTTTGTACAAATACAATGAAAAAACTTAGATTCACATGCATTATAATTAGAGATGAGAGAAGCTGACAAAGTGGAATTCGATCCGAATTTCAGGAAAAATTCGATTCGCACTGAATGTGAATTTCCTTGCGCTCCGTGGTAACGAATCACTTTTTTCCTAAAATGGCTGCTCCACATGTGAGGACATGGAGAAAGGAAGTGTGGGAAGGCGGGATCACCCAGACTGACATGCATGATGCAGCCAATCAGCAGCCAGCCAGCCCTGTGATGTCACAGCCCTATAAATACGATGGCCATCTTAGATTCAGACATTTCCCAGTGTTCTGAGTGCAGAGACTGACATGAGAAGGCGCTAAAGACAGCAATTGGAAGAACTTAGTTGTGGAAAAAAAAACGCAAAAAACGTGCAGGGAGAGATGTCAGAAGGTGTTAGGGATAGTACGCGAAAAGCGATTTATAAGTGCAGGGAAAGATAATTTGGGGATCCAAATAGCCAATATGCAGCTCTGTCATTCCAGCAGTTTGTTCTTGGAGTGCAAGTGCGATGTTGAGAAAGCCTCTAGTGGATTCTATCTGTGGAAAAATAAAAATATATATGCAGTTCACTTCTGCCGTTATAAGTGGTGAAAGCATTTAGTGAAGTATTTCAGTACAAAAAGAAAAATATATAAAGAGTTCACTGTTGCAGTTATTTGAAGGTAAAAGCGTTTAGAGACGTATTTCAGTACTAACAGAAAAATATATATGCAGTTCACTGTTGCAATTCTATGTGGTGAGAGTGTTTAGTGGTGTATTTCATTAAAAAAAAATATATATATATATATATGCAGTTCACTTCTGCAGTTATATCCGGTGAAAGCATTTAATTACGTATTTCAGTACTAAAAGAAAAATATCTATGAAGTTCACATCTGCAGCTATATGTGGGGAAAGCGTTAAGTGGCATATTTCCGTAGAAAAAGAAAAATATATACGCTTCACAGTTCACTTTTGCAGTTATTTGCGCTAAAAGCCTTTACTGCCTATTTCAGTACAAAAAGAGAAATATATATGCAGTTCACTTTTGCAGTTATTTGTGCTAAAAGCGTTTGCTGGCCTATTTCAGTACAAAAGGAGAAATATATACGCAGTTAACTTCTGCAGTTATTTGCGCTAAAAACGTTTACTGACCAATTTCAGTGCAAAGGTATATATATATATATATATATATATATATACGCAGTTCACTTTTGCAGTTATTTGCGCTAAAAGTGTTTTCTGGCCAATTTTAGTACAAAATGAGAAACATATACGCAGTTCACTTTTGCAGTTATTAGCATTAAAAGAGTTTACTGGCCTATTTTAATACAAAAAGAGAAATATATACGCTGTTCACTTTTGCAGTTATTTGCGCTAAAAGCGTTATGTGGCCTATTTCATTGCAAAAAGATAAATATATGTGCTTTTCACTTTTGCAGTTATTTGCGCTAAAAGCGTTTACTGTCCTATTTCAGTACAAAAAACGAAATATATGCGCAGTTCAGTTATGCAGTTATTTGTGCTAAAAGCATTTAGTGTCCTATTTCAGTACAAAAAGAGAAATATATATGCAGTTCACTTTTGCAGTTATTGGCATTAAAAGAGTTCACTGGCCTATTTTAATACAAAAAGAGAAATATATACGCTGTTCACTTTTGCAGTTATTTGCGCTAAAAGCGTTATGTGGCCTATTTCATTGCAAAAAGATAAATATATGTGCTTTTCACTTTTGCAGTTATTTGCGCTAAAAGCGTTTACTGTCCTATTTCAGTACAAAAAAAGAAATATATATGCAGTTCAGTTATGCAGTTATTTGTGCTAAAAGCATTTAGTGGCCTATTTCAGTACAAAAAGAGAAATATATACGCAGTTCACTTTTGCAGTTATTTGTGCTAAAAGTGCTTAAAGGCCTATTTCAGTACAAAAAGAGAAATATATAAGCAGTTCCTTTTGCAGTCATTTGTGCTAAAAGTGTTTACCGGCCTATTTAAGTATAAAACGAAAAATATATACGCAGTTCACTTTTGCAGTTATTTGCGCTAAAAGTGTTTACAGGCCTAATTTTAGTACAAAAAGAGAAACATACACCCAGTTCACTTTTGCATTTATTTGCACTAATTTACTGGCCTATTTCAGTACAAAAAGAGAAATATATTCGCAATTCACATTTGCAGTTATTTGCCCTAAAAGCATTTACTGGCCTTTTTCATTGCAAAAAGAGAAATATATACGCTGTTCACTTTTGCAGTTATTTGTTCTAAAAGCGTTTAGTGGCCTATTTCAGTACAAAAAGAGAAATATATACGCGGTTAACTTTTGCAGTTATTTGCGCTAAAAGTGTTTACCGGCCTATTTCAGTGCAAAAAGAGGAATATATGCGCAGTTCATTTTTGCAGTTATTTGCGCAGAAAGCGTTACGGGCATATTTCATGGCAAAGAGAAATATATAGACTGTTCACTTTTGCAGTTACTCGCTAAAAGTGTTTACTGGCCTATTTCAGTACAAAAAAGAAATATATTCTCAATTCACTTTGCAGTTATTTGTGCTAAAACGTTTACTGGCCTATTTCATTGCAAAAGATAAATATATACGCTGTTCACTTTTGCAGTCATTTGCATTAAAGGTGTTTACTGTCCTATTTCAGTACAAACAGACAAATATATTCACAATTCACTTTTGCAGTTATTTAATCTAAAAACCTTTACCGTCCTATTCCACTACAAAAAGAGAAATATATTCACAGTCCACTTTTGCAGTTATTTTGGCCAAAAGCATTTACTGGCCTATTTAGTACAAAAAGATAGATATAAACCCAGTTTACTTATGCAGTTATTTGTACTAAAAGAGTTTAGTGGCCAATTTCAGTACAAAAAGAGAAATATATAAGCAGTTCCTTTTGCAGTCATTTGTGCTAAAAGTGTTTACCGGCCTATTTAAGTATAAAACGAAAAATATATATGCAGTTTACTTTTGCAGTTATTTGCGCTAAAAGTGTTTACAGGCCTAATTTTAGTACAAAAAGAGAAACATACACCCAGTTCACTTTTGCATTTATTTGCACTAATTTACTGGCCTATTTCAGTACAAAAAGAGAAATATATTCGCAATTCACATTTGCAGTTATTTGCCCTAAAAGCATTTACTGGCCTTTTTCATTGCAAAAAGAGAAATATATACGCTGTTCACTTTTGCAGTTATTTGTTCTAAAAGCGTTTAGTTGCCTATTTCAGTACAAAAAGAGAAATATATACGCGGTTAACTTTTGCAGTTATTTGCACTAAAAGTGTTTACCGGCCTATTTCAGTGCAAAAAGAGGAATATATGCGCAGTTCATTTTTGCAGTTATTTGCGCAGAAAGCGTTTACGGGCATATTTCATGGCAAAAAGAGAAATATATAGACTGTTCACTTTTGCAGTTACTCGCGCTAAAAGTGTTTACTGGCCTATTTCAGTACAAAAAAAGAAATATATTCTCAATTCACTTTTGCAGTTATTTGTGCTAAAAACGTTTACTGGCCTATTTCATTGCAAAAAGATAAATATATACGCTGTTCACTTTTGCAGTCATTTGCATTAAAAGTGTTTACTGTCCTATTTCAGTACAAACAGACAAATATATTCACAATTCACTTTTGCAGTTATTTAATCTAAAAACCTTTACCGTCCTATTCCACTACAAAAAGAGAAATATATTCACAGTCCACTTTTGCAGTTATTTTGGCCAAAAGCATTTACTGGCCTATTTAGTACAAAAAGATAGATATAAACCCAGTTTACTTATGCAGTTATTTGTGCTAAAAGAGTTTAGTGGCCTATTTCAGTACAAAAAGAGAAATATATACGCGGTTAACTTTTGTAGCTAGTTGCGCTAAAAGCATTTACTGGCCTATTTTAGTACAAAAAAAAGAAATATATAAGCAGTTCCTGTTTGCAGTTATTTGCGCTAAAAGCGTTTACGGGCATATTTCTTGGCAAAAAGAGAAATATATAGACTGTTCACTTTTGCAGTTATTCGTGCTAAAAGTGTTTACTGGCCTATTTCAGTACAAAAAAAGAAATATATTCTCAATTCACCTTTGCAGTTATTTGTGCTAAAAATCGTTTACTGGCCTATTTCATGGCAAAAGATAAATATATACGCTGTTCACTTTTGCAGTTATTTGCATTAAAAGCATTTACTGTCCTATTTCAGTACAAACAGACAAATATATTCACAATTTACTTTTGCAGTTATTTGATCTAAAAGCCTTTACCGTCCTATTTCACTATAAAAAGAGAAATATATTCACAGTCCACTTTTGCAGTTATTTTTGCCAAAAGCATTTACTGGCCTATTTCACTACAAAAAGATAGATATAAACCCAGTTCACTTATGCAGTTATTTGTGCTAAAAGCGTTTAGTGGCCTATTTCAGTACAAAAGAGAAATATATACGCGGTTAACTTTTGTAGCTTGTTGCGCTAAAAGCGTTTACTGGCCTATTTTAGTACAAAAAAAGAAATATATAAGCAGTTCCTGTTTGCAGTTATTTGCGCTAAAAGTGTTTACTGGCCTATTTCAGTGCAAAAAGAGAATTATATGCGCTGTTCACCTTTGCAGTTATTTGCAGTAAAAGCGTTTTTAATGGCCTATTTAAGTACAAAAAGAAAAATATATCCGCAGTTCACTTTTGCAGTTATTGGCATTAAAAGAGTTTACTGGCCTATTTTAATACAAAAAGAGAAATATATACGCTGTTCACTTTTGCAGTTATTTGCGCTAAAAGCGTTATGTGGCCTATTTCATTGCAAAAAGATAAATATATACGCTGTTCACTTTTGCAGTCATTTGCATTAAAAGTGTTTACTGTCCTATTTCAGTACAAACAGACAAATATATTCACAATTCACTTTTGCAGTTATTTAATCTAAAAACCTTTACCGTCCTATTCCACTACAAAAAGAGAAATATATTCACAGTCCACTTTTGCAGTTATTTTGGCCAAAAGCATTTACTGGCCTATTTAGTACAAAAAGATAGATATAAACCCAGTTTACTTATGCAGTTATTTGTGCTAAAAGAGTTTAGTGGCCTATTTCAGTACAAAAAGAGAAATATATAAGCAGTTCCTTTTGCAGTCATTTGTGCTAAAAGTGTTTACCGGCCTATTTAAGTATAAAAAGAAAAATATATACGCAGTTCACTTTTGCAGTTATTTGCGCTAAAAGTGTTTACAGGCCTAATTTTAGTACAAAAAGAGAAACATACACCCAGTTCACTTTTGCATTTATTTGCACTAATTTACTGGCCTATTTCAGTACAAAAAGAGAAATATATACGCGGTTAACTTTTGCAGTTATTTGCGCTAAAAGTGTTTACCGGCCTATTTCAGTGCAAAAAGAGGAATATATGCGCAGTTCATTTTTGCAGTTATTTGCGCAGAAAGCGTTTACGGGCATATTTCATGGCAAAAAGAGAAATATATAGACTGTTCACTTTTGCAGTTACTCGCGCTAAAAGTGTTTACTGGCCTATTTCAGTACAAAAAAAGAAATATATTCTCAATTCACTTTTGCAGTTATTTGTGCTAAAAACGTTTACTGGCCTATTTCATTGCAAAAAGATAAATATATACGCTGTTCACTTTTGCAGTCATTTGCATTAAAGGTGTTTACTGTCCTATTTCAGTACAAACAGACAAATATATTCACAATTCACTTTTGCAGTTATTTAATCTAAAAACCTTTACCGTCCTATTCCACTACAAAAAGAGAAATATATTCACAGTCCACTTTTGCAGTTATTTTGGCCAAAAGCATTTACTGGCCTATTTAGTACAAAAAGATAGATATAAACCCAGTTTACTTATGCAGTTATTTGTGCTAAAAGAGTTTAGTGGCCTATTTCAGTACAAAAAGAGAAATATATACGCGGTTAACTTTTGTAGCTAGTTGCGCTAAAAGCATTTACTGGTCTATTTTAGTACAAAAAAAAGAAATATATAAGCAGTTCCTGTTTGCAGTTATTTGCGCTAAAAGCGTTTACGGGCATATTTCTTGGCAAAAAGAGAAATATATAGACTGTTCACTTTTGCAGTTATTCGTGCTAAAAGTGTTTACTGGCCTATTTCAGTACAAAAAAAGAAATATATTCTCAATTCACCTTTGCAGTTATTTGTGCTAAAAATCGTTTACTGGCCTATTTCATGGCAAAAAGATAAATATATACGCTGTTCACTTTTGCAGTTATTTGCATTAAAAGCATTTACTGTCCTATTTCAGTACAAACAGACAAATATATTCACAATTTACTTTTGCAGTTATTTGATCTAAAAGCCTTTACCGTCCTATTTCACTATAAAAAGAGAAATATATTCACAGTCCACTTTTGCAGTTATTTTTGCCAAAAGCATTTACTGGCCTATTTCACTACAAAAAGATAGATATAAACCCAGTTCACTTATGCAGTTATTTGTGCTAAAAGCGTTTAGTGGCCTATTTCAGTACAAAAAGAGAAATATATACGCGGTTAACTTTTGTAGCTTGTTGCGCTAAAAGCGTTTACTGGCCTATTTTAGTACAAAAAAAGAAATATATAAGCAGTTCCTGTTTGCAGTTATTTGCGCTAAAAGTGTTTACTGGCCTATTTCAGTGCAAAAAGAGAATTATATGCGCTGTTCACCTTTGCAGTTATTTGCAGTAAAAGCGTTTTTAATGGCCTATTTAAGTACAAAAAGAAAAATATATCCGCAGTTCACTTTTGCAGTTATTGGCATTAAAAGAGTTTACTGGCCTATTTTAATACAAAAAGAGAAATATATACGCTGTTCACTTTTGCAGTTATTTGCGCTAAAAGCGTTATGTGGCCTATTTCATTGCAAAAAGATAAATATATATGCTGTTCACTTTTGCAGTTATTTGCGCTAAAAGCGTTTACTTTCCTATTTCAGTACAAAAAAAGAAATATATGCGCAGTTCAGTTATGCAGTTATTTGTGCTAAAAGCGTTTAGTGGCCTTTTTCATATATGCAGTTCACTTTTGCAGTTATTTGCTCTAAAAGTGTTTACTGGCCTATTTCAATATAAAAAGGGAAATATATACACAGTACACTTTTGCAGTTATTTGCGCTAAAAGCGTTTACGGGCCTATTTCATGGCAAAAAGAGAAATATATACACAGTTCACTTTTGCAGTTATTTTGGGCTAAAAGCGTTTACTGGCCTATTTTAGTACAAAAATAGAAATATATAAGCAGTTCCTTTTTGCAGTTATTTGCGCTAAATATGTTTACTGGCCTATTTCAGTGCAAAAAGAGAAATATATACGCAGTTAACTTTTGCAGTTATTTGCGCTAAAAGTGTTTACCGGCCTATTTAAGAACAAAAAGAGAAATATATACGCTGTTCACTTTTTCAGTTATTGGCGCTAAAAGCGTTTACGGGCCTATTTTAGTACAAAAAGAGAAACATATACACAGTTCACTTTTCCAGTTATTTGCGAAAATAAAACATTTACTGGCCTATTTCAGAGCAAAAAATATATATATATACGCATTTCACTTTTGCAGTTATTTGCGCTAAAAGAGTTGAATGGCCTATTTCAAAATAAAAATTGAAATATATATGCAGTTCACTTTTGCAGTTATTTGCGCTAAAAGCATTTACTGGCCTATTTTAGTACAAAACGAGAAATATATACGCAGTTCACTTTTGCAGTCATTTGTGCTAAAAGTGTTTAGTGTCCTATTTCAGTACAAAAAGTGAAATATATACGCAGTTTACCTTTGCAGTTAATTGCGCTAAAAGCGTTTTTAATGGCCTATTTCAATGCAAAAAGAGAAATATATACGTTGTTCACTTTTGCAGTTATTTGCGCTAAAATTGTTTACTGGCCTATTTCAGTACAAAAAGAAAAATATATACACAGTTCACTATTGCAATTTTATGCGCTAAAAGTGTGTACTGGCCTATTTCAGAGCAAAAAGAGAAATATATACGAAGTTCACTTTTGAAATTATTTGCGCTAAAAGTGTTTACTGGTGCATTTCAGTACAAAAAGAGAAATATATACGCAGTTCACTTCCGCAGTTATATGTGCTGAAAGTATTTAGTGGCCTATTTTAGAACCAAACCATATATATTCTCAGTTAACTTCTGCAGCTCTATGTGGTGAAAGCGTTTTGTGGCGTATTTCCATAAAAAAAGAAATATGTATTTTGAGCTTTTATGTGTGTTTATATTTTATCTTTATTTATTTAGTTTAGCTAACTTTATGTCAGACAGAGCAGTCCCAGGTAATCCACAGAGGAGCGGCAGAGGCCTAAATGTTTGTGGCGCATGGCAGAGGTCACAGCAGAGTAAGGGGGCATGGCAGCAGGAGTCGCAGCGAGAGGCCTGAACTCCCGATGTCATCTAGCGGTCGTTTCTTGACCAGCAACCCAGCCGTTCTTGATTAGTTAACTCGGTCATCCACTTCATCCCAAGTGACATCAGACACCCCCACCCAACAGTCGGTATTTTCTTCAGACACAACCCTTAGTTGGCATGGCCCGGGAGCAGGGCCTGTGCCCTCACCTGTCCTCAACCTGTCTCTGTCCTTTGCTGTTCCCTCAGCTAAAGAAAGATCTAGAGGAGACATCCACGGCTTCCTACGCTAGGTGGGCAAGTAGGGATGAGGAGAGAGGCGTGGGTGGTGGTGTTGTGAGTGGTCAGACCCAGAGACCGTTGAGGAGGACATCAGTGATGTGCAAACACTACTCAATGATGATGAAGCCGCGCTTGGGAGCCGGGTAAAGAAGGGGCTTCATCTTCTACCACTCATTGTTCGACAAAGGCACATGTTCGTGCCGAAACGCGCTTCACATATGGGTGACGAATAAAGTAATCCTCTGTACAAGATTACGGAGTGACGGTCCATTAATTTATATCGGTATGGGGTCTCGACCTGCTGACCGTGCACCCGGACTTCGATAACGCACAGTGCCGTCCATTTTTTCGAATTGGGGCTTCATCATCATCAGGAGAAGAGGGTGGCAGCTTGCCCGTGAGGCACCGGCGGAGCAACGGCGGAGCCAGCAAGGTCGTAGCATGGCTGGGATTCAGCAGGGTGGCAGCAATGGGAGATCGGGAGCAAAACGTGCCTGGGGTAGACTACCTGCTTCACAACAGCCTACCTGCCCGGGAAGTAGTGGTGCAGGGCTTCACGGAGGCAGTGGCGGCAGCAGGGCGGACTGTTGGGGGGAAAATCACCTACTCGTCGGCGTGGCAGTTTTTCCTTAAGTCGCCGGAGGAGGTGAATGTGGCCATATCTCGAATCTGTGAGCAGAAGGTGAAGCGTGGCCAGGGTGCCAATGTTGGCACTATGGCCCTGCGTCATCATATGCACCATCGCCATACAGTGGCCTGGGAAAATCGTGGCTCTGATGTGTTGGTCCAGCCTGCCGCAGCAACCACTGCATCACCCAGTGAAATGCACTGCTTTTGAGGCAGTCAAGTCTCCACCACCTCAGCTGAAGGGAGCCGTCTGTCCTTTTCATCTTCTGTTGGTCCAGATGTTTCTGCTCCTCCTCAATCATTCCATCAGCAATCGATCACTGAAGGGATATCCAAGAGAAAGCAGTATGCGTGTACGCATCTAAAGGCGCAGAAGCTGAATGTGCTCCTGTCAAAGTTGCTGGTGCTGCATTCCCTCCCTTTCCAATTTGTGGACTCTGCACCTTTCAGAGAACTGATGGCTTGTGGAGGTTGAGAGTCCCAAGCCGTCATTTGTTTGCGAAAAAGGCAGTACTAGCCTTGCACAAATATGCAGAACAGATAGTTGTGCCAGTCCTTGAGCCTGTCAGTGTCTGCCAAGGTGCATGTCAGCGCCGATGTGTGGAGCTGTAACTAAGGTCAGGGACAGTACATGCCCTTTACGGCCCACTGGGTGAATGTGGTTCCTGCAGAGCCACACCAGCAACTTGGCCAGGACACTTCCGTCTCCACTTTGTCCCGTCATTGGTCCTGCGACAATGTTCACCTCTGCCTCCTCATCCTCCACCATGTCCTCAGCCTCCACTGCAGGGACAAGTCACAGTGCCCCTCCAGCATACCACATGTGCAGGTCACAGCGGTGTCACGCTGTTCTGCACCTTGTTTCTCTGGGTGAACGGAGTCACACAGGGGTGGAACTGCTCCGTGTCCTTCGTCAAGAAATCGAATACTGGATTTCTCCTCGACAACTCAAAATCAGAACCATGGTGACCGACAATGGGAAGAACATTGTGTTGGTGCTGCGTCACGGAAGGCTGAGCCATGCGCCCTGCATGGCACACATGTTCAATCTGGTTGTCAAGCGGTTCCTGAAGTCTTCCACCCATCTGCAAGACATCCTAAAAATGGCCAGGAACTTTGCATGCACTTCAGCCACTCGTACATCGCAAAGCAAACCCTCCTTAAGCTGCAGCGGCAGAACGGCATCCCCTAACATAGGCTGATATGCGACATTTCCACCCGTTGGAATTCCACCCTCGATATGTTGGACCGACTATACGAACAGAGAAAGGCCATCAACTATTTTTTGATAATGCAAGCGGATAGGAGTACTCCCCTGTGTAACTTCGATGTCAGCCAGTGGCAGCTCATGAGTGACACCTGCAATTTTCTCAGGACCTTTCAGGATGCCATGTTATTTGTCAGTTGCCAGGACTATGGTATGAACTACGTAATTCCACTGCTTCATGTCCTGGAATAGATGGTGGTAACAATGATTGGTCATGTGACTGGAGATGAGGCGCCTAAATCCCACGGCCACATGAGCCCTGTGGGGGATGAACTGGAAGAGGAGGAGGAGGAGGACATTGGAGCAAAGTCAATGTGTAGCGAAATGTGGTTTTTCTACTCAGCTGACAGGAGAGGAGGAGCAGGAGTAGCCAGAGGAGCTACAGACAGGGGTGTATCTATCACGAGGCAAACAAGTCATTTGCCTAGGGCGGCACTTGCCAATAGGGCGAAAAAATACAGGTATACTCAGATCCGATGGTATATTCTAACCCCCATCCAGGTGTACCCATGGTGACGGGGACGCTTGCCTGGGGGTTAGAATATACAGGGCCCCGCCGCTCACAGGATTATACATTTATTTACTGTAATCTTTAACTTTAACTTTAAATGAGCGCTTATCTCTTTACTAGGGTATCTTACTCTCAGCTCCGGTAACAGGCAGTGCGGGCGGCGCTCACTCACTGATCTCACGTGCCTGTTCCTCCCACTAGGCGGCGCAGGAGCGTGACGTCAGTGAGTGAGCACCGCCCGCAATGCCTGTTACCGGAGCTGAGAGTAAGATACTCTAATAAAGAGATAAGTGCTCATTTCAAGTTAAAGTTACAGATTACAGTTAGTAAATGTATAATCCTGTGAGCAGCGGGGAGGGGGATCTGTGGATGGCACTGTCATAGGGGGGGGGTCTGCGGATGGCACTGTCATGGGGGGGATCTGTGGATGGCACTGTCATGGGTGCGGGATCTGTGGATGGCACTGTTATGGGTGGGGGATCTGTGGATTGCACTGTTATGGGGGGAATGTCTGGATGACACTGTCATGGGGAGGGGGATCTGTGGATGGCACTGTTTAGGGGGGATCTGTGGATGGCACTGTTATGGGGAGGGGGATCTGTGGATGGAACTGTTATGGGGGGGGATGTGTGGATGACACTGTCATGAGGAGGGGGATCTGTGGATGGCACTGTTATAGGGAGGGGGATCTGTGGATCATGGATGACTGATCTTTGTAAAGTGGCTGAATTTACACTTTATATTATTATATCTAAAGATTCTCTTTAAATAATAGATGCAACATTTGGTTCAGAAAGCACAAAATATTGGACTTCATTATTCATTTTTAAATTCAGAAAGGAAGATGTGAAGCTCTAACAGGAAAGGGTGGAGCCTAAAGAGGAAGGGGGGTTACAGAGGAAGGGGTTTGGCCTTGACAGGAAGGGGTGGGTCAAATTTATATTAGGGGAGTGCACGAGTTTAGTCTCGCCTAGGGCTGCACAAAACCAAGATACACCACTAGCTAAAGGGCGATGAGGAAGAACAGACAGAGAATGCAGACACACCATGGCAGTATGCAGTGGAGATGGAGGCAGGGAGTCCCTCCTAGTCACTTGCATAAATGGCCAGATGCATGCTCACTTGCTTGCGTAGTGACAGCCGAATTGTCACCATTCAGCAGAGGGATGACTTCTGGCTCTCCACCTTGTTGGACCTTCGCTACTGGTCCAGAATGGGGGCAATTTTTACACCCACTGAGAGCAAGGACAAACTGAACTATGTAGTCAGTTGGCCGCTGCCTATCTGCGCCATCGTCCATCCTCTGGCAAGTCTTCCCGGGGGAGCTCTCTATGCTCACTTTCCACTGTCATGGCTGCTGGGGAGGGGTGCAGTGGCAGGAGCAGTACCAGCTCCATCAGCAGCAGCATCAATCTACAGTCACTGATGAGTAGCTTTCTTTACCCGCATAGTGAAGAAACTACTCACCCGCCGAAGCAACATGTAGACCTGAAGCAGGTGGTAGCATACTAGGAAAGCATCCTGCCAACCCACATTGAAGATCCGCTAGACTACTGGCAGTCAAACTTGATTTGTGGCCACAACTGGCAGAGTTTGCCCTGGAAAAACTGTCCTGCAGGGCCAGTAGTGAGATATCAGATCTGGTGTTTAGTGCAGCGGGGGCCATAGTTACCCCAAGGAGAACTCGTCTGTCCACCCAAAATGTGGAGATACTGACCTTTGTCAAGGCGTGAATCAGCCAGGATTTCCACCCACTAATTCCTGATGCATCTGATTAGATCATCCATGCCGCCTCACACAAACCTTGAAAAAAGAGATCAGTTTCTTCTGGCTACCTGCCTCAGCTACTACTCTGATGCTACCACCCACCTGATGCCACATATCTGAAGCCAAGTGCTTCTTCTTTCACCCATTTTTGTCAGCGGGTACTGGTATTGCCACCCACCACCCAATTTGTCACCGGTTCACTTTGTGGTCCACTGATGCTGCTGCTGCCGCCATCTCCACACTATGTCACCTTGTCACTCTGTGGTATCCTGATGCTGCTGTCATATCCACACTATGTCACCTTGCCACTCTGTGGTATCCTGATGCTGCTGACATATCCAAACTATGTCACCTTGCCACTGTGTGGTATCCTGATGCTGCTGCTGTTTTATCGACACTTTGTCACCTTGCCACTCTGTGGTATCCTGATGATACTGCCATCTCCACACTATGTCACCTTGCCACTCTGTGGTGTCCTCCTGATACTGCTGCTTTCTCTACCTCCCAACTCAGTTATTGTGCCACTCTGTGGCCTCCTCCTGATTTAGCAGCTGCCGCCGCCTCCCCACTCTGTCATTGAGCCACTCTGTGGTCTCCTCATGCTGCCGCCACCTCCGGACTCTATCATTGTGCCACTTGGTGGCCTCTTAATACTGATTCCACCTCCAGACCCTGACATTTGGCCACTCTGTGGTCTCCTCATGCTGCTTCCACCTCACCACTATGTCATAGGTCCATTCTGTGGACTTCTCATGCTGTTCCCACCCTTCCCACTTCATGACTAGTCCACTATTTTGGCTTTCGGCCTGGCTGACATCATCATTTATTTGACCCTTCTTCTGATCTATCAGAAGTAAGGAAAAATGAGACGCACAACGGATCCTGTCTGTGTAGCAGCTGTAGGGCCTTAATGGTCCCATCAGAATAAGCTTATGATTTGGTAGCCAAAAGCAGGAGTGGGTAAAAAACACAGAAGACATTCAAATATTTCATTCACGTGTCATCTCTGTTTTAGATTCACTCATTTTTTTTTGGCAAAGCAATACTGATGGATTATTGAGCAAATGCGGACTGAGTGAAGGCTTATGCTCCACAGGCAAGATTTATTTGACGGATCAGAGCAAGGTCAAATTAATCAGTGACGTCAACACAAACTTACTGCTGACACCCTCTCCACTCTGTCAGAGGGGCTCTACTTGTATATGCGTTAAATAGAACAGGTTCTGTAGACATCTATGTGGATACAGTTGGTGACAGTGTAAAAGAAGTGCGTTTCTTCTTGGCGCTAGCATCGACCTGTAAGGCTGAGTTCATACTTGAGTTATTTGGTCCATTTTGGCCCCATGACTGCCCAAATAAGTGAAGTGTGCAATCTGCATGTCATACGTACTCACAGTACTATTTCTCTACCAAATTATTTCACTACCAAAGCAGACTACCTATGCGTGTTACCGCAAGGAACAGTGTTCTACACCACTATAAATCCTCTCAACAGCCAGGAAATAGCCATTTTGTATGCAATTCACCGCAAATTTATTCGGATCGAACCAAATTTTTCCCGAAAAATTTGGCTAAACGTCTAATCGAATTTTGAAAAATTTGCTTATCTCTAATTACAATGTTAGTAGTCCAATTATATGTAATTACATTTTAAAAGCGTTTTCCAGGATTTTACATATTGATGGCCTATCCTCAGGTTACGTTCTTCAGTCACATTGCCTAAGCGCAGCTCAGCTATATTTAAGCGAATGGGGTTGATCTTCAATACCAAGCACAGAAGCTATCAAATCGACAACAATATAAAACTATCTCTGGTTGGTAAGCTGTGAAGAGGCTGTGGCACTCACGATGCTCCGGTGGTCAGCATTATAATTGCTGAAGACACTGGGGTCTATTACTTATACTGAAGGGTACTATGGGGGGCATTTTTTAAATTGAGGGCACTATGAGGTCAATTCTTTGTAGTCAGGGGGCAATTTTTTATAGTGGAGGCACTATGGGGGCCATTCATTATGTTGAGGTGCACTATAGGGACCATTTTTTAAACTGAGGGCATTATTAGGGCCACTGGATGTCCAGGGGACACTTTTGGGGGTATTACTGAGGGCACTGTTGGGAATTAAAAAAAAACTAAAAAGCCTATAAAACAGCCATTAAAAACGGATGAAAAACGGCTATTGTAAATAGACAAATGGCCAGAAAATAGATGCACTTATTGATGCAAAATGGCCATGAAAAACCAAGTTTAAACATTTTTATTTTCACGTGAATGTACCTAAAGGAAATTTATGTTGTTCTAAACCTGTTCCAGCTCAGTTATTTTACTATCGCTCACTGTGTTACTGAACTGTTCATCTGTAACCTGTTAAATTCATGCAGCATTTTATTATTGCTTTGCAAATCTGGTTTCTGCAACATTTCTTATAACACTCCCACCACATTATATAAGGATCTATGCAAGATAAGTAAATGGGTTTTTAAAAAACCTCAATACTCATATGAAAATTTTTTCTTAAAATTGTTTGCTGTTTTTCTTTCTCATTTCAGCAGTGCTATGCCACTGAAAAGGAAAAACAAAATATTGGCCCAGATTTACGAATCCAGTAAATGGCATAAACTATAAATTAGACAGGCTGTTTAGACTTGCACCAGATTTCTTACAGGGGCTCAGGCTGGATGATAAATGTGGTGAAGAGACAGACACTTTTTCTCTGACTCTATACCAACTATTGGTTGTCTTGAGACAGACTTTTATGAGAGAATTATGTCAAATTGTTGGTGCAAAATGGTGCATCTTGGGTCTCACCCCCTTCCCCACAAAGCTCTGCTCAATTTCTGTTAAGCCTGCCCTTTTTTTCAAGTATGTCAGAAAAAAGTGTAGAAACCCAAGATGTGCCAATTTGTGCAACTCTTAGAAACATTATTAGTACAGACACATTAGAAAATCTGGGGCACTGCTTTTGTGTAGCAGTGAACAATAATTATAAGACCTCCTATATAGACTGGTAAGTAGAAATGAGCGAACCCGAACTGTATAGTCCGGGTTCGTACCAAATTTTGAGGTGTTCGGGACATGGACCCGGACCCGAACATTTTCAAAAAAGTTTGGGTCCGTTCGGCGATTTCTTCCCGCTTTCTGAAGGGCTGCGCAGCAGCCAATCAGCTTGCGTTTTACTTCTTGCCCTAAGAAGCCATCACAGCCATGCCTACTAATGGCATGGCTGTGATTGGCCAAGTGCAGCATGTGACCCAGCCTCTATTTAAGCTAGAGTCACGTAGTGCCACACGTCACTCTGCTCTGATTAGTGTAGGGATAGGACGCAGCTGCTGTGAGGGCGAGATTAGGCAGGGAAAACTCAGCAAAAACACCTAATGAAGTGATCGATCTACAGCTGTGAAACATTCAACTTCTGCTAGTTCATTGCTCACTGGTTTTTAGGCTACACAGAGTGTTTTTCTGTCACTTTTTTCAGGGGTGATCGGCGGCCATTTTGTGTCTTCTAGTGCACTAGCACAAGCTGCCACAAAGTCCATCAATACATCAATACTAGTTATTTTTTGCTATATCCTACATCAGGGGCTTGGCTGTGCTTATTATCACCCCTAGAAACTCAGGATAGAAATTTCTATATTTTATTAAGGGGTTAACTTCAATTGCCAAAATAGCAATCCCCTAAATCTGGTGTTCCAGCTGTGGCTAGCCAAGTGTAATACTGTCTGCTGTCTGGCAAAGGATATATGTTTTTCTGTGGAGAAATTCAATTGACAAAATAGCAATCCCCTAAATCTGGTGTCCCAGCAGTAACTGGCAAAGTTTAATAGTGTCTGGCAAAGGATATATTTTGTTCTGGGGTGAAATTCAATTGCCAAAATAGCAATACTTTAAATCTGGTGTTCCCGCTGTGACTGGACAAGTTTAATAGTGTCCGGCAAAGGATATATTTTTTTCTGGGGTGAAATTTAATTGCCAAAATAGCAATACCGTAAATCTGGTGTCGCAGCAGTGGCTGGCCAAGTTTAATAGTGTCCGGCAAAGGATAGATTTTTTTCTGGGGTGAAATTCAATTGCCAAAACAGCAATACCGTAAATCTGGTGTCCCAGCAGTGCCTGGCCAAGTTTAATAGTGTCTGGCAAAGGATATATTTTGTTCTGGGGTGAAATTCAATTGCCAAGATAGCAATACCGTAAATCTGGTGTTCCCGCAGTGACTGGACAAGTTTAATAGTGTCCGGCAAAGGATATATTTTTTTCTGGAGTGAAATTTAATTGCCAAAATAGCAATACCGTAAATCTGGTGTCCCAGCAGTGGCTGGCCAAGTTTAATAGTGTCTGTCAAAGGATATATTTTTTTATGGGGTGAAATTAAATTGCCAAAATAGCAATTCCGTAAATCTGGTGTCCCAGCAGTGGCTGGCCAAGTTTAATAGTGTCCGGCAAAGGATTTATTATTTTCTGGGGTGAAATTCAGTTGCCAAAATAGCAATACCATAAATCTGGTGTCCCAGCAGTGACTGGCCAAGTTTAATAGTGTCCGGCAAAGGATTTATTATTTTCTGGGAAGAAATTCAGTTGCCAAAATAGAAATACCGTAAATCTGGTGTTCCAGCTTTGACTGGACAAGTTTAATAGTGTCCGGCAAAGGATATATTTTGTTCTGGGGTGAAATTCAGTTGCCAAAATAGCAATACCATAAATCAGTGTTTTCAGCTGTGGCTGGCCAAGTTTAATAGTGTCCGACAAAGAGTCGATTTTGTTCTGGGGTGAAATTATAGTGCCAAAATAGCAATCCCCTAAATCTGGTGTCCAAGCAGTGGCTGGCCAAGTTTAATAGTCTTCGGCAAAGGATAGATTTTGGCGTGAAATTCAATTGCCAAAATAGCAATACCGTAAATCAGTGGTTCCAGCTGTGGCTGGCCAAGTTTAATTCTGTCCGGCAAAGGATAGATTTTAAATTGTTGGGTGAAATATTACCATTTTTGCCAGCTACAAACCCCTGCACTGCATAACTGACAGGGAACTTACAATTGGCGGTTACATTCTTGCATGAAATAAAGCCTTTTTGGGCTGTGAAGCCAAAGGTAGTCGCCAATAACTGTTTTTTTATTTTTTATTTTTTTTAATAAATTAGTGTAGACCCCAAAACATTGGGAAAATATAAAAAATAAAACAAAGTGTAAGTGCACGGTAGTATAACAGTGGTTGGGTGAGGCCGGTATACTTGTCTATTCTGCATAAGGTACAACATTGTCTGCGGAGAGGCAGCTCCGCTTGTCTGTGATAATGCCACCAGCCATGCTAAACACACTTTCAGACAATACAGTGGCTGCAGGATAGGCCAGCACCTCCAAGGCGTAAAGGGCAACCCCAGGACATGTGCCCAATTTTATGGCCCAGAAGTTGAATGGGGCAGACCCAGTGGCGTAGCTAGAAATGATTGGGCACCACAGCAAATTTTTGAATGGGGCCCCCCTCCCCCAGTAATTTTTGAGCAAACCTCTTCTTTTCATGCCGCCATGCCTGTGGCTTCTAAAGATCGCTCTCTCAGACCATGCCCAGCAGCTGTTCTATTCACTTTCTACACTGTCTATACTGCCACTGTATATAATTTCATTGTATAATACAATATAATTGTATAGTCCTCCTCCTCCTCCTGGATGGGCCCTTTCTAGGTCACGGCCCCAAAGCAGTTGCTTCCCCTGCTTCCCCTGTAGCTATTCCCCTAGGTCTGCCCCTAGGCAGACCCATCAGTCAGTACGTGTACTGTTCCACCATGTTGCTGAAATGCTGCCTCCTGCTAAGATGTTCCA
This sequence comes from Bufotes viridis, assembly GCA_033119425.1. Lineage (NCBI taxonomy): Eukaryota > Metazoa > Chordata > Amphibia > Anura > Bufonidae > Bufotes > Bufotes viridis. The sequence continues at coordinate 175,541,069 of CM065591.1, forward strand.
GATCTTCTGGTGGTGCAGGTTGTTGTGGCGTGATGACAAAGCTTTTCCACATTTTGCCCATGCTAACCCTGCCTTCTGAGGTGTTGCTGGTGACCCAGCTGCATTGGCAAATTCTTCCTCCTCCTCCTCTGCTTTCACCTTGTGCTTCCACTGAGTCCCCGGTGTCAGCTGTGAATGCCATCAGCAGCGTGTCTACTAACGGGCTCATCTTCCTATTACACTCTGGGGGAATTAAGGACGGCGCGTTGTCCTTGTGACGGGGATGCAGCAGGGTGGCCACCCAGTAATCAGCAAAAGTTAGAATGTGGCAGTAACTGGGCGGTCGTTGTGCAGGAACTGCAGCATGTAGCCATGTCTGCCAGGCTGCCCAGAGTCAAGGACAAGCTATACTCTTTGAGGGAGGTATATCGTCTGTGTCCTCTGTATCCCCCAGCGTTCCTCCTACTCCTCTTCCTCATCCTCCAGAACTGTGCCCTGGCTGGACAATTGTGTTCCAGGCCAGGGCCTGTGTTGGTGCAGATACCCACCCTCCGAGCCACTTGTATTTGGTTGGCCTTAAGTTAAGGATAGGGCGTTTATATAGTTTTGTTTCTTTATATGGTTAGTTTAGCTGCATTATAGTTATTTTAATATGTTTTTAAGAAAATTTGTAAATAGTTTGTTAATGGTTTGAGCGAAAGGGGGGGTGGGGGTGTTGCGTGTGTTCGATTAACTGAATGGATTTTCACTGTCTGGGGTTTAGGAATTTATGCACCCCAAATTCAGCACATGTGGCAGGCAGGGGATGTGTGTCAAACCGGCTAGGCCCAGACCTGCTAGTATATTTCGCCCATTAGCGCACAACACCAGGCCGGGCTGGAGGCTCAGTGGCACCAACCAATGGTCAGTCTGTTTTTCCATGCCTGTCCACAGCTCCTGCGCGGTGCTGGGTTTGTCCCACAAACACACACGTTTTAAAACAACCTGCTGTCGTTTCCCCCTGGCTGTGCAGCTGTTTGTGGTGAAGGTGTTACGCTGAGTGGATGAGGAGGAGGAGGTAACAGGATTCAAAGAGAAAAGCCCAGCAATCCTCGGGGGTGGAAGGACATTCGCAAAAATGCTATCCGCCTTTGGGCCAGCCGCTACATTTACCCACTGTGTTGTTGGTTATGTGGACGTTGCCACAGATAGCGTTGCGCAGTGCATACTTGATTTTGTGCGCCACTTGGTTGTGCAAGGAAGGGATGGCTCGTCTGCAAAAGTAATAGCGGCTGGGATACACGTACTGTGGGATAGCCACTGCCATAAGGTTTTTAAAACTTTCCACCAGACAGAATGACAGCATTTCAAAGGACCAAGAAGTTTGAAATAAGGCATTCAGAGCCATAGGTAGGGGGGTACTTCCTCTTTCTATTTCTTTTTCTCCAGTGTTTGGGAGATGGACAGCTGATAGCTGAACACTTCCATGGGATTTGGTGGAGATGCTTGGTGACAATGACAGATGTGGTGGCGTTGCTGCCACATCCTCTGTTTGCTGGGTGACAGGTGCCACTGTCACTCACTTGGGCTCAAGTTTGGAATGTTTATTTTTTATTTTAATGTATTTTATTTTATTTGAAGTCATTTCCCTATTCACATATGTTTGCATGGCATTTACCTACATTTTGCTGCCTTTTGCAGCCCTCTAGCCCTTTCCTGGGCTATTGTCACGACCGCTATCCCAGCAGCGGTCGTGTCGCACCAGACGGAGGGGAAGGGGAACCCTTATCTACGGATGGGAAATAGAACGGCCACCCCTGACAAACCCTAAGCTGGCACCTGTCTGCCCTGATACCCTAGACGGGGTGTGAACCCGTGCGGCGAGCAGGATGCCTAAACCCTGAGTCACCCTCAGAAGACTAGACTGGGAAAGACAGATGGGAGCACTAGTCACCATCACTCATGTCTAGGAGAACAACAGGGGAAGACAGGGGAAGACAGCAACAAACAAACAATCTCCAGCAGAGATAGACTTATCCAGTCACGAGCAGAGAAGATGATCCCAATAACGACAGTCCACTCCAGACAAGAGCTCCACAGCAATACCGTCAAACGATCTCCTTCAAAGGTCAGAATAGCACTGGAAGTAAGGACTATATCTGGCAATGACTGCAAGTGAAACTGAAACTAATATAGTAGCTGGGAGTGGCAGACAGCACTCACCTGAGAAGAATGCCTACAAACTCCCAGTCAGGACAAAAAGTTTCACAAGGCAAAACCCGGATGACATACCCTGAACCACGGAGCAAACTCACAAGCTATCGCGAGTAGCAAGTCGCTGCGACCTTCTCTTCCCAGACCTATCTGGATCAGTCACAGTCGTGACAGTACCCCCCTTTCTATGAGGGGCCACCGGACCCTCAGACCAGGCCTCTCCGGGTGGGACCTATGAAATGCCCGAATGAAAAGCCCGAATGAGTCTGTCCGCCTTTATCTCCGATGCTGGCACCCACATTCTCTCTTCGGAACCATAACCTTACCAGTGCACCAGGTACTGAAGAGAGCGGCGAACATATCGTGAATCAACAATCTTTTCTACCTGAAACTCAAGACTGCCATCAACAACCACCGGTGGAGGCGGTAGTGGCAATGGTTCAGGAGGTTCTACATATCTCTTAAGCAGAGATCTGTGGAAGACATTATGGATCCTTAGAGTCTGAGGTAGCTCCAGACGAAAAGCCACCGGGTTAATGATCTTAATTACCGTATAAGGACCAATAAATCTCGGACCTAATTTCCATGAGGGCACCTTCAACTTGATATTTCTGGTAGACAACCACACCAAGTCATTCACCCCAAGGTCCGGACCTTCAGAGCGCTTCTTATCAGCCACACGTTTGTATCTACCACCAATTCTCTTCAAACTTTCTTGCGCACTCTGCCACACTGATGAAAGTGAAGACGCAAATCATTCCTCCTCGGGAATCCCAGACGGCCCCCCCTCACTAAACGTACAAAACTGAGGATGGAAACCATACGCACCAAAAAATGGTGACTTATCGTGGATTCTTGACGACGATTATTAATGGCAAACTCGGCTAACGGTAAATAAGATGACCATTCCTCCTGATTTTCGGAAACAAAGCATCTCAAATATGTCTCTAGGTTTTGATTGGTACGTTCAGTCTGACCATTGGACTGTGGATGGAAAGATGAAGAAAACGACAGATGAACCCCTAAACGAGAACAAAAAGCTTTCCAAAATTTAGAAACAAATTGGGTACCACGATCCGAAACAATATCGGAAGGGACCCCGTGAAGCTTCACGATGTGGTCAATAAAAACCTGAGCCAGTGTGTTAGCATTAGGCAATGCGGTCAGAGCAATAAAGTGCACCATTTTACTGAATCTGTCAACGACAACAAGAATAACAGTCTTCCCCGCTGATACTGGTAGATCAGTAATGAAATCCATTGATAGGTGCGTCCAAGGCCTGTTGGGGATGGCCAGAGGTAAAAGACGCCCTGCCAGACGAGTATGATCCACCTTAGAACGAGCACAGGTAGGACATGCAGACACAAAATTCAACACCTCCTGGCGCCACTTAGGCCACCAGAACCGACGAGACACTAATTCAGAGGTTGCCTTACTACCTGGGTGTCCTGCCAGTGCGGAGTTATGGTGTTCTTTAGTATCTCCAGGCGTAAATTTTCTGGCACAAACAGTTTACCCGAGGGGCAGGAGGCCGGGCGTCCCCTGAGCTTCCAACACCCTCCCTCTAAACCTGAGTGTAATGCAGAGACCACCACCCCCTTTGCAAAATAGGCTCTGGAACATCATCATCACCCCTCCAGGAAAACTTCGAGACAATGCATCCGCCTTAGTATTTTTGCCCCGGGCGATAGGTTATTACAAAATTAAACCTAGTAAAAAATAACGACCACCGAGCCTGTCTAGGGGTGAGACGTTTAGCAGACTCCAGATATACTAAGTTTTTGTGATCAGTAATCACTGTGACGGGATAAACCGCCCCCTCCAAAAAATGACGCCACTCCTCTAAGGCCAACCTAATAGCCAAAAGTTCCCTGTTGCCAATGTTATAGTTCCTTTCTGCAGTAGACAATTTCTTCGAAAAGAAAGCACACGGACGCCATTCACCAGGGGACGGGCCCTGAGATAGAACCGCTCCCACCCCCACCTCTGATGCATCAACCTCTACAATAAAAGGAAGCGAGACATCTGGCTGTACGAGAATAGGAGCCAAGGTGAATCTTTCCTTCAGAGATGTAAAGGCAGTTTTGGCTGCATGTGACCATTTGGATCCCTTTCGGGTCATGTCCGTCAGTGGTTTGACCACCAAGGAATAGTTCTTTATAAACTTTCTATAAAAATTGGCAAACCCCAGGAAGCGTTGCAATGCCTTCAGGTTCTCAGGCAGATCCCAGTCCATAATTGCCCGGACTTTCTCTGGATCCATGCGGAAACCTGAATCTGACAACACATACCCCAAAAATGGCAGTTCTTTTACGGCGAACACACATTTCTCTAATTTGGCAAACAATTTGTTGGCCCTTAATATCTGCAGCACTTGTCTCACATGGATCTTATGTGTATCCAGATCCGGAGAATAGACCAGGATGTCATCAAGATATATCACAACAAATCTCCCGATAAGGTGACTAAAAATATCGTTGACAAAATGTTGGAACACCGCAGGCGCATTAGTAAGACCAAATGGCATGACCAGATTTTCATAATGCCCTTCCGGAGTATTAAAGCCGTCTTCCACTCATCCCCTCTTTGATGCGAACCAGGTTATAGGCTCCTCTGAGATCCATTTTGGAGAATCATTTAGCACCAGCAACCTGATTAAAGAGGTCGGGAATGAGAGGAAGAGGATAGGGGTCTCGGATAGTTATACGGTTTAATTCCCGGAAATCCAGGCAAGGACGCAGGCCCCCATCTTTCTTTTTAACGAAAAAGAACCCTGCAGCTACGGGTGAAGAAGAGGGTCTGATGTGTCCCTTAGCCAAACTCTCCGAAATATAATCTTTCATAGCCTTCCTCTCCGGGCCGGAAAGATTGTATAACCGGGTTTTAGGTAGTTTTGCCCCAGGTAACAGATTAATTGGGCAATCATATGGACGATGAGGTGGTAACCCCTGACAACCCTTCTCAGAGAACACATCCATAAAATCTGACAGAAAGGAAGGTAGAGATGTTACAGAGAGTGTTGAGCACCTACTACTCAAGCAGTTGTCCTTACAATGTTCACTCCACTCCACAATCTCCCCGGCCTGCCAATCCACCACTGGATTGTGAGTCACCAGCCAGGGAAGCCCCAATACCATAGGAGCCGGAAGACCGTCCAGGACATAACAAGAGTAGAGATGGCCCGAACTATCCGCCGGCGAACAGTTCCCGGCGAACATAGCTTGTTCGCGTTCGCCTCTGCCGGGCGAACATATGCGATGTTCGGTCCGCCCCCTATACATCATCATTGAGCAAACTTTGACCCTGTACCTCACAGTCAGCAGACACATTCCAGCCAATCAGCAGCATACCCTTCCTCCCAGACCCTCCCACCTCCTGCACAGCATCCATTTTAGATTCATTCTGAAGCTGCAGTCTTAGTGAGAGGAGGGAGAGTGTAATTGCTGCTGATTTAATTGGGAAATCGATAGCTAGGCTAGTGAATTCAGTGTCCACTCCAGTCCTGAAAGACTCATCTGATGTCTGCTGTAAGGACAGCGTCCTGACAGCACCCCAAAAAGCCCTTTTTAGGGCTGCAACATTAGTCTGCTTTTTTTTCCTTTATATACATATTGCAGTTGCCTGGCCTGCCTGTGTGTGAGGAGCTGCAGGCCCACAGACTGTAGTGTGCCCACTGCCAGTGCCCACCCCTGTCATCCCGTGTGGCACAGGACTTTGCATCAAAAAAAGGCATTTAATTTTTACACTTTAATCTAAGGTTAGTTGCCTGCCAGTGTGTGTCAGGCTGACTTCCACTGACTGTAGTGTGCCCACTGCCAGTGCCCACCACTCATACCGGCTGGCACAGGACTTTGCATCAAAAAAGGCATTTAATTTTTACACTTTAGTGTAATTTCAGCTGCTTGCCTGCTGCCAGTGTGTGTCAGGCTGACTTCCACTTACTGTAGTGTGCCCACTGCCAGTGCCCACCCCTGTCATCCCGTGTGGCACAGGACTTTGCTTAAAAAAAAGGCACTTAATTTTTACACTTTAATCTAAGGTTAGTTGCCTGCCAGTGTGTGTCAGGCTGACTTCCACTGACTGTAGTGTGCCCACTGCCAGTGCCCACCACTCATACCGGCTGGCACAGGACTTTGCATAAAAAGGCAATTAATTTTTACACTTTAGTGTAATTTCAGCTGCTTGCCTGCTGCTAGTGTGTGTCAGGCCGACTTCAACTGACTGTAGTGTGCCCACTGCCAGTGCCCACCCCTGTCATCCCGTGTGGCACAGGACTTTGCTTAAAAAAATGCACTTAATTTTTACACTTTAATCTAAGGTTAGTTGCCTGCCAGTGTGTGTCAGGCTGACTTCCACTGACTGTAGTGTGCCCACTGCCAGTGCCCACCACTCATACCGGCTGGCACAGGACTTTGCATAAAAAAGGCAATTAATTTTTGCACTTTAGTGTAATTTCAGCTGCTTGCCTGCTGCTAGTGTGTGTCAGGCCGACTTCAACTGACTGTAGTGTGACCACTGCCAGTGCCCACCCCTGTCATCCCGTGTGGCACAGGACTTTGCTTAAAAAAAAGGCACTTCATTTTTACACTTTAATCTAAGGTTAGTTGCCTGCCAGTGTGTGTCAGGCTGACTTCCACTCACTGTAGTGTGCCCACTGCCAGTGCCCACCACTCATGCCGGCTGGCACAGGACTTTGCATAAAAAAGGCATTAAATTTTTACACTTTAGTGTAATTTCAGCTGCTTGCCTGCTGCTAGTGTGTGTCAGGCTGACTTCCACTGACTGTAGTGTGCCCACTGCCAGTGCCCACCACTCATACCGGCTGGCACAGGACTTTGCATAAAAAAGGCAATTAATTTTTACACTTTAGTGTAATTTCAGCTGCTTGCCTGCTGCTAGTGTGTGTCAGGCCGACTTCAACTGACTGTAGTGTGCCCACTGCCAGTGCCCATCCCTGTCATCCCGTGTGGCACAGGACTTTGCTTAAAAAAAAGGCATTTAATTTTTACACTTTAATCTAAGGTTAGTTGCCTGCCAGTGTGTGTCAGGCTGACTTCCACTGACTGTAGTGTGCCCACTGCCAGTGCCAACCACTGATACCGGGTGGCACAGTAGCTTGCCGATAAATAAGGCATTTAATTTTTAGACAGTAGTCTAAATTCAGTTGCTTGCCTGCTGCCAGTGTGTGTCAGGCCCTCTTCCACTGACTGTAGTGTGCCCACTGCCAGTGCCAACCACTCATACCGGGTGGCACAGTAGCTTGCCGATAAATAAGGCATTTAATTTAATAGTACTACAGAAAATACCACTCATATCGGGTGTGAGAGTAAATTGCACGGCGCAGAAGCAATGAATGTGGATTAAAACAGAGTGGAGGGAGCCAGCGTTTTTTTTAACCATCTCCCCGTTCGAAAAATCGATTCAATAAATGGCCCCCAGATTGGGGACGTAACAGGGATTAAACTGATGAGAATAGTACTACAGAAAATACCACTCATATCGGGTGTGACAGTAAATTGCACGGCGCAGACGCAGTCACCGTGGATAAAAACAAAGGGGAGGGAGCCAGCGTTTTTTTAACCATCTCCCCGTTCGAAAAATCAATTCAATTGACCTTCGGGGACCCTTGGTGTTGTACGTGGCTGGGTGGAGGAAGAAACCTTCAATGACATCACCGGACGTGGCTAGCTCGGTATCCAACCTTGTGCAAATGGGGAGTTTGCGGTTGTGCAAATGGACTGTTTGCGGTTGTTTGCGGTGCATTAAAAGGGGAGTTTGGTCTGTCAATGTCTGTGAAGCGGGCGTAACCCTTACACTACCTGATCGATACAACATCATACCTGATCGTATACACACACTGGATGTTTTAAAGCACGTTATTCCAAACAATTTAGGAATGTTAGTTGATTTATGCCCTTTATGGATTAAAACCCGACTCTGCGTCCACTACGTAATTTTCCATGGGAGTTTTGCCATAGATCCCCCTCCGGCATGCCACAGTCCAGGTGTTAGACCCCTTGAAACAACTTTCTCATCACTATTGTGGCCAGAAAGAGTCCCTGTGGGTTTTAAAATTCGCCTGTCTATTGAAGTCTATGGCGGTTCACCCGGTTCGCCAGTTCGCGAACATTTGCGGAAGTTCGCGTTCGCTGTTCGCGAACTGAAAATTTTATGTTCGCGACATCACTAAACAAGAGATATGCTCTTTATGGAGGTCCCCTACCTGCAGATGGATATTATGGATGACCTGAGTTAACTCTCTCTGAGTAAGAGGGGAGGAGTCGATGGCAAAAATAGGAATAGTTCTGCGTAACGGTTCCGGAGTAAAACCCAGAGCCTGAGCAAACCGTGAATCCACCAAGTTGACCCCCGCCCCACTGTCCAAAAAGACGGAACAGATCTCAGTCTTATTGCCCGCCACAACGGTAGCGGACAACAAAAACTGAGACATGCGTATGGAGGAAACGAATACGCCCAGACTGTTATCCTCCGCACAGTCTGGGGACTCTAGTTTTCCGGTGGCTCCTTTGTTTGTGATCTCTTGGGTTCTGAGGGACATACCTTCACAAAATGACCCCTCCCCCACAACGAAAACAAACCTTTGACCTATGGCGGACCTTAGGAGGATTCACCCGTCTAGTTGCGCCCCCTATTTGCATTTGTTCGACTGGATCACAACAAACCGATCCCTGCCCTATAGAGGCCTCTGTAGAATTAAATAGTCTCTCCCTGAGTCATCTGTCGATTCTTATGGACAGAGACATAGCAGCCTCAAGAGACCCAGGGACCTCGTATACCGCCAGCGCGTCTTTTAATTTTTCAGACAACCCCTGGCAGAACTGACTCCTAAGGGCCGAGTCGTTCCATAATGTATTAGTAGCCCACTTACGGAATTCGGAACAATATAGTTCAGCTGACTGGTTCTCTTGCCGAAGTCTACGTAGCTTAGATTCAGCCAGTGAGACCCTGTCCGGGTCATCATATACGAGACCCAAGGCTTCAAAAAACTCCTCCACAGATCGTAAGGCCGGAGAGTCTGATGGTAAGGAGAAAGCCCAAGCCTGTGGATCTCCTTACAGGAGAGAAATTACAATGCCCACCCGTTGTTCCTCACCGCAGAAGGATCTAGGGCGTAACCTGAAGAACAATTTACAAGCTTCTCTGAAGGTTACAAATTGGTCTCTCCCTCCTGAGAACCTGTCAGGAAATGCCACTTTTGGCTCAGGAGTACCTTGGTTTCCCGTGGCAATGGTGGAACCCAAGGATTGCTGCTGCAGCACTGTTGCTTTTAATCCTGCCACTTCAAGGGATAACCCCTGTAATTGTTTCGCCAAAACCGTAACCGGATCCATAGTGGAACAGAAAAATACAAAGCAAAACAGCAAGCAAAAAAAAAAAAAAAAAGGAAATGTCACTTTTTTTTTTTTTAAAAGGCCAGATATACTGTCACGACCGCTATCCCAGCAGCGGTCGTGTCGCACCAGACGGAGGGGAAGGGGAACCCTTATCTACGGATGGGAAATAGAACGGCCACCCCTGACAAACCCTAAGCTGGCACCTGTCTGCCCTGATACCCTAGACGGGGTGTGAACCCGTGCGGCGAGCAGGATGCCTAAACCCTGAGTCACCCTCAGAAGACTAGACTGGGAAAGGCAGATGGGAGCACTAGTCACCATCACTCATGTCTAGGAGAACAACAGGGAAGACAGGGAAGACAGCAACAAACAAACAATTTCCAGCAGAGATAGACTTATCCAGTCACGAGCAGAGAAGATGATCCCAATAACGACAGTCCACGCCAGACAAGAGCTCCACAGCAATACCATCAAACGATCTCCTTCAAAGGTCAGAATAGCACTGGAAGTAAGGACTATATCTGGCAATGACTGCAAGTAAAACTGAAACTAATATAGTAGCTGGGAGTGGCAGACAGCACTCACCTGAGAAGAATGCCTACAAACTCCCAGTCAGGACAAAAAGGTTCACAAGGCAAAACCCGGATGACATACCCTGAACCACGGAGCAAACTCACAAGCTATCGCGAGTAGCAAGTCGCTGCGACCTTCTCTTCCCAGACCTATCTGGATCAGTCACAGTCGTGACAGCTATTTTACAGCCTTTTTAGTGCCCAAAAGTTCGGGTCCCCATTGAAGTTCGGCTGAACTTCTCGAAGCCGAACATCCAGGTGTTCACTCAACTCTACTGGTAAGCAATTGTCAGTCTACTGCTGCTGTGAGGGGAAGATGTTATCTCTGAGGTAATCATCATTATAATAGTAGCTGTAGGTAACAGGTGGGACAGCAGCTCTATTGTTCTCTTTATAGGACTCGATAATGATTCCCCCAGAAGTTAAAGAGCCAGGAAGTAGAATACATGGATTGACTTAAAAATATTTTTAAGAAACTCAAAACCTTTTTTTTAAAGAAAATGACATAGAATAGTCACATATACCGTAGGTTGTTAGTATGACTCTTTGATGGAAGTGTTCCTTTAAAAGGACATATTTAGCTTTGCTACAGCATTTATTCAATATTCAGGAAAGCACTATATAGCACCTTTTTTTTAGAGATCAACATATCAACATGCCACTGCATCTGGGCTACTTCACTTGACCATGTTTCCTGGTCTGTAGTCTGGAGAGTGAAATGCAATGTGAATCTGATTTCAAACCTATAAATAAATCTGTGAGCATCACAGAGGAAGGCCTGTCTATATGCGAGTACTGATGTCTCTACCATTTCTGAATATTATATCATATACTATATTGTCTAAACTTTACTGTCAAGAAGGCAAATCATATGACCCTTTTGATTACACTGTTTGATATATTTCATGTCTATTTAGTTGTTTCTTTTTAGTGCATGTACACAATCAAAATGGAAATTCTATTTCAGGAGTCTTGGGGATATTTTGGGGTTAAACTTTTGACAGTGCAGATATGCAGATCTAAGATATTTATATCATGTTTAATTTACAACATTCCTTACAAAAAAATGTCAGACATTCTTGCTATTCTATTTACTGATTAAAGTATGCACTTTCTATGTTATATTGCTTTTATTGTACTAGCGAGTCTTTCCTCGTTCTTGGATATTTATTTGATAGAGATGAGCATTGAGTTTCCTTCCAGCCATTTTTGGTGTTCAGAGTGGTGTTATGACACAGAATGACATAAGTCAGAGCTGCAGTGAATATCTGGCTCTCCAGGGGATCATCTGATACAACTGAAGACTCCCCACTAGAGTATCTATGGCAACAACATGAGTCTCACTGATAGAACTTGTATTTTAAATGTCATTCACACCACTGAACTATAAGAAGAAGTATCTTGCATTTGGCAATGCTGTAGCTCTCATGTAGCTCTCGTGCTATGTAATTTACATCGGGATCAAACAGAAATGAAGGAAAAGTAGAAAACAGGAGACTTCAAACTTCTGACAAGTAAATGTTTTGCTAGTTTGTTTCTAAATAGGAACAGACAACAGAAAAGAAAAAGTAATTGATGTGGAATTGACAACTGAAAAATGGAAAATACAATAGGGCAGACCTGACACCTGCCAGCAATTTTGCTTCTAAAAGTAGCAAAGTGATATTTTGGAGTTCAAAAGAAGTATTTCCAGTGGTGATGCCATTGCAGGCCAAATCTTTAAAATATTTGGCATTTAAAAGTCTAAAAGTACTTACAACACCGTTCAGTAAGGGAATCATTTCAGCTACTTCTTCCCTAAGATTAATATAGTAATCTAAGACTTCTATTTGTCAAAAATAATAAAGCAATACGATAACAAATAAATTACATAGTTTAAAGCCAAATGAAGAAAACTTGAAAAAGTAATGAATCTCCCCTGAATGTCCAGCATGTCTCAATTTCTCCAATGACTTATCCAAGAAATCAAAATGTCCCAGATACTGTATGTATATCAAATAGTAGACAGCACTCCGATATGTTTGTCAATGCTTAGTGAGTTTTTTTATTTCATTTCAGCCGGACATGTAACAGGTGACGTTTCGGGTTTATAGTTAAGCCCTTCTTCAGGCCATATATGTATGTAGAATGGCTTGTCCAGGGAAGAGAAAGCAGGGAAAACTGGCTTAGCTAAGTGAAACACCATTGTCTGGGATCCAGGGTGTAGTATTTCTACTTGTGGAGAGCACCCAGTTGGCATAAGGAGTAATATAGGTCAAATGATATGCCTCTGGGAAACAGGTAACAGGTATGCAAATAAGCTTTCATTGCAAAAAATAAAATAAACTATGCTGTTACCAGTTGTAAGGTGGCAATTAGTGTTAAGTGAATCAAAATTTATGAAACCTTCTGTTTGCCTCGAGGTAACAAATCAATTTTCCCTGAAATGGTGGTAAAAAAAAAAAAATCATATTTAGCATATCCATTTGAGTCCGAAGAGGCCGCGTGGCCATCTTAGTTGCATAGTTGTTGTTAAGGTTGGAAAAAGACAAAAGTCCATCAAATCCAACCTGTAATCCTGCTATAATCGATCCACAGAAAAAAATCCTGGATCAATGTCCATCTTTCGTTTAAAAAAGGCTTGTGGCAAAGGGAAAGGGTGTGTAGAGATTTCTATACATTGTCATAAGCCTCATTGTTATTTTGAATTTCAAAGTCATCTAAACCTTTTTTGAAACCATCTACTGTATTTGCTTTGTCCAGCTCCTGCGGCAGGCTATTCCCGAAATTTACAGCTCTTACTGTAAAGAATGTTTGTCGCCTCTTATGACTAAATCTTTTTTCTCCAGGTGTAGGGAGTGGCCCCTTGTTTTTTGAGGGGACTTAACACAGAATAGCCTCCCTAGATATTTTTTGTATGGGCTCACAATGAGCCTTTCTCAAGAGATTTCATTTATCTATATTGAACTTAATTTGCCAAGTGGAGGCCCAAACAGTAATCTTGTCCAAGTTAGCTTGTAACTTATTAACATCTTCCATAGACTGAACAGTATTACAAAGTTTGGTGTCATATGCAAAAATAGAAATATCACTTTTAATCCCTGCCTCTATGTCATTAATGAATAAGTAAAATAATAGTGGACCAAGCACAGAACCTTGGGGTACCCTGCTTATAACCGGGGACCGTTCAGAGTAGGGATCATTGACCACAACTCTTTGGATACAATTGTAAAGCCAATTTTCAATCCAATCACAAATTATATTTTCTAAACCAATATAACTCAATTTTCCCATTAGTCATCTGTGTGTGACAGTATAAAACGCCTTTACAAAGTCCAAAACCACAATATTAACAGCCTTCCCTCTGTCCAGGCCTTTACTCACCTCCTCATAAAAACAAATCAGATTAGTTTGACAGCTTCTGTTCTTAAAATCATGTTGGCTATAACTTATCATATTATTCACAATTATTTAATCATGTATGTAGTCCCGTAGAAGGCACGCAAACATTTTTCCCACTATGGATGTTAAGCTTACTGGGTCTATAATTTCCTGGTGAAGACTTAGCACCCTTTTTGAAAATGAGCACCACATTCGCCTTGCACCAGTCTCCTGGTACAATGCCTGTCATTAAAGAATCTGTATTCTAGAATTTGTATTCATTAAACGTCCTCTTTTTTCATTTATTGCCCTTTTTACACTATTTGTAAGCCATGTGGGTTTAATTATATTCGACTGTACTTGTTACTTCTAGGAATGTATTTAACAATATACTTATACAAAGTAGATTTAAAGCACTCCCATTTAGCATTAGTGTTGTGGAAGATGCCCTCAATCAGGGTTGATTATGTTTGCTCTTCTGCTCCAAATTTATCGTAACCCAAGGGTTTTACGTGCATGGAAGAAAATAACCGTGACGCACACTGGGATCAAAGTAAATTCTCCTTTATTACAGGAAGTACAGCAGTTTATATAGACACCAGGGAGGCATTCCCCCTGAGGCATTGTTACATTGGCTAGAATATGAAAACATGAAAAGAGATAACACTTGGCATCTGCTCATGGTGCATTGTCTTACTAACTCTGGTATGTGAACTATTCAAATATCTAGCTGTAAGTGCCATATTGTAATGAAGTCTTCACTAACAGCAGGAAAGCATAGGTAGCAAGGCGGCGTGTTCTCTTCGGTAGGATGAAATCTTCATGCTCTGGAGAAGATAAGGCGTTGTCTGAGAGCTGGAGTATATGGGAGATTTCTTAGCTGTTTTAAAGAATGATGGCCACATCTTTATCAGTAGCCTTTTGGACCTCATTCTTTCCCTAATAAAGCCTAGCACATCTGTCCCAGTGCTCTGAATCCTCTTCACCAGCTTACATGACAACCTATCCTAGTGTATAGCATCCCATGACACTGGACTTGGCAAGGGGAAGTCAGATGCCTATCCCTACGGTCAATGATTTCCAGGTGGCGCTGTAAGCAGGGAAGGGGGACTTTGTCTCCCATCCTCATGAAATTCTCTCATGATCATTAGTGCTGTCCCAAATTATTCGCCGGCGAACAGTTCCCGGCGAATATAGCTTGTTCGTGTTCAACACTCCTAATGTTCGACCGCCTTCTCCAACAAGAAAAAGCCGTCAAAGAGTATTTGTATGACCGGGGTGCTAGGGCAGCCTCTGCGGAGCTGGGTATTTTTTTGCCACGTTACTGCATGCTCATGAGTAGTGTTGAGCGAACAGTTCGAGTATAGTTCGGGTTCGTACCGAATTTTGGGGTGTTCGGGACACGGACGCGGACCCGAACATTTTCCAAAAAGTTTGGGTTCGGGTTCGTCGTTCAGCGATTTCTTCCCGCTTTCTGAAGGGCTGCACAGCAGCCAATCAGCTAGCATTTTACTTATTGCCCTAAGAGCCCATCACAGCCATGCCTACTAATGGCATGGCTGTGATTGACCAAGTGCAGCATGTGACCCAGCCTCTATTTAAGCTGGAGTCACGTAGCGCCGCACGTCACACTGCTCTGATTAGTGTAGGGAGAGACGCAGCTGCTGTGAGGGCGAGATTAGGCAGGGAAAAGTCTACAAAAGCACCAAATGAAGTGATCGATCTACAGCTGTGAATGATTGTGAACTTCTGCTAGTTACTTGCTCACTGGTTTTTAGGCTGCACAGAGCGTTTTTCTGTCACTTATTTTCTGAAGTAATCGGCGGCCATTTTGTGACTTGTGGTGCACCAGAACAAGCTGCCACCAAGTCCATCAATCCATCAATACTATATATTTTTTTTGCTATATCCTACATCAGGGGCTTGGCTGTGCTAATTGTCACCCCTAGAAACTCATGATAGCAATTTCTATCTTTTATTAAGGGGTTAAATACAATTAGCAAAATACCAATCCCCTAAATCTGGTGTTCCAGCTTTGGCTAGCCAAGTATAATACTGTCTGCAGTTTGGCAAAGGATAGATTATTTTCTGTGGTGAAATTCAATAGTCAAAATAGCAATCCCCTAAATCTGGTGTCCCAGCACTGGCTAGCAAACTATAATAGTGTCCGCCAAAACATATATTTTGTTCTGGGGTGAAATTCAATTGCCAAAATAGTAATCCCCTAAATCTGGTGTCTCAGCAATGACTGGCAAACTATAATAGTGTCCGCCAAAACATATATTTTGTTCTGGAGTGAAATTCAACTGCCAAAAAAGCAATACCATAAATCTGGTGTCACAGCTGTGGCTGGCAAACTATAATAGTGTCCGCCAAAACATATATTTTGTTCTGGGGTGAAATTTAATTGCCAAAATAGCAATACCATAAATCTGGTGTCCCAGCACTGGCTGGCAAACTATAATAGTGTCCGCTAAAACATATATTTTGTTCTGGGGTGAAATTCAATTGCCAAAATAGCAATACCCTGAATCTGGTGTTCCAGCTGTTGCAGGTCTAGTTTAAATCTGTCCGTAACAGGGTATATTTTGTTCTCGGGTGAAATTCAACTGCCAATATAGCAATCCCCTTAATCTGGTGTCCCAGCACTGGCTGGCAAACAATAATAGTGTCCGCCAAAATATATATTTTGTTCTGGGGTGAAATTCAATTGCCAAAATAGCAATACCATAAATCTGGTGTCACAGCTGTGGCTGGCAAACTATAATAGTGTCCGCCAAAACATATATATTTTGTTCTGGGGTGAAATTCAATTGCCAAAATAGCAATACCATAAATCAGTGGTTTCAGCTGTGGCTGGCCAAGTTTCATAGTGTACTGCAAATTATATATTTTGTTCTGGGGTAAAATTAAATTGCCAAAAAAGGAATACCCTGAATCTGGTGTTCCTGCCGTTGCAGGCCTAGTTTAAATCTGTCCGTAACAGGGTATATTTTGTTCTGGGGTGAAATTCAATTGCCAAAATAGCAATACCATAAATCAGTGGTTTCAGCTGTGGCTGGCCAAGTTTCATAGTGTCCTGCAAATTATATATTTTGTTCTGGGGTGAAATTCAATTGCCAAAATAGCAATACCCTGAATCTGGTGTTCCAGCTGTTGCAGGCCGAGTGTAAATCTGTCCATAAAAGGATACCTTTCATCCAGGGCCTAAATACTAGCCCTAAAAGAGATATTCCCCCTAAATCAGTGGTTACTGCTGTGCCTGGATTAGAGTAATACGCTATATAAATAAATAGGCAGATAGTGTTAGGTGCCTGTAAAAAATAGGCCTGAATTTGAATTTAATACATTGGGCCAAATAATTTTTTTCTTATTGTGCTGAACGGTAACAATGAGGACGCAATAAGGGACGCAGACGCGGATATGGTTGTGGTGTTGTTAGTGGACCCTCAGGTCCTGGGAGAGGACGTGGCCTTTCTGCCACAGCCACACGTCCTACTGAACCAACTACCTCAGGTTCCAGTACCCGCCAGAATTTACAGCGATATTTGGTGGGGCCCAATGCCGTTCTAAGGATGGTAAGGCCTGAGCAGGTACGACAGTGGATCCAGCACGTTCACAACATTATCTTCCACCCAGTCTTCTGCAGAAAGCGCACAGGTGGCTTCCGGCGTTCAAATCCTGCCGCTGCTCGCCAGTCTGCGATACAGCGGAACTTCGGCCTTCCCGCTCACCGCCTCATATGCGACGTGCCCACCAGGTGGAACTCCACCTTGCACATTCTGGAGAGACTGTGCGAGCAGCAGCAGGCCATAGTGGAGTTTCAGCTGCAGCACACATGAGCGACTACATGCTGCAGTGCCTGCGCAACGACAGCAGAGTTGCCCACATTTTAAAGTGTGCGGACTACTGGGTTGCCACCCTGCTGGATCCCCGGTACAAAGACAATGTGCCCATCTTACTTCCAGCACTGGAGCGTGATAGGAAGATGCGCGAGTACAAGCGCACGCTGGTAGACACGCTCCTGAGAGCATTCCCAAATGTCACAAGGGGAACAGGTGGAAGCCCAAGGCGAAGGCAGAGGAGGAGCAAGAGGTCGCCAACACAGCTGTGTCACGGCCAGCTCCTCTGAGGGCAGGGTTAGCATAGCAGAAATGTGGAAAAGTTTTGTCTCCACGCCACAGCTAACTGCACCACCACCTGATACGGAACGTGTTAGCAGGAGGCAGCATTTCACTAACAAGGTTGAACAGTACGTTTGCACACCCCTCCGCTTACTGACTGATGGTTTGGCCCCATTCAACTTCTGGGTCTCCAAATTGTCCACGTGGCCAGAGTTAGCATTTTATGCCTTGGAGGTGCTGGCCTGCCCGGCGGCCAGCGTTTTGTCTGATCGTGTATTCAGCACGGCAGGGGGCATCATTACTGACAAACGCAGCCACCTGTCCACAGCCAACGTGGACAAGCTGACGTTCATAAAAATGAACCAGGCATGGATCCCACAGGACCTGTCCCTCCCTTGTGCAGAATAGACATTTATAACTGCCTCCCCCTCAACCATGTATTCTTGTACTCCGGGGCACTTCTTATTGAATCCTCATTTTTTTTAACTTTACTATGATCTTGCTGTGCAACCCAAAGTTGAATGAACTTCTCCTCAATCTGTGCGCTGGGGCCTAAATAACTGAAAGTGGCCTTCTCCAGTGGTGGGTGATAGAACGCCTTATTTCTTGCTGTGGGTCCTCTCGCCTCTGTCTGGGTGCTGGGGCCAAAATAACTGAAAGTGGCCTTCTCCAGTGGTGGGTGATATGATGCCTTATTCCTTGCTGTGGGACCTCTCTCCTCTGTCTGGGTGCTGGGGCCTAAATAACTGAAAGTGTCCTTCTCCAGTGGTGGGTCATATGATGCCTTATTCCTTGCTGTGGGACCTCTCTCCTCTGTCTGGGTGCTGGGGCCTAAATAACTAAAAGTGGCCTTCTCCAGTGGTGGGTGATATGACGCATGATTCTCTGCTATGGGACCTCTCCCCAATTGATATTGGTTAATTTTTATTTATTTTATTTTAATTCATTTCCCTATCCACATTTGTTTGCATGGCTTTTACCTACATTTTGCTGCCTTTTGCAGCCCTCTAGCCCTTTCCTGGACTATTTTACAGCCTTTTTATTGCCTAAAAGTTCGGGTCCCCATTGACTTCAATGGGGTTCGGGATAAAGTTCGGGTCGAGTTCGGATCCCGAACCCGAACATTTTCGGGTAGTTCGGCCGAACTTCCCGAACCCGAACATCCAGGTGTTCTCTCATCTCTAATTACCACAGCACAGTGGAGTACAGCAAGAGGCAGGTGAGATGACCAATGTTTTCTCATCTTGTCTGAGGCCACAGTCCACGTCCTCAAGCATTGTCCACCTTGCTCTGGGAACCTCAAACTTCTGCTATTGATGGTACTTCTCCTAAGCCCCACGTATCGGACACCAACTGTGGAAGATGCCCTCAATCAGGGCTCATTATGTTTGCTCTTCTGTTCCAAATTTATATTAACCTAAGGGTTTTTCATACATTGAAGAAAGTAACCAGTGACACACACTGGGGTCAAAGTAAATTCTCTTTTATTACAGAAAGTACAGCAGTTTATATGGACATAAGAGAGGCATTCCCCCTGAGGCATGTGGCATTGTTACATTAGCTAGAATATGAAAACATGAAAAGAGATAACACTTGGCTTTACTAACTCTGGTATGTGAACTATGTAAATATCTAGCTGTAAGCGCAATATTGTAATAGGGTCTTCACTAACTGCAGAAAAGCATATATGATGTTGCAAACAGGCGTGTTCTCTTCGGTAGGATGAAACCTTCATGCTGTGGAGAAGATAAGGTGTTATCTGAGAGCTGGAGTATATGGGAGCTTTCTTAGCTGATTTAAAGAACGATTGCCACATCTTTATCAGTGTCATTAGTGTCATGTTCTTGCTTGAAGATTCGGTGACATATGATGTCAAATTTTAGAGAACTTTGCTCCTCTCTAGTGGCAATCCTATAAGCAGATGTTTAACATTCTATGGGTTAAACGAATCGAAGCCAAACAAATTGACTTCGATCCGAATTTCAGGAAAAATTTGATTCACTGTGAAGTCAAATTTCCTTGTTCTTCATGGTAGCTAATCTATTGTTCCTAAAATGGCGGTAAAAATTAAAAAAATACATACCCACTTCATCTATTTGCACACAAAGAGGCGGTTGCAGCCATCTTCATTGAAGAAACCACGGAAAATGTCACGGGGGGTGACATGGGACGGGACTTCAGCATACTTGGCCGCACCGGTCATGTGCACCCCACAATCCTGAAGGTCGGTGCATACACTACTTTGTTAGCTTTACGGACCGTCAGATGCTGATCGTGGAGTGAATGGGTCTGCATCCACATATGGTGGCCCTACAGTCGGTGCCTGTTTGTGTGCATGAGGCCTAGGTCTGATCAAAATGCTGAGAAATGACTGAAAAGCTAAGCTTTTTTAATTTTTTTTTAATTGCACATGTTTTTCACATGCAAGTCTCTCTTGATTTGTCTGATTTGAATTGTAAAATCTTTGGGTTTGTTAAAATACTCATTTTTTGGATAGTTCAGGATAAAATCCAAATTGATGGAATTGATTTGCTAATATCTAATATGTATATTTATACAGATCTTCTTGTACTTCATAAATCAATTTTTCCCTATTTTTCCCAGTTTTTGGTGGTAGCCTCGAAATGTTCAATCTGATTTTTTATAATAAGGTTTTCTCCTGGTGGTAGACTCAAACTGTTCAATCAGGGGTTTGTCATAATAATATGTTTTAAGATGTAGCTCCATTCATGAAACATTTGGCCATCCCTTAGTAAATGTAAACTGTGTAAAAACAATAAAAATTGTGCAATCACTTCATAAATTTGCTACAAATGCCTACTCCACTAGCAAAGTCATCAAAAACACTCACATTTCTGCCAAAGCATATTTTATTACCCCAATAGACAACATTAACCTCTTAGTGACCACAAGTACTCCTCTTTATAAGGCTGGGCCACCAACTTTTTACAGCAGCTCAGCCTATGCGATGCACGGGTCATAGGAGAGCAGGGTCACGGCTGTAACATAACATCCATGCTCCTGCTCTAACAGCCTGGATTAGCAGGAGCACAGATTAGACTGTTTAACCTCTTACATGCAGCCGGCAATAGCGCCTATGGAATGTAAGTGGTTACAGAGGGAGCAGACTCCCCGTCTCCCACCGACACCCTGAAAATGATATTGTGGGGTGCCAATGTCAGTGCAGGCTGGCCAGGGCCTAGTGAAGCCCCCAAGCCTGCTTCTAGCATTTCGCAGCAGGATGCTCCTCTCTGGTGATAGTATAGCATTGACAGTGAAATACATTGCACTCAAGGAATACTGGAATGTATTTTAGAAGCGATCAAAATATCACCTCTTATAAAGTCCCCTTGTGAAATTATTAAATTGAAAAAAAGTAAAAAAATGTATAAAATAAAAAAGTAAAAATATACACCTTTTTTCCATTAAAAAATGCTTTTCAATCGAAAAAAATGCAAAAATTAAATATCCACATATATATTATCGCTGTGTCTATAATGACCCAAAGTATGCAATTATCAACTAATCCCTGCATTGTGAATGCCATAAAAAAATACAGTAAGCCAGAATTGCTGCTTTTTGCCTATTCATCACCAAAAAACAGAATAAAAAGTAATCAAAAAGGGTTATCTACCCCAAAATGATACTAATGAAAACTAAAAGTAGTACTGCAAAAAATCAAGTTTTCATAAAGATCTGTAGAAAGAAAAATAAAAAACAGTTATGGGCCTTGGGATCCAGCAATGCAAACAAATTTCTTCTTTAAAAAAATGAGTTTTTATTGAGAAAAGGTAATAAAAAGTAAAAAAAAAAAAAAAAAAAAAACAACTTATGTATTTAGTTTTGCTGTAATCATAATAACCCAGAGAATAAAGCCATTGGGTTATTTATGCCAACAAATGAGCACAGCAAAATTTATAAAGTAAAAAGTGTCAATATTGGTATTTTTTCTCATCTCCCTTCCAGAAACAGTTAATAAAAGTTAATCAGTAATTATTTGTACACCATTAAAAACTACAACTTGTCCTGCAAAAAACACGCCCTCAGACAGCTGCATAGCAGGAACAATAAAAAAGTTATAGCTCTTAGAATGTGAAAATTAAAAAATTTAAAAAATCTCCTGGTCATTAGGGCTGAAAACAGGCTGGGGGTTAAACCATTCCATATTCATCAGAAGGGCTGTCACTGGATGTTAAGTTTGGAGCACACCCTCTATTTGTTGGCTTAATTTACTCCAAAAAGTGTGTTAAAATTCTGGCATATTTTTGGCATTCAAAGCCATATTTATGCCACGTCCCCTTTTATTTGCTATGCCTCTTTTTGCAAAATCACACCCTCTTTGTCGTCCAAGTATCAAATATTGTTTAAAATGTCTAATAAATGTGTTGTGAAGTATGTACACAGTTTTATAGTATGTCCAAATTGCCACATTTTGACTAGCAAATCTTAGGGTCCATTCACATGTCTGCAACTGTTTTGCGGTCCCCAAATTGCGGATCCTCTAAACACGGACACTGGCCATGTGTGTTCCGCATTTTGTGGACCGCACATGGCCAGCACTATAATAGAAATGCCTTTTCTTGTCCATGTCTGCGGACAAGAATAGAACATGTTCTATTTTTTAGCGGGGCTGCAAAATGGATCTTTTGTGGCCCCATTGAAAATGAATGGGTTCTCAAAATTGGAACGGATGCGGACCCGTTTTGCAGACATGTGAATGGACCCTTAATCGTTATGTTTACCCCAAATTCATCTATTTATAGTCATAGAATGCCTCCTCAAGTTGTAAAATTAATTCAAACCACTGCAATCACAGCTTAAAGTATGTCAACCCACAATAAGAAAGAATAAATATTAAAATAATAAATTAAACAACAAATACAAAGTTTTGCCTAGAAAAGTCATAAATAATTGCTAAAAGCTGGTGAATCACTTTCTTATGTAGACGATGGAAGCTAATTCAGGTACATCAAGTACATGATGCATTGTGTACAGATATAATAAAATGGAGACACTCTTCTGACAAAAGTAATGATTAGTACAGCATATACAGCACAAGTAATGAGCAGTACAGTATATGTAATACAGGTAGAGAGCAGGACAATATATATGTAGTACTAGTAGAGAGCGGTACTTGAGGTTCAGGTAAAGAGCAGTCGAGTACATCTAGTACAGGTAGAGAGAAGTGTAGTACATGTAGTACAGGTAGAGAGCAGTCCAGCACATGAAGTACTGGAAGAGAACAGTCTAGCACATGTAGAGAGCAGTACAGTACATTTAATTCAGGCAAAGAGCATGCAGTGTAGACAGAGAGCAGTCTAGAACATGTAGTACAGGTAAAGGGTATTACAGCACAAGTAGAAAGCCATACAGTACATGTAGTACAGGTAGAGAGCATTATAGTACATGTAGATCAGGTAAAGGGCAGTATGATACATTTTGTGCAGGTAGGAGCCATACAGTGCATGCACAGAAATACAAGTAGATAGCAGTGTCCTGCTGTCACGAGGGTGACAGCAAGACACTGACCTAGTTGTGGAAATGGATTACGGTCTAGGTTTTCCTGTTTTGGTTTGCAATTCTTTTTGTCCCATTTAGAAATGGGTAGCTTTTCCTTTTAGCTCTTCTTTGTCAGCCACTCCCAGATACTATATATTCTACCATTCTGCTTACCTTGTTGCCAGATAGACTTTCCTTCCGGATTTTCTATTCTGACCTCTGGTGGAGTTGGAGTTGCTTTGGAGCTGTTGGAATAGTTGGAACTGGTGGTGTCAGATCTCTGGTTCTCTCCAATTTGTTGTCTCCCTTCAGGGATTGTATGTGGTGTTAGTGTTTGTCCTTTCCCTGTTACCCTAGCTGTCAGTGGTGAGGACTAGTGCTCCCATCGCCCTACTCCCTACCTAGGGCTTATTTCAGGGTAAGCCAGGGACGAGGCACGTCATCGGCGTATGGGTGAGCAGCCTATCTAGCGACGTCAGGGCAGCCAGGTGCCAGTGCTAGGTGAGTTAGGGGTCACCACTCCTCCCTCTCCCAAGTGAAAAGGTACTCTCCTTCCCTCCTCTCTACGCTGCACATCTGTTACCTGCCATATTAGACATGATACCTGCATGTAGTACAGGTGGATAGCAGTACAGAACATATAGAATAGTGGAGAGGAGTAGAGTGCATGTACTGTACTATGGATAGTTAATAGGTCAGCACTAGTGTTGGGGGCGAATATTCGAATCACAAATTTTAATCGCAAATATCGAGAATATTTAGAATATAGTGATATACATTCGTATTTTCAAATATTCTAGATTTTTTTAATCTGAACCCATGATTCTTCCCTGCTTCTTGCTTGTGGGCCAATGAGAAGGCTGCTAGAATATAACGAAGATTGAGAATATAGTGCTTTATTCGTGATATCCTCAATCTTCGTTATATTCTAGCAATACAACCATTAGGAACTCAGCTCTAAGTTGAATGCGCAATGCGAGTATATGTTCACTTTGCTAATTGAACTTAGAGCTGAGTTCCAAATGGTTGTTGGTAGAATATAACGAAGATTGAGAATTGTAACGGGATTAGCTTCCGGGTTCGCCGTCTCCTGGGATAGACGGGCGCTATAGGCTCATAAATCACAGTCCAGTCCATGCAAGTTTGATGCAACTGGCCTCAGCCAGTTTTTTTGATGTTTGCAGGTCAAACTATAAAACAAAAACAGTTAAAAAATAAATGAAATACCTGGCCGTCTGGCCGCTACGTCTAAACAAGAAGTAGTACCTCACTACATGAGACTGAGACTTTTGCCCAGCTCCACCAACAAAACAGTTTTTTTTTTTTTTTTTTTACTCACACCAGAGTTGTTCCCAGGAGCAGAGACCACAGCTAGTGAGCTGTCTGCCCTTTTATAGCTCACCCAGGTTCCAGGTGATTAGCCACAGTTACCCTGAATACCTGGAGTGGCTAATTGGAGCAGGGACCCACCCAACTCTTCCTGCTCCAAGCAGCCAGGCCCTTCTAACCAGGTTTATTTTAACAAAACCCTTGCAATGGGAAAACCTAGTTTTCCTTGCTGTCAGTTCCCTGGCTGCTTTTAGAACGTATAAGACAGGAACCTAGGTGAAATGTAGACTCCTTCTATCACTTTCCCCATGGTCCTGTCACAGAATATAGTGCTATATTGGTGAATTCGGGATATTTGTCATCTTCGTTATATTCTAGCAATACAACCATTAGGAACCCAGCTCTAAGTTGAATTTGCAATGCGAGTAATTTATGTTATATTAATCGCATTGCGATTAAAACTTAGTCAAATTTGTAAGATCGTGATTCTCAAATCCGACAGTACATTTTAGCATGGAGGCGTTCCCATGCACACAGGAAGTCGGCAGAAGCGGCAATGGGCATTGACTGGAGCGGACAGGGAGCCAAGAATCCTCCGGACAGGTAAGAACAGCTTTTGGGAAGTGGGAAGAAAACCAGAGAGCAACAAGGATTACCAACTTAAAAAAACGAATATTCGAAATAGCGAATATATAGCGAATATATAGCGATATATCGCCATTTGAATATTTGCGCTCAACACTAGCTGCAATGTCTTTGTCTGAGCTTAGCAACATCCCTAGCAACCAATAGGAATGTTGCCCACCACTTTTGTATATAAGAACCTGCACAGCAGCCATTTTCTGCAGCTCTGAGAGAGACACCAGTGTTATTGCTGTGCTCTCTGCTTTAGTTAGTTAGTTAGTTAGCTTATATATATATATATATATATATATATATATATATATATATATATATATATATATATAATACAGATAGTTAGTGTGTGATAGTCAGTGTAGGTTAGATTGTGATATAGTGTAGCTGGTTCCATTGCAGGGTGTTAGGTAGTGTGATAGGTTCTGCTGTTAATACATACATTCTACAGACATAGTGCTGTGATGTCATAACAATACTTAGTGCACCAATCAGTAATGTGTAGGTAGAGCTGCTAAAATGCGAATTAAGACATATTGCGCCAAAATATTCACATAATTAGTGCCGATTTGCGCAGTCGCAACCATATTGGAGCACTCTAAGAAAATATTTGCGAATTCTCAAATTCGTAAATATATGACGAATATTCTAGCATATTGCAAATATGGCAATATTGCAAATTAGAATATTGCCCCTGCCGCATATATACAGTAGTGCACTTTAGTAGGGTTGAGCAAACCCGAATTGTATAGTTCGTACTGAACTTTACGGTTTTCCGCACCCGGACCCGAACCTTTCCGTAAAAGTTCAGGTTCGTTGTTCGCCGATTTCTTGCCACTTTTTGAGAGCAGCCAATCAATAAGGGTTTTACTACTTTGCCCTAAAAAGCCATCACAGCCATGCCTACTATTGGCATGGCTGTGATTGGCTAAGTGCAGCATGTGACCCAGCCTCTATATAAGCTGGAGTCATGTAGCGCCGCACGTCACTCTGCTCTTACTAGTGCAGGGATAGGATGCTGCTGCTGTAAGGGAGAGATTAGGAAACAATTCTGGTCTGGTGTACTTGGTGTTAAATCTGCAAACAACAGCGATTAGTTTTGTAGGTGCTCTGCTACATTTTTTTACCCATGAGTTCAGTGACACAGAAAATTAAGTGTTATCCGTCTGTTAGTTAGATGGGTGTCGGCGGCCATTTTGTGCAAGTGTAGTGCACTTACACCTGCATATGTGCCAAGGACAATAATTGAATCCTGTTCTTTTAGTTAAGTGGGCAACATATACCCATTTTTTAAGTGCACCTGCCCTGCATCTGTGCATATAGCAGACAGGGTAATAATTTTCAAAAATTCGTCTTTTCCATTGTTGGGTGACATTAACCCAGCTTTGCCATAAACAAACCCCTACTCTGCATAGGTGACAGGGACCTATATTTCTAAAAATCCTTTGTTACATTGGTGGGTGACATTTTACCATTTTTGCTATATACAAACCCCTGCTTTTCATAGGTGACAGGGACCTATATTTACATTAGTTACATTCTTGGACCTATATTTATAAAAATCCTCTGTTACATTGGTGGGTGACATTTTACAATTTTTGCAGTATACAAACCTCTGCTCACAATAGGCGACAGGGACCTATATTTATTTAAATCCTCTGTTACACTGGTGGGTGACGTTTTACCATTTTTGCCATATACAAACCCCTGCTCTGCATATGTGACAAGGACCTATATTTACATTAGTTACATTCTTGGACCTATATTTATTTAAATCCTCTGTTACATTGGTGGGTAACGTTTTACAATTTTTGCTGTATACAAACCCATACTCTGCATAGGTGACAGGGACCTATATTTCTAAAAATCCTCTGTTACATTGGTGGGTGACATTAACCCATTTTTGCCGTATACAAACCATTGCTCTGCATAGGTGACCTATATTTCTAAATATCCTCTGTTACATTCTTGGGTGACATTTTACCATTTTTTCCGTATACAAACCCCTGATCTGCATAGGTGACAGGGACCTATATTTCTAAAAATCATCTGTTACATTGGTGGGTGACATTTTACAATTTATGCCATATACAAACCCCTGCTCTGCATTGCTGACAGGGAACTAAATTTAGTAAAAATGTTTGTTAACGTACATTTGCAGCCTGCACTGCATTTCTGAAGGTGAAATGTAATCAGTAAATCCAGCTCTTAGATTGTGGCTGCACATTTCCACTGTTATCAGACCAGTCATTCACAAGTGGCTTGGAGGGTCTGTTCCTGCTGCGCTGCATACCTGACTGGGAAATATATTCTGTAAATTTGTCGGCGTTTAGATTGTTGGGTGATCTATACCCCTTTTTTCTTTCAAAGTACCTCTGCACTGCATACCTGACTGCGAAATATATTCTGTAAATTCGGCGGCGTTTAGATTGTTGGGTGATCTATACCCCTTTTTTCTTTCAAAGTACCCCTGCACTGCATACCTTACTGGGAAATATATTCTGTAAATTCAACAGCGTTTAGATTGTTGGGTGATCTATACCTCTTACAAGCGCACGCTGGTAGAAGTGCTGCTGATGGCATTCCCACCTGACACCGTGGCCTCCATGGAAGCACAAGGCAAAGACAGAGGAGGAGAAAGAAGTCACCAATGCAGCTGGGGCACAGCCAGCACCTCAGAAGGCAGGGTTAGAATGGCCGAAATGTGAAAAAGCTTTGTCAGCATGCCACAAGAACCAGCACCACCAGCTGATATGGAACATCTTAGCAGGAGGCAGCATTCCAGCAACATGGTGGAACAGTATGTGTGCACACGCCTACACCTACTAACTGATGGGTCTGCCCCATTCAACTTCTGGGTCTCCAAATTGGGCACATGGACTGAGCTTACCCTTTACGCCGACCCTGCAGCCAGTGTATTGTCTGAACGTGTGTTTAGCACGGCAGGGGGTGTTATCACAGAGAAGTCCAGCCGCCTGTCCACAGCCAATGTGGACAAGCTCACGTTCATTAAAATGAACCAGGCATGTATCCCACAGGATTTGTCCATACCTTGTGCAGAATAGACATGTATACCGGCCTCACACAGCCATTGTTATACTTCAGTGCACTTTTTCTTTGTTTTATTTTATATATTCCACAACAATTTGGTCTACCCAAATTAAATAAATAAATAAAAAAGTGTTAGCTACCTCCTCCTCCTGCACCGCCGCTTCCACCTACACCGCCACGTCCACCGCCTCCTCAGCCTCCTACTCCATATGGACCTCTTCCTCCTAGTTCAAGATTATTATTTTTAATTTTTATTTATTTTATTAAAAAAAAAAGTGTTGGCTACCTCCTCCTCCTCCACCGCCGATTCCACCTACACTGCCACGTCCACCTTCACCGCCACGTCCACCGCCTCCTCAACCTCCTACTCCATATGGACCTCTTCCTCCTAGTTCAAGATTATTATTATCATTTTTTTTATTTTTATTTTTTATGTCATTTCACTATCCACATTTGTTTGTAGGGCACTTGTCATGCTCTTACCCACATGTGGCTGCCTTTTGCAGCCCTCTAGCCCTTTCCATGACTCTTTTAGAGCCATTTTAGTGCCCCAAAGTTCGGGTCCCCATTGACTTCAATGGGGTTCGGGGTCATGTTCGGGTTCCGAACTCGAACTTTGCGACGAAGTTCGGCCGAACGGCGAACCCAAACTTTCAGGTGTTCGCTCGACTCTACACTTTAGTAATACAATGCCCACTGCATTTCTGTAAGTACAGTAGATTGTAGTTTTGACTTTAAATGGCCAAAGAAAGGCATTGTAATTTGAAAATATTGTAATCTGAGTCCATTGAACCAGAGGGACCACTGTAGTGGCAATTGAGATGATTGAGTATTTTAGGGTTATCATTATTAACACCATTTGTGATTGCCTTGCATCATTTTCATATTGTCACTTCTAGTGAGCTCCATAATGTACGTAACTATACAGATCTATCTAGCTTGGTAATGTCCCTTAAGTTCCATTTGTATATTAGCATGACTATCTAACAACGTTCAGTGCACTCTGATTTCTCATTTTTCTTAGTTACATGTCATTTTTAAATCAGCCCTCGATGCAGGTTCTTAACACTTTATGACATATATCACCTTTGGGATAAAACATTACAAGTTTAACATTTTCTTTTATTCCTTGTCTACACATTGATTTTTCTTCTTCACTTACCCAAAGGAAAATACCATTTTTAGGGGGAACCTCTAATGCACAGTGACTTGTCCAAAGTCAAGTTCATATTTTATCTTTAAAGTGATTCACCCTCCAAGACCACATGATTTTTTTGGTGCAGATAAAGTGCTTAAAATCCATTTCAATTTAAAGTATAATACGTGTGAATGTGTTTTTCGATGAAAACAAATTTTCAAATACCGATTTCACAGTGTACTCTTTCTTTTGCTGAAATTCTATAGGTTGTCTTAACACATTTTGTGGTGCACATGGTGAAATCCATACCAAATTCACAGTGTAAAAAGTTTGCTGTGTTTGTAGATATCCTTCGTTTAACGTATTTTCTAGCATTATGTTAATATTTCAGCAATGTTTGCTCATTTCTGAGATATTCCATGAATAAGGATACATTCACAGGACTGTATGTATTTTGTGTTCCGCAAAACGTGGACCCACAGAAAATATGGGTGATGTCCGTGTGATGTCCGTGTTGCACCATTTATTTATTTTTTTGCGGACCCATTGTAACGATGACTGCAAAATGGACAAAAATAGGATGTTTTATCTTTTTTGTGGGGCTGTGGAATGGACATACGGATTACAGACAGTACTGTACATGGTGCACTGCCTGCGTTTTTTTGCGGCCACATTAAAATCAATGAATCCACAGAAAATGTGGATCGGATACAGAGCAAAATTACAGTCTTGTGAATGGGGCCTATCTAATATTTTCAGATCCTAGTGGTTGGACCCCTGGGAGCAAAAGTGGTATCTTAAAGATTAGAACTATTCCTGACCAAGCTCCGCCTCTACATTAGAAAATATTGTATGCACAATCCAGTGATACTTTTTGGAAATAAAAAGCCAAAGGCAGCCCATTGCTGAGTTTCATGGTCACTATTTTTCTATTTAATAGTAGCAGTGTAACCTATTTGTATTTTTCAAGAATCCTTTAATCACGATTCAGGAAACCAAGAACATAGACTATAATTGATTGTCATGTGCTGGGAGGGCACTGTATACCATATGCAACTCACAATATTCCTAGTTTTTTTTATTTTATTTGCTGATGGTAGTTACGAAGTTGTTCATTGATTTTGTCATAAATCAGCTTAGAAGTTTGTTCAAGAAAGGTCAGAGTGAGACTGGAAACATAACCAGTCAGGAAGCAATTATGATGTATTAATCACCGAATGGCTTTTTGCAATTGGCTGTCTAGTCTAGAAATCATACATTCCAGCTGTAGAGGCCAAGCACAGCAACATTTTTAATGAAACCTAATTACAAAATGTTTAAACACAAAATGAATGAGACTGAATGATACATCTCCTGCAGGGACGAGACAGCCTCTCTTCAGCACTGTGCTACCGGGTTGTCAAGACAGCCAATGCTCAAAGATGACACCATGGGCAGCAGGTTTAAAATATTTCCCGGTCTGCAGCCTTTGCCTTATTGTAGGTGCTGTTTAAGTGTCTTTGTAGTGATCCTAGATGTTTCCTGATTGCATCATTGTTGCTGGATCTTTCACTTCCATCTGACTTGCTTGCTGGTTTTCTCCTTGAATTGCTGACACCTAGGATTTGACGGCTTTGATCACAGCTATTCTGGACTTTGTTTTTCTCTCCTGGGTAGGGATGAGCGAACCGAACTGTATAATTCAGGTTCGTACCAAATTTTGGGGTGTTCGGTACACGGACCCGGACCCGAACATTTTCAAAAACGTTCTGGTTCGGGTTCGTTGTTTGGCGATTTCCTCCCGCTTTCTGAAGGGCTGCACAGCAGCCAATCAGCTAGCTTTTTACTTCTTGCCCTAAGAAGCCATCACAGCCATGCCTACTAATGGCATGGCTGTGATTGGCCAAGTGCAGGTCAATTTAAGCTGGAGTCACGTAGCGCAGCACGTCACTCTGCTCTGATTAGTGTAGGGATAGGATGCAGCTGCTGTGACGGCGAGATTAGGCAGGGAAAACTCAGCAAAAACTCCTAATGAAGTGATCGATCTACAGCTGAGAATCATTCAACTTCTGCTAGGTAATTGCTCACTGGTTTTTAGGCTGCACAGACCGTTTTTCTGTCACTTTTTTTCTGGGGTAATCGGCAGCCATTTAGTGTCTTGTGGTGCACCAGCACAAGCTGCCACCAAGTCAATCAATCCATCAATACTATTTTTTTTTTGGTTGCTATATCCTACATCAGGGGCTTGGCTGTGCTTATTGTCACCCCTAGAAACTCAGGATAGAAATTTCTATATTTTATTGAGGGGTTAAATTAAATTGCCAAAATAGCAATCCCCTAAATCTGGTGTTCCAGCTGTGGCTAGCCAATTGTAATACTGTCTGCTGTCTGGCAAAGGATAGATTTTTTTCTCTGGTGAAATTCAATTGCCAAAAAAGCAATCCACTAAATCTTATGTCCCAGCAGTGGCTGGCAAATTTTTATAGTGTCCGGCAAAGGATATATTTTGTTCTGGGGTGAAATTCAATTGCCAAAATAGCAATACCGTAAATCAGTAGTTTCAGCTGTGGCTGGCCAAGTGCAATAGTGTCCGGCAAAGGATATATTTTTTTCTGGGGTGAAATTCAGTTGCAAAAATAGCAATACCGTAAATCTGGTGTTGAAGCAGTGGCTGGTCAAGATTAATAGTGTCCGGCAAAGGATATATTTTGTTCTGGGGTGAAATTCAATTGCCAAAATAGCAATAGAGTAAATCAGTAGTTTCAGCTGTGGCTGGCCAAGTTCAATAGTGTCCGGCAAAAGATATATTTTTTTTTGGGGTGAAAATCAATTGCCAAAATAGCAATACCGTAAATCAGTGGTTTCAGCTGTGGCTGGTCAAGTTTAATAGTGCCCAGCAAAGGATATATTTTGTTCTGGGGTGAAATTCATTTGCCAAAATAGCAATACCCTGAATCTGGTGTTCCAGCAGTGGCTGGCCAAGTTTATTAGTGTCCGACAAAGGATATATTTTGTTCTGGGGTGAAATTCAATAGCCAAAATAGCAATCCCCTAAATCTGGTGTCCCAGCAGTGGCTGGCCAAGTTTAATAGTGTCCGGCAAAGTATAGATCATTTTCTGGGGTGAAATTGAATTGCCAAAATAGCAATCCCCTAAATCTGGTGTCCCAGCAGTGGCTTGCCAAGTTTAATAATATCCGGCAAAGGATATATTTTGTTCTGGGGTGAAATTCAATAGCCAAAATAGCAATCCCCTAAATCTGACATCCCAGCAGTGGCTGGCCAAGTTTAATAGTGTCAGGCAAAGGATATATTTTTTTCTGGGGTGAAATTCAATTGCCAAAATAGCAATCCCCTAAATCTGGTGTTCCAGCTGTGACTGGACACGTTTAATAGTGTCCGTCAAAGGATATTTTATTTTCTGGGGTGAAATTCAATTGCCAAAATACCAATACCGTAAATCAGTGGTTTCAGCTGTGGCTGGCCAAGTTTAATAGTGTAGAGCAAAGGATAGATTTTGTTCTGGGGTGAAATTATATTGCCAAAATAGCAATCCCCTAAATCTGGTGTCCCAGCAGTGGCTGGCCAAGTTTCATAGTGTCTGTCAAAGGATATATTATTTTCTGGTGTGAGATTCAATTTCCAAAATAGCAATACCATAAATCAGTGGTTTCAGCTGTGGTTGGCCAAGTTTAATAGTGTCCGTCAAAGGATATATTATTTTCTGGGGTGAAATTCAGTTGCAAAAATAGAAATACCATAAATCAGTGATTTCAGCTGTGGCTGGCCAAGTTTAATAGTGTCCGGCAAAGGATATATTTTGTTCTGGGGTGAAATTCAATTGCTAAAATAGCAATACCGTAAATCTGGTGTTCCAGCAGTGGCTGGCCAAGTTCAATAGTGTCCTGCAAATGATATATTTTTTTCTGGGGTGAAATTCAGTTGCAAAAATAGAAATACAGTAAATCTGGTGTTCCAGCAGTGGCTGGCCAAGTTTAATAGTGTCCGGCAAAGGATATATTTTGTTCTGGGGTGAAATTCAATTGCAAAAATAGTAATCCCCTAAATCTGGTGTTCCAGCTGTGACTGGACAAGTTTCATAGTGTCCGGCAAAGGATATATTATTTTCTGGGGGGAAATTCAGTTGCAAAATTAGAAATACCGTAAATCTGGTGTTCCAGCTGTGACTGGACAAGTTTCTTAGTGTCCGTCAAAGGATATATTATTTTCTGGGGTGAAATTCAGTGGCAAAAATAGAAATACCGTAAATATGGTGTTCCAGCTGTGACTGGACAACTTTCATAGTGTCCATCAAAGGATATATTATTTTCTGGGGTTAAAATCAGTCGCAAAAATAGAAGTACCGTAAATCTTGTTTTTCAGCTGTGACTGGACAAGTTTCATAGTGTCTGTCAAAGGATATATTATTTTCTGGGGTGAAATTCAATTGCCAAAATAGCAATACCGTAAATCAGTGGTTTCAGCTGTGGCTGGCCAAGTTTAATAGTGTAAGGCAAAGGGTAGATTTTGTTCTGGGGTGAAATTATATTGCCAAAATAGCAATCCCCTAAATCTGGTGTCCCAGCTGTGGCTGGCCAAGTTTAATTCTGTCCGGCAAAGGATATATTTTAAATTGTTGGGTGAAATATTACTATTTTTGCCAGGTACAAACCCCTGCACTGCATAACTGACAGGGAACTTACAATTGGCCGTTACATTCTTACATGAAATAAAGCCTTTTTGGGCTGTGAAGCTAAAGGTAGTCGCCAATAACTGTTTTTTTTTTTTTTTAAATAAATTAGTGTAGACCCCAAAACATTGGGAAAATATAGAAAAATAAAACAAAGTGTAAGTGCACGGTAGTATAACAGTGGTTGGGTGAGGCCGGTATACATGTCTATTCTGCATAAGGTACAAGCAAGTCCTGTGGGATCCATGCGGGCTCTTTTTAATAAACAAAAGCTTGCCCACATTGTCTGTGGACAGGCGGCTGTGCTTGTCTGTGATAATGCCACCAGCCATGCTAAACACACGTTCAGACAATACAGTGGCTGCAGGGTAGGCCACCACTTCCAAGGCGTAAAGGGCAACCTCAGGACATGTGCCCAATTTGATGACCCAGAAGTTGAATGGGGCAGACCCAGTTACGTAGCTAGAAATGATTGGGCACCACAGCAACTTTTTGAATGGGGCCCCCTCCCCCAGTAATTTTTGCGCAAACCCCTTCCATTCATGCCACTTCTGCCTGTGGCTACTAAAGATCACTCTCTCAGACCAGGCCCAGCAGCTGTTCCATTCGCCTTCTACACTGTCTCTACTGCCACTGTATATAATTTCATTGTATAATACTGTTAGTCCTCCTCCTCCTCCTGGATGGGCCTTTTCTAGGTCACGGTCCCAAAGCAGTTGCTTCCCCTGCTTCCCCTGTGGCTATTCCCCTAGGCAGACCCTTCAGTCAGTACGTGTACTGTTGCACCATGTTGCTGAAATGCTGCCTCCTGCTAAGATGTTCCTGATCTGCCGGTGGTGCAGGTTGTTGTGGCATGATGACAAAGCTTTTTCACATTTTGCCCATGCTAACCCTGCCTTCTGAGGTGTTGCTGGTGACCCAGCTGCATTGGCAAATTCTTCCGCCTCCCCCTCTGCCTTCACCTTGTGCTTCCACTGAGTCCCCAGTGTCAGGTGTTAATGCCATCAGCAGCGTGTCTACTAGCGGGCTCATCTTCCTATTACACTCCAGTGAGGGAATTATGGACGGCACATTGTCCTTGTAACGGGGATGCAGCAGGGTGGCCACCCCGTAATTAGCAAAAGTTAGAATGTGGCAGTAACTGGGCGGTTGTTGCGCAGGCACTGCAGCATGTAGTTGCTCATCTCTGCCAGGCTGCCCAGAGGCAAGGACAAGCTATACTCTTTGAGGGAGGTACATCGCCTGTATCCTCTGTATCCCCCAGCGTTCCTCCTATTCCTCTTCCTCATCCTCCAGAACTGTGCCCTGGCTGGACAATTGTGTTCCAGGCCAAGGCCTA
Organism: Bufotes viridis; assembly: GCA_033119425.1. Taxonomy (NCBI): domain Eukaryota; kingdom Metazoa; phylum Chordata; class Amphibia; order Anura; family Bufonidae; genus Bufotes; species Bufotes viridis. The sequence continues at coordinate 175,576,312 of CM065591.1, forward strand.
TGTTGGTGCAGATGCCCACCTTCCGAGCCACTTGTATTTGGTTGGCCTTAAGTTAAGGATAAGGCGTGCATATAGTTTTGTTTCTTTATATGGTTAGTTTAGCTGCCTTATAGTTATTTTAATATATTTTTAAGTAAATTTGTAAATAGTTTGTTAATCGCTTGAGTGAAAGGGGGGGGGGGGGGTTGAGTGTGTAGGGTGTGAGGCTGTTTGGGTTTATTTTCTATCCGCTTTCTACACTGTCTATACTGCCACTGTATCTAATTTCATTGTATAATACTGTTGAGGGGGCCCTGACAAAGTATTTTAGTCCTCCTCCTGGATGGTCCCCTTCTAGGTCAGGGACCCAAAACAGTGTGCTTCCCACGCTTCCCTGTAGCTACGCCCCTGGGCAAACCCATCAGTAAGTACGTGTACTTTTCCACCATGTTGCTGAAATTCTGCCTCCTGCTAAGATGTTCCAGATCTGCTGGTGGTGCAGGTTGTTGTGGTGTGATGACAAAGCTTTCCCACATTTTGCCAATGCTAACCCAGCCTTCTAACGTGCTGATGGTGACCCAGCTGCCCGTGATCTGGCTTGGGTGCCACCCTGCCGAGAACACGGTTCCTCCTCATCCTACTTATCCTCCTCATCCTCCAGAACTGTGCCCTGGCTGGACAATTGTGTTCCAGGCCAGTGACTATGTTGGTTCAGGAACCCACCCTTTAAGGCACTTGGATGTCACTGGCCTTAAGTTAAGGATAAGGTGTGTATATAGTTTTGTTTGTTTATATAGTAAGTTTAGCTGCATTATAGTAATTTTAATGTGTTTTTAAGAAAATTTGTAAATAGTTTGTTAATGATTTGAGTGAAATGGGGGGTGGGGGTGTTGTGTGTGTTCGATTAACTGAATTGATTTTCACTGTCTGGGGTTTAGGAATTTCTGCACCCCCAAATTCAGCACATGTGGCAGGCAGGGGATGTAGGCTGGAGGCTTAGTGGCACCAACCAATGGTCAGTCTGTTGTTCCATGCCTGTCCACAGCTCCTATGGTGAGGGGTTTGTCCCACAAAAACACATGTTTTAAAACAACCTGCTGTCGTTTCCCCCTGGCTGTGCTGCTGTGGGTGGTGAAGGTGTTACGCTGAGTGGAGGAGGAGGAAGCCGAGGAGGAGGAGGTAACAGGATACAAAGAGAAATGCCTAGCAATCCTCGGGGGTGGAAGGACAGTCGCAAAAATGCTACCTACCTTTGGGCCAGCCGCTACATTTACCCACTGTGTTGCTGGTTATGTGAACGTTGCCACAGATAACTTTGCACAGTGCACACTTCATTTTGTCCGCAACTTGGGTGTGCAGGGAAGGGATGGGTGCGGCGGCTGGGATACAGGTACTGTGGGATAGCCACCGCCATAAGGTTTTTAAAACTGTCTACCAGACAGAATTACAGCATTTCAAAGGACCAGGAAGTTTGAAATAAGGCATTCAGAGCCATGGGTAGAGGGATACTTCCTCTTTTTATTTCTTTTTTCTCGTCAGTGTTTGGGAGATGGACAGCTGATTAGTGTTGAGCGAACAGTTCGAGCATAGTTCCGGATCGTACCGAATTTTGGGGTGTTCGGGACACGGACCCGGACCTGAACATTTTCAAAAAAGTTCGGGGTTCGGGTTCGTTGTTCGGAGTTTTCTTCCCGCTTTCTGAAGGGCTGCACAGCAGCCAATCAGCTATTGTTTTACTTCTTGCCCTAAGAGCCCATCACAGCCATGCCTACTAATGGCATGGCTGTGATTGGCCAAGTGCAGCATGTGACCCAGCCTCTATTTAAGCTGGAGTCACGTAGCGCCGCACGTCACACTGCTCTGATTAGTGTAGGGAGAGGACGCAGCTGCTGTGAGAGCTAGATTAGGCAGGGAAAAGTCTGCAAAAGCACCTAATGAAGTGATCGATCTACAGCTGTGAATGATTGTGAACTTCTGCTAGTTACTTGCTTACTGGTTTTTAGGCTGCAAAGAACGTTTTTCTGTCACTTATTTTCTGGGGTGATCGGCAGCCATTTTGTGACTTGTGGTGCACCAGAACAAGCTGCCACCAAGTCCATCAATCCATCAATACTAGTTTTTTTTTTGCTATATCCTACATCAGGGGCTTGGCCGTGCTAATTGTCACCCGTAGAAACTCAGGATAGCAATTTCTATATTTTATTAAGGGGTTAAATACAATTGCCAAAATACCAATCCCCTAAATCTAATGTTCCAGCTTTGGCTAGCCAAGTATAATACTGTCTGCTGTTTGGCAAAGATTAGATTATTTTCTGTGGTGAAATTCAATTGTCAAAATAGCAATCCCCTAAATCTGGTGTCCAAGCACTGGCTAGCAAACTATAATAGTGTACGCCAAAACATATATTTTGTTCTGGGGTGAAAATCAATTGCCAAAATAGCAATACCATAAATCTAGTGTCACAGCTGTGGCTGGCAAACTATAATAGTGTCCGCCAAAACATATATTTTGTTCTAGGGTGAAATTCAATTGCCAAATTAGCAATCCCCTAAATCTGGTGTCCCAGCACTGGGTGGCAAACTATAATAGTGTCCGCCAAAACATATATTTTGTTCTGGGGTGAAATTCAATTGCCAAAATAGCAATAACATAAATCAGTGGTTTCAGCTGTGGCTGGCAAACTATAATAGTGTCCGCCAAAACATATATTTTGTTGTGGGGTAAAATCCAACTGCCAAAATAGCAATCCCCTAAATCTGGTGTCCCAGCACTGGCTGGCAAACTATAATAGTGTCTGCCAAAACATATGATTTGTTCTGGGGTGAAATTCAATTGCCAAAATAGCAATACCATAAATTAGTGGTTTCAGCTGTGGCTGGCCAAGTTTCATAGTGTACTGCAAATCATATATTTTGTTCTGGGGTGAAATTCAATTGCCAAAATAGCAATACCATAAATCAGTGGTTTCAGCTCTGGCTGGCAAACTATAATAGTGTCCGCCAAAACATATATTTTGTTCTGGGGTGAAATTCAATTGCCAAAATAGCAATACCATAAATCAGCGGTTTCAGCTTTTGCTGGCCAAGTTTCATAGTGTCCTGCAAAGGATATATTTTGTTCTGGGGTGAAATTCAGTTGCCAAAATAGCAATACCATAAATCAGTGGTTTTAGCTCTGGCTGGCAAACTATAATAGTGTCCGCCAAAACATATATTTTGTTGTGGGGTGAAATTCAATTGCCAAAATAGCAATACCATAAATCAGTGGTTTCAGCTGTGGCTGTCCAAGTTTCATAGTGTCCTGCAAATCATATATTTTGTTCTGGGGTGAAATTCAATTGCCAAAATAGCAATACTATAAATCAGTGGTTTCAGCTGTGGCTGGCCAAGTTTCATTGTGTCCTGCAAATCATATATTTTGTTCTGGGGTGAAATTCAATTGCCAAAATAGCAATACCATAAATCAGTGTTTTCAGCTCTGGCTGGCCAAGTTTCATAGTGTCCTGCAAATCATATATTTTGTTCTGGGGTGAAATTCAATTGCCAAAATAGCAATACCTGAATTTGGTGTTCCAGATGTTGCAGGCCTAGTTTAAATCTGTCCGTAACAGGGTATATTTTGTTCTGGGGTGAAATTCAATTGCCAAAATAGCAATACTATAAATCAGTGGTTTCAGCTGTGGCTGGCCAAGTTTCATAGTGTCCTGCAAATCATATATTTTATTCTGGGGTGAAATTCAATTGCCAAAATAGCAATACCCTGAATCTGGTGTTCCACCTGTTGCAGACCTAGTTTAAATCTGTCTGTAACAGGGTATATTTTGTTCTGGGGTAAAATTCAATTGCCAAAATAGTGATACCATAAATCGGTGGTTTCAGCTGTGGCTGGCCAAGTTTCATAGTGTCCTGCAAATCATATATTTTGTTCTGGGGTGAAATTCAATTGCCAAAATAGCAATACCATAAATCAGTGGTTTCAGCTCTGGCTGGCCAAGTTTCATAGTGTCCTGCAAATCATATATTTTGTTCTGGGGTGAAATTCAATTGCCAAAATAGCGATACCCTGAATTTGGTGTTCCAGCTGTTGCAGGCCTAGTTTAAATCTGTCCGTAACAGGGTATATATTGTTCTGGGGTGAAATTCAATTGCCAAAATAGCAATACTATAAATCAGTGGTTTCAGCTGTGGCTGGCCAAGTTTCATTGTGTCCTGCAAATCATATATTTTGTTCTGGGGTGAAATTCAATTGCCAAAATAGCAATACCATAAATCAGTGTTTTCAGCTCTGGCTGGCCAAGTTTCATAGTGTCCTGCAAATCATATATTTTGTTCTGGGGTGAAATTCAATTGCCAAAATAGCAATACCCTGAATTTGGTGTTCCAGCTGTTGCAGGCCTAGTTTAAATCTGTCCGTAACAGGGTATATTTTGTTCTGGGGTGAAATTCAATTGCCAAAATAGCAATACTATAAATCAGTGGTTTCAGCTGTGGCTGGCCAAGTTTCATAGTGTCCAGCAAATCATATATTTTGTTCTGGGGTGAAATTCAATTGCCAAAATAGCAATACCCTGAATCTGGTGTTCCAGCTGTTGCAGACCTAGTTTAAATCTGTCCGTAACAGGGTATATTTTGTTCTGGGGTGAAATTCAATTGCCAAAATAGCGATACCATAAATCGGTGGTTTCAGCTGTGGCTGGCCAAGTTTCATAGTGTCCTGCAAATCATATATTTTGTTCTGGGGTGAAATTCAATTGCCAAAATAGCAATACCCTGAATCTGGTGTTCCAGCTGTTGCAGACCTAGTTTAAATCTGTCTGTAACAGGGTATATTTTGTTCTGGGGTGAAATTCAATTGCCAAAATAGCAATACCATAAATCAGTGGTTTCAGCTTTTGCTGGCCAAGTTTCATAGTGTCCTGCAAAGGATATATTTTGCTCTGGGGTGAAATTCAATTGCCAAAATAGCAATACCATAAATCAGTGGTTTCAGCTCTGGCTGGCAAACTATAATAGTGTCCGTCAAAACATATATTTTGTTCTGGGGTGAAATTCAATTGCCAAAATAGCAATACCATAAATCAGTGGTTTCAGCTCTGGCTGGCAAACTATAATAGTGTCCGCAAAAACATATATTTTGTTCTGGGGGGAAATTCAACTGCCAAAATAGCAATACCCTAAATCTGGTTTCCCAGCTCTGGCTGGCAAACTATAATAGTGTCCGCCAAAACATATATTTTGTTCTGGGGTGAAATTCAATTGCCAAAATAGCAATACCATAAATCAGTGGTTTCAGCTGTTGCTGGCCAAGATTCATAGTGTCCTGCAAAGGATATATTTTGTTCTGGGTTGAAATTCAATTGCCAAAATAGCAATACCATAAATCAGTGGTTTCAGCTGCTGGCTGGCAAACTATAATAGTGTCCGCCAAAACATATATTTTGTTCTGGGGTGAATTTCAATTGCCAAAATAGCAATACCATAAATCAGTGGTTTCAGCTGTGGCTAGCCATGTTTTATAGTATCCTGAAAATCATATATTTTGTTCTGGGGTGAAATTCAATTGCCAAAATAGCAATACCCTGAATCTGGTGTTCCAGCTGTTGCAGGCCTAGTTTAAATCTGTCCGTAACAGGGTATATTTTGTTCTGGGGAGAAATTCAATTGCCAAAATAGCAATAACATAAATCACTGGTTTCAGCTGTGGCTGGCAAACTATAATAGTGTCCTCCAAAACATATATTTTGTTCTGGGTTAAAATTCAACTGCCAAAATAGCAATCCCCTAAATCTGGTGTCCCAGCACTGGCTGGCAAACTATAATAGTGTCCGCCAAAACATATATTTTGTTCTGGGGTGAAATTCAATTGCCAAAATAGCAATACCATAAATCAGTGGTTTCAGCTGTGGCTGGCCAAGTTTCATAGTGTCCTGTAAATCATATATTTTGTTCTGGGGTGAAATTCAATTGCCAAAATAGCAATACCCTGAATCTGGTGTTCCAGCTGTTGCAAGCCTAGTTTACATCTGTCTGTAACAGGTTATATTTTGTTCTGGGGTGAAATTCAATTGCCAAAATAGCAATACCATAAATCAGTGTTTTCAGCTGCGGCTGGCCAAGTTTCATAGTGTCCTGCAAAGGATATATTTTGTTCTGGGGTGAAATTTAATTGCCAAAATTGCAATACCCTGAATCTGGTGTTCCAGCTGTGGCAGGCCTAGTTTAAATCTGTCCATAAAAGGATGCCTTTCATCCATGGCCTAAATACTAGCCCTAAAAGAGATATTCCCCAAAATCAGTGGTTACTGCTGTGCCTGGATTAGTGTAATACGCTACATAAATAAATAGGCAGATAGTGTTTAAAAAAAAGGCCTGAATTTGAAATCAATACATTGGGCCAAATATTTTTTTTCTTATTGTGGTGCTTGGTGAACGTTAACAATGAAGAAAACATCTAGTAAGGGACGGTCGTGGTGGTGTTAGTGTACCCTCTGGTGCTGGTAGGGGACATGGCCATTCTGCCACAGCCACACGTACGAGTGAACCAACTACCTCAGGTTCCAGTACCCGCCTGTATTTACAGCGATATTTGGTGGGGCCCAATGCCGTTCTAAGGATGGTAAGGCCTGAGCAGGTACAGGCGCTAGTCAATTGGGTGGCCGACAGTGGATAAAGCACGTTCACAACATTATCTCCCACCCAGTCTTCTGAAGAAAGCGCACAGGTGGCGCCTGAAAACCAAGCCCATCAGTCTGTCACATCACCCCCATGCATATCAGGGAAACTGTCTGAGCCTCAAGTTATGCAGCAGTCTCCTATGCTGTTTGAAGACTCTGCTGGCAGGGTTTCCCAAGGAAATCCACCTAGCCCTTCCCCAGTGGTGGAAGACATAGAATGCACTGATGCACAACCACTGATGTTTCCTGATTATGAGGACATGGGAATACCATCTCATCGCAGTCCGCACGTCTCTGATGATGACTAAACACAAGTGCCAACTGCTGCGTCTTTCTGCCGTGTGCAGACCGAACAGGAGGTCAGGGAGTAAGACTGTGTGGAAGATGATAAAGGGGACGATGAGGTCCTAGACCCAACAAGGAATGAAGGTCGTGCCACTGACTTTCATAGTTCAGAGGAAGAGGCAGTGGTGAGACCGAGCCAACAGCGTAGCAAAATAGGGAGCAGGGTGCAAAAGCAGAACAGCCGCCTCCAAGAGAGTTCGCCTGCTACTGGCCACCGCCACCAGGGACCGAGCACCCCAAAGGCAGCTTCAAGGAGTTCCCTGGCATGGCACTTCTTTAAACAATGTGCTGACGACAAGACCTGAGTGGTTTGCACGCTGTGCTATCAGAGCCTGAAGCGAGGCATTAACGTTCTGAAACTTAGCACAACCTGCATGACCAGGCATCTACATGCAAAGCATGAACTGCAGTGAAGTAAACACCTTAAAAGCAAGCAACTCACTCTGGCTCCCCCTGCTCCCTCTTCTGCTGCTGCCTCGGCCTCTTCCTCCGCCTCGGGAGGAATGTTGGCACCTGCCGCCAACCAAACAGAGGATGTGCCACCGACACCACCACCTGCGTCACTAAGCATCTCCACCATGTCACACGGCAGCGTTCAGCTCTCCATCTCACAAACCTTGGAGAGAAAGAGTAAATTCCCACCTAGCCACCATCGAGCCCTGGGCCTGAATGCCAGCATTTCTAAACTACTGGCCTTTGAAATGCTGTCAGTCAGGCTGGTGGACGCAGACAGCTTCAAACAGCCGATGGCGATGGCTGTCCCACAGTATGTTCTTCCCAGCCACCACTACGTCTCCAAGACAGCCGTGCCTTCCCTGCACAACCAAGTATCTGATAAAATCAAGTGTGCACTGCGCAACGCCATCTGTGGCAAGGTCCACCTAACCACAGATACGTGGACCAGTAAGCACGGCCAGGGACACTATATCTCCCTAACTGCACACTGGGTAAATGTAGTGGCGGCTGGGCCCCAGGCGGAGAGTTCCTTGGCGCATGTTCTTCCGCCGCCAAGGATCGCAGGGTATCATTCTTTGCCTCCTGTAGCCTCCTCCTCCTACTCGGCTTCCTCCTCCTCTTCTTCCACCAGCTCATCCAGTCAGCCACACAACTTCACCACCAACTTCAGCACAGCACGGGGTAAACGTCAGCAGGCCATTCTGAAACTCATATGTTTGGGGGACAGGCCCCACACCGTGCAGGAGTTGTGGCGGGGTACTGAACAACAGACCAACGAGTGGTTGCTGCTGGTGGGCCTCAAGCCCAGCCTGGTGGTGTGTGATAATGGGCAAAATCTTGTCGCAGCTCTGGGACTAGCCGATTTGGCGCACATCCCTTGCCTGGCGCATGTTCTGAATTTGGTGGTGCACAAGTTCATTCACAACTTTTCCGACATGTCAGAGCTGCTGCATAAAGTGCGGGCCGTCTGTGCACGCTTCCGGGGTTCACATCCTGCCGCTGCTCGCCTGTCAGCGCTACAGCGGAACTTCGGCCTTCCCGCTCACCGCCTCATATGCGATGTGCCCACCAGGTGGAACTCCACCTTGCACATGCTGGAGAGACTGTGCGAGCAACAGCAGGCCATAGTGGAGTCTAAGCTGCAGCACGCACGCGTCAGTCGCACTGCGGAACAGCACCACTTCACCACCAATGATTGGGCCTCCATGCGAGACATGTGTGCCCTGTTGCGCTGTTTTGAGTACTCCACCAACATGGCCAGTGGCGATGACACCGTTATCAGCGTTACAATACCACTTCTATGTCTCCATGAGAAAATGCTTAGGGCGATTATGGAAGAGATGGTGGCCCAGGAGGAGGAGGATGAGGGGTCATTTTTAGCACTTTCAGGCCAGTCTGTTAGAAGTGGCTCAGAGGGAGGTTTTTTGCAACAGCAGAGGCCAGGTACAAATGTGGTCAGCCAGGGCCCACTACTGGAGGACGAGGAGGATGAGGAGCAGGTGGAGGAGGATGAGGATGAAGCAGGTTCACAGCGGGGTGGCACCCGACACAGCTCAGGCCCATCACTGGTGCATGGCTGGGTGGATATGGAGGACGATGACGATACGCCTCCCACAGAGGACAGCTTTTCCTTACCTCTGGGGAGCCTGGCACACATGAGCGACTACATACTGCAGTGCCTGCGCAACGACAGCAGAGTTGCCCACATTTCAACGTGTGTGGACTACTGGGTTGCCACCTTGCTGGATCCCCGGTACAAAGACAATGTGCCCACCTTACTTCCTGCACTGGAGCGTGATAGGAAGATGCGCGAGTACAAGCGCACGCTGGTAGAGGCGCTCCTGAGAGCATTCAAAAATGTCACAGGGGAATAGGTGGAAGCCCAAGGCAAAGGCAGAGGAGGAGCAAGAGGTCACCAATGCAGCAGTGTCATGGCCAGCTCCTCTGAGGGCTGGGTTAGCATGGCAGAAATGTGGAAAAGTTTTGTCTCCACTCCACAGCTAACTGCACCACCACCTGATACGGAACGTGTTAGCAGGAGGCAGCATTTCACTAACATGGTTGAACAGTACGTCTGCACACCCCTCCACGCACTGACTCATGGTTCAGCCCCATTCAACTTCTGGGTTTTCAAATTGTCCACGTGGCCAGAGTTAGCATTTTATGCCATGGAGGTGCTGGCCTGCCCGGCGGCCAGCGTATTGTCTGAACCTGTATTCAGCACGGGAAGGGGCGCCATTACTGACAAACGCAGCCTGTCCACAGCCAACGTGGACAAGTTGACGTTCATAAAAATGAACCAGGCATGGATCCCACAGGACCTGTGCCTCCCTTGTGCAGAATAGACATTTATAACTGCCTCCCCCTCAACCATGTATTCTTGTACTCCGGGGCACTTCTTTATTGAATCCTCATTTTTTTAACTTTACCATGATCTTGCGGTGCAACCCAAAGTTGAATGAACCTCTCCTCTGTCTGGGAGTGATGGGCCGAAATAACTGAAAGTGGCCTTCTCCAGTGGTGGGTGATATGACGCATGATTCCTTGCTGTGGGACCTCTCTCCTCTGTCTGGGTGCTGGGGCCGAAATAACTGAAAGTGGCCTTCTCCAGTGGTGGGTGATATGACGCCTTATTCCTTGCTGGGGGACCTCTATCCTCTGTCTGGGTGCTGGGGCCTAAATAACTGAAAGTGGCCTTCTCTAGTGGTGGGTGAAATGACGCATGATTCCTTGCTGTGGAACCTCTCTCCTCTGTCTGGGTGCTGGGGCCGAAATAACTGAAAGTGGCCTTCTCCAGTGGTGGATGATATGACGCCTTATTCCTTGCTGTGGGACCTCTCTCCTCTGTCTGGGTGCTGGGGCCTAAATAACTGAAAGTAGCCTTCTCTAGTGGTGTGTGAAATGATGCATGATTCCTTGCTGTGGGACCTCTCTCCTCGGTCTGGGTGCTGGGCCGAAATAACTGAAAGTGGCTTTCTCCAGTGGTGGGTGATATGACGCCTTATTCCTTGCTGTGGGACCTCTCTTTTCTGTCTGGCTGCTGGGGTCAAAATAACTGAAAGTGGCCTTCTCCAGTGGTGGGTGATATGACGCATGATTCCTTGCTGTGGGACCTGTATCCTCGGTCTGGGTACTGTATTTTATTTTATTTTAAGTCATTTCCCTATTCACATATGTTTGCAGGGCATTTCCCTACATTTTTCTGTCTTTTGCAGCCCTCTAGCCCTTTGCAGGGCTATTTTACAGCCATTTAAGTCCCCAAAAGTTTAGGTCCCCATTGACTTCAATGGGGTTCGGGTTTGGGGTGAAGTTCGGGTCGAGTTCGGATCCCGAACCCAAACATTTTCGGGAAGTTCGGTCGAACTTCTCGAACCCGAACATCCAGGTGTTCGCTCAACTCTACTCCTGGGTACTGCTGCTGAAATTGTGTTCCAAAACTACAGCTACTACTACTAATACTACTACTGACCTAAGGATTTATTGTGGCATAGTAAAATGTGGCCATAGCCTATAAACAATTAAAAGGATTAGCTACCTATCCTGTTTGTGAAATGTCCTTGCACACTCCTAAAACTGTTGACATATACTGTAATTGTAAATTTTCAAGACCTTTGATCTTGTCATGAATATGGGTGGATCATAAACGAATATGTACAGTACCTAAAGCATAGCCCAAGCCTGATATAATGTTATCGATTAGATGGGTCATAAGATATGATGTTATAGATTAGGTATGAAAATGGCCACATCAGAAAAGCAAGCTGGTATTGAAAATTGGTAACAATTACAGATAAAACCTGCAGCCTAAAGACATATACAAAACAATAAAAAAAAGTATGGATACATAGATAAAACAACTAAAATTAAGCTGCTTTAAGGCCCTTCAGTGTTAAGGCCATTCAGTGTTGCTGCCTTTAGTACAAATATACAATAGGCCTCCCTGGAGAAATTTGCTGTCCAAACTATCTTCTTGTAACGTGGGATTCACAAGTTCAACACCGAGAAACTTAAAGGGGTTGTCCACTTTTTACTATTGATGACCTATGCCAGGGATGGGCAAACTGCGGCTCTTCAGTTGCTGCAAAACTACAATTCCTATCAGGCCCTGCTGTAGGCTGATAGCTGTGAGCAGCATGCTGGGAGTTGTAGTTTTGCAACAGCTGGAGAGCCGCAGTTTGTCCGTCACTGACCCATCCTATATAAATCCTGATATCAATATCAGATAGGTGGATGTCCGACTTCCTGCACACTGCCCATCAGCTGTCTGAAGAGAAAGCAGTTCTCATATGAGTGCTGCCTTATCTGCTCTGTTTACCTGCAATTGCAGTGCTGAGCAGGTGTTACAAGTAATTATAAGTGCTTACCACAGCAATTGCTTATCTGAATTTCCTTGTGCTTAGTGGTAACAAATAGTGTTGAGTGCGAATATTCGAATAGCGAATTTTTTTTAGCGAATATCGGCTCTTCGCTAATTCGCGAATATTTCGAATATTGAGCTATAAATTCGCTATTTTGAATATTCGTTTTTTTTTTTTTTTTTTTTAGTTATATTTTTTTATTTCCCACTTCCCAAAAGTAGTTCTTACCTGTCCTGAGGATTCCTGGCTTCCTGGCTGCTCCAGTCAGTGCCCATTGCCGCTTCTGCCAAGTTCCGTGCTCATGAAGCGTCCCCATCACCATGGGAATGTCTCCATACTAAAATGTACTGTCGGATTTGAGAATTACATTGAAATCGCAATGTGATTAATATAACTTGAATTAATCGCATTGCGATTTCAACTTAGATCTGGTTTACTATGGTTGGCTTGGTAGAATTAGCAAATATGATGCCTGTATTCTTCATATTCCTCAAAACGAAGATAACAAAGTATTCTCCATCTTCGTTTTAGCTACCTATTCGTCAACTTCGCTAATTCTAGCAATCAAATAGGAAAGTTGACTATAGAGACAGCTGTGTTTAATTCGCTATGCGATTATATTACTTTGCTTTTTTTTTAAATAAATAGAATAATTATAATACTTGATAATTATAATAATTATTCTATTTACAAAAAAAAAATATATATATATATATATATATATATATATATATAAATATAATCGCATAGCAAAATAAACACAGCTGTTTCTATAGTCAACTTTCCAATTTGATTGCTAGAATTAGCGAAGTTGACGAATAGGTAGCTAAAACGAAGATGGAGAATACTCCGTCATCTTCGCTAATTCTAGATATCAAACCAATAGGAAAGTAGCCTTAAGTTAAAATCGCAATACGCGATTATTTAAATCGCATATTAATCGCAATAACTAGGATAATGACGAATATTCGATTTCGACGAATATGAAACGAATATTCTATCTAATATTCTCGAATTTCGTTGAAATCGAATATGGCACCTGACGGTCATCACTAGTAACAAATAGCTTTTTTTTCTAAAAGGGCTGATACATGTGTTACAAAGTGAAAGAAAAAGCCCCAGAATGTGATATGACCCATAATGCCATGCAGCCAGCCAATCGGCAGGTAGCCATCCACTGTGATGTCACTGCCCTATAAAAGCCTCATACTGCATTGTCTCTGCCATTTCACTGTGAGCTGAGCATAGGGAGAGACGTGACAAGTGCTTATACACTGAAACAATGTTGCAGAAAGCTATTAATAGAAGAATATTGGGTATTTAGAGTTGGGTATTGAGTTTTTAGAGACTGTAGCAAGAGCATAGGGAGACAGCAGGGAGACTGCAGGTTGAATAACTGTACAGTAACTGCTAAAACAATATCAGTTAATCTGTTTGTTTATACATAGAGCGGACTGGTGGTGTTTGTGTGTGGTGTTTCAGCCAGTGGTCAGTATTTGCACTTTTCAGGCTTCCTTCTATTATTGTACCAGCTTTGTTTATGTACTCTTGGGCCTTGATGCCCTCTGACCATTAAGGGCACAGCAGATTTGGTGTATATAAATGAAATTTGGCATTATTTACTATTAGCTCAACCGTCTGTGTCACATATATCTTAATACTTTTGTACTGGTATCTTTATTGCTGACCACTGTTTCTGTACTTGCACTTTATTATACTGATCACGCACCATCAGTCCTGTTGGTTTTTTAATTGCTTTTAATTGTCTTGTGCTTTGCTAATCATTGTTTTGTGTACTTTTCAATAAAATCATGTATTTATCTAGTGATTTAGCAGTTATATGTATTTTGTACACTTTTTAACCCATATATAGTTTTTTGGTAATATACATAGAATTACTGTGCCTCGGTATTAAAAGGTGGTCTAATTTATCGCTGTGTGCATCTTTTTGAACTGCTACCACATTCCCGGTTATTCTGTTAGTATATACATAGAATTTATGTGCCCCTGTATTAAAGGGGGTCTAATATATGGTCGTGTGGATCTTGTTGAAATGCTGCCACAATCCCAGTTAATCTGTTAGTTTATAAATAGAATTACTGTGCCTCAGCATTAAAGGGTGGTCTAATATATCACTGCATTTGTCTTGTTCATCTCCTGCCACATTTGTAGCTAATCTGTTACATTACTGATACAGTTTCTACATTATGGCCAACATACATTTGCCTGGACCCTAAAAAGGTACTGGCAGTAGCAAATATGTTGCTGTAGCTGGCACAAGGACCAGCAGAAGAAAAGATGGTGGCAGTAGCAGCAGCCACAGCAAAAGTCCAAAGATGCCACTGTCGTCCAGTGGACGTGTTTTGAACAACAATCCAGCTGTACTGGAATGGTTGACTAGCTCTTCAAAATCATCTGAAGTGACAATAAATACTCACAGTCAGGAATCGGTGGGTTCCTCTGACCCCACACTGCCTCTGTGCACTCACCTGTCCTTTTCCTGCTCCTGTCCTTTTTCCTGCTCCTTCTGCTAACCAAGTAATGGTAGACACCTCCTCTGCTTACTTTTCAGTACGGACATGGCACCTCTATTTCATGGCTTTCTGAGCCCAAATGAGTATGAACTGGCAGAGGAGGGGGAGAACATAAATGCCCAGGCAATTTATACATAGCTAGGTGATTTATCTGCCCAAACGACAAGAGAGGAGCAGGAGGAGCATGCTGAGTAGTCAGTTGGTTGCTGCCTACGAACACCATCGCTCATCCTAACAAAGGTCTGACCAGCAGCATCAACTTCATATGTAGCAACTTCAGTCTGGAGTCTATGATGAGCAATTTTCTTCATCAGCAGCAGTACATGGATCAGAATCTCAACCAGCAGGTGGTGGCATACCTGGACTGCACCATGTCACCCATGATCCAAGATCTCCTCAACTGTGGGGCATCCAAACTTGAAGTGTGCCCACAACTGGTTGAATTTTCCATGGGCATGCTTTTTACTGGCCAGCCAGTAGTGGGGCATCAGTGCAGTGGGGGCATAGTTACCCCTAAGAGAATTCACCTTTCCTTCCAAAATGTTGAGAGACTAACCTTCATAAAGATAAATCAGGCATGGATCAACCAGGATTTCCAGACGCCGGTGCCTGTTGGAACAGAATAGATCATTCTGCCACTAATGATTATACTGTAGTGTGCTGCCACATCAGAATTTTCTGCAAAATGGACCATTTCTGATGGCCACGTGCTATTGTCAACTTTCTGATGCTGCCACCCTCCTGATGCCACTCACCTGCTGCCTCTACTGTCATTCCTACAATGGGGCTTCTTGGCCTACTGATATGTACATGTTAAATGTTAAAAAGGACATACATGTCCATACGCGTTGTTATTAGTGTTGAGCGTGAATATTCAAATAGCGAAGTTTAATATTTAGAATATAGTGCTATATATTCGTAATTTTGAATATTCGTCATTTTTTTTCATCTGAACACATGATTCCTCCCTGATTCTTGCTTGTGGGCTAATGAGAAGGCAGCAATGTCAAGTTCACAACAATACTTAGTGCACCAATCAGTAATATGTAGTCAGACCAGCTAAAATATGTGAAGTTGCATGTAGTGCGAAAAAAAATTCTAATTTGCGCAGTTGCGAATATATTGGAGCACTCTATCTGCATATAAAGCTACTGTAATGTTCTGCCATCCCAACCATTTTCTCCAGTCTGAGGATAAACTCTGAAAACTTCTAGCAGCTTGAAAAATGTAGCCAAAGTGACCCACTCCTGTATTTCGCGTTGCGAATACGCATTATGCGATTTTTACATTGCCATTTTTTCGCAATCAAGAGAATAATCTCTCATACAAATATTCTACCACGTATTCACAAAATTTCACAAATTCGAATATTGCCCCTGACGCTCATCACTATTTGCTATCACACTGCTGTTTTTTGGTTCTGGTACTACTGTGATCTGCCACCATCTTGTCCTATATGCAACTGCTGCGGCCCTCCTCTTCACTCTGTCATGGAGTGACTGTTGTCACTGTCAGTGCTGCTGGTCCCCATCTCCACTCTGTTATGGGGCCATATTGTCACTTTTACTGCTACTGCTGCCACCCTCCCCACTCTCTCATGAGGCCCCTATTGTCTCTGTTACTGCTACTGCTGCTTCCACCCTCCTTGCTCTGTCATGGGGCCACCAATTGAATCTTGAGGCACTGCATGGTGAAGTCCACAGCGATAAATTAGACCTGACGGTAACAGTGACTTGTAATACTGATGTACAGTAAATCTACAGCTAAAAGAAGGGATTAAAAAGCATGTGTCTGGACTGCCACAACATGCATTAAATAACTTTTTTTTGCACTACTTTATTGGCACTGCCTCCATTTCTTTATTTTGTTCCACTAAGGAGCCATTGCACTACAGGTTATATTCAGGGTAACCCCTATCCAAGCCTGTTGTTTTAGATCCCAAGCCTGGGTTATGAAATCCCTTCTATCTGAGCAGTTTCTTTTCAATCTAAGAAACTTGCTCCATCTAACCATATGTCAAAAGGACACTCTTTGGGCATATACCTGGCTAATAGAATTTTTTTTCCACAATGAAAACTGTGACTGACAATAATGTGAATACAGACTAATCAAAATATATTGTTTAACCATAGTATCAACTCTCATCTTTATTTATTCTTTGCTATAAAAGATTTGAATGCTGGCTGACATTCTGTAAAAAGTGTAGCATAAATTTTTATGGTGCTTCTAAGCAATGGTCGTTTATTCATATGCCTATCCTAATTTCATACATCTATTTAGGATCAACATAAAAATATAGCTTGTGCCATGGTTGTATATTTTCTATGGTACTTTAGTATAATGAAAGAGTGTGGTCTAGGAAAATGAGCCTGCTTACTAGCAGTGAACAGGTTAATAATAAGCAGAACAAGGTACCATATTGAAGCAGACAGGTAACCTCATACATTTTTATCTATTAGGTACTTTTTATACACAATGCAGGGCTGACAAAGCAATTCTGTTGACAGTAGATTGTCATGAATATCACATTCTCTTCACAAATAATGAGCCAGCAAAGCATAATAAAATATTCATAAGCCTTCCCTGATTGTCCCAAATCAACTTTTAAACGCATTTAGTACTATTAGGGTAAACAAATTGCCAAGGTTTGTGAAACAACTCATCAGTATAAGTATGCATTTATTCTAGCTGAAGGGTCAGCATCAGAGCAAAAATGAAAAGTGTCTGCAAATATGAACATTTTCCAAATCAAAGCTGCAATATCAAGCATCATGGCCAGCTCTTGTAAGATTTACCACTGAACAGTCACATTTTCACGAGTCAGAAGTTTAATGAATTTATAGATTTTCTGCCAGTTGGCTATCACATTACAGAGGATAATTTCAATGTCAAAGAAAATCTGTTAGGAGCCAAATATTCATCCAAGCATTTTACATGTTTTTAAATAAAATAATTCTTAGATATGATGACATGTTGTTTGGCTGCATATCTTTACAAATTATGGTTTGTCGGTGGAAAGTAGTAGAGTTAAAGGGGTTGTCCCATGAAAAATATTCTACAGTTTTCAAACCAGCAGCTGGATCTGAATACTTTTATAATTGCATGTAATTAAAAATTTTGTTTAGCTACTGAGTTATTCAATAAAATGCATCTGTATAGGGCCACTTAATTTGTTAGTCCAGCTCACTGAGATGGCCACAAACATGCTTAGTTTCATCTTTCAACTGCCTCCTCAGCTATGATAGGTAGAGCATGGACACGCCCCCTTAGCTACAGTGAAAAAGCAAACTCCCCTGAGCTGTCAGCTTGATATAAATCTAGCAGAAAAATTAATGGGGAGATCTCTGGATCCATGTGAGGTACAGGGCTGGCTCTAGCTTTGTTAGAAAGAGATTGTCATATACTATATGATGTCTGATTTTACATTATTCATGGGATAATCCATTTAATTTTTCCACAAAACCAGATTAATTAAACTAGAACTAAGGCCACAACCAAATGGGGTGGTCATGATAAAGTTGCGCCATGGCCACACTTCGGTTGTGTACCATGCATCCATAGGAGCAGTAGCAGGCTCTAATTAACTGATTAGGACTGAACTGTTTACTCAGTCTGTTGTTAAAGGCTTGTGGTTCAGTGTGGCCATTAATAATGCATGCCGACTACACAGTGCAGGCCTTAGTTAATCAAACCCTGCTGTGGCCTGTACAGCCGCACATGGTCATGTTGCAACTGCATCACTACCACTCCGTCTGGTCGTACCCTAAGGGATCATTCACGCAAACGTGTTTTGCATCCGAGCCCGATTTACATTTTATGATGATAGCACACAGAAATCACTAAGTTCTATGGGTCCCCTAAAAAAAGCAGACAGCACACAGACATAATCTATGAGCTGTCCACATCTGTATGTCCATTCTGCAGATTATAGAACATGCCCGTATTACAGACAAGAATAGTCATTTTACGTGATAATAGTGGGAAAAATGTGTAGTAAACATGGAAGAGATCCAATTGTTACAGATTTGTGATTTGAGGACCACATGGGTCCTCATGGGTGTCAGCAAGATACATAATGAACTGGTGCTCGCAATGTTAATTAATGATTAAATTATCAGGCACTTATGTACATGGCTAGTAGCCACAGGCTCCCTACTAAACTGAACTGTGTTAGTGTTGAATACTGCAGTTGAGCCAATCGCTCCCATCCTCCTATTTATCCTCACAGGCAACAGGCTACTAGGCCTGAAGCCTGTGAGGTGGTGTGAGAATATTGCATGGCTATTGTGAAGCAATGAAATAATAACTACCTCCTGCACCGGGAAGCAGCCAGGATAATGATGTTTTTGTGACCAACTGCGTCAGGATGCAGGCTTATTAGGCTGTAGGCTAGAAGAGGCCTGTGCCCTTCACCATAGATTACATGGAATGAGAAAGATATATATTTTTTTACTTATTTTTATTTTACTTTCAGCCATTTGGAAAGCATGCTACTGGGACCAATATTGAGGCACAATAGGAGGCATTATTAATACAGAGGCACTATCAGGCACAATAACTGGCCATTATTGCTGCAAGGGCTACTGTAGAGGTTAATTATTAGTAATGGGATACTATAGGAGAGTTATTATTTCCGGAGGCCCTATAGAAGGAGCTATTAATAGTAAGGAAAATTTAAGGGCATTATTATTGCTGGAGGCACCAGAGGGAGCATCATTAATAGAGTGGACAATATAAGGGGCATTATTATTGCTGGAGACACTGTAGGGGCATTATTACTATTGGGAACACTATAGGGAGCTTAAATACTACTGGAAGCACTATACTGGACTTTATGACTATTGGGGGTGCAGTGTCCCACTCCATGCTAGTAGTGGGGCCCTATATCCATATGCATGTCATCTTATGCCATCATCTATTTCCTATAAATTAACCCCTTCCCGACACATGACGTACTATTACGTCATGGAAGGCACTGCCTTTCCGCATTTAGATGCAATAATATGTTTTGGTGATCGGGCAGGCACCAGAGCGGTGCGCACCCGATCACTGCAGGGGTCCAGCAGTCCCTGGTAGCCGGGCCCCTGCTGTATCCACCGGAATCTCTGTTTACAGCGATGCCAGCAGATTAACCCCTTCTATGCCGCGGTCCGCACTGACTGCGACATAGAATGGATTTGTGTCAGGTGAGGGAGCGCATCGGGTCCCCATGCTGCTGTGACGGGGACCAGATTTGTGAGAAGGCACCCGGATGCTGTGCAGAAGCTGCCCACTGCCTTGCACCGCGTCGGGTCCTGCCTTCTATGGGTGCCCAGGAGATCCAGCCTCAGGCTGGGTCTTCTAGGCAACCTGTAGTACACTAACATGCAATGCTTTACAATACAGAAGTATTGTAAGGCATTGCAGAGGGGATCAGACTCCCAAAAGTGAAAGTTAAAAACAAAGTAAAGGAAAAAAAGTAAAAAAAAAGTGTTTTTAATAAAATTAATAAAGTTTTTAAGTAAAAAAAGAAAAAAAAACACCCCTTTCCCCTTATTTTATAATAAAAAACAGAAAGAATAAAAACACACATATTAGGTATCTCTGCATCCCTAAAGACCATCTCTCTAAATATATCATATGATCCACCCTGTCCAATAAACACCATAAAAAATAAATATCATTGCATCTATAAGAACCTGCTCTACAAAAATAGATGATCTACCCTGTCAGATGAATGTTGCAAAAAATAAAAAAAAAACAGTTCCAAAACATAAACTTTTTGGTTACCTTGCCTCACAAAAAAATGTAATATAGAGCAATTTAAAAAAAAGTTTCTACTGGGTGCATCAGGGTAATAAATATTGAGTTTTGTTTGGTTGTTAACCCTTGCTTTGTTACTGGAAAAAAAAAAAAGGAAAATCTGCCAAAAAAGTGAAATTCTGAAATATCATCTCCATTTTCCATTAATTCTTATGGAACACCTAAAGGGTTAACAAAGTTTGTAAAATCAGTTTTGAATACCTTGAGGGGTGTACTTTCTAAAATGGGGTCATTTATGGGTGGTTTTTATTATGTAAGCCCCACAAAGTGACTTTTCAGACCTGAACTGGTCCTTAAAAAGTGGGTTTTGGAAGTTTTCTTCTAAACTTCTAAGCCTTCTAACGTCCCCACAAATAAAATTTTATTTTCAAAATGATCCAAACATTAAGCAGACATATGGGAAATGTAAAGCAATAACTATTATATGAGGTATCACTATCTATTATAAAAGTAGAGAAATTTAAATTTGAAAATGTAGGAATTTTTCAACATTTTTGGTAAATTAGTGATTTTTTTTATAAATAAAGGTGAAATATATTGACTCAAATTTATGACTATCATGGAGTACAATGTGTCACGAGAAAACATTCTCAGAATAGCCTGGATAAGTAAAAGTGTTCCAAAGCTATTTCCACATAAAGTGACACTTGTCAGATTTGCAAAAAATGGCCTGGGCAGGAAGGTGAAAACTGGCCCGGGGTAGAAGGGGTTAAGCTACAAAATACTTACAACAGGCTGGTCACTGCACTACACTTTCGTTACCATTAGGTGGTGCCAAAACATCACATATAAGGAACAGGTCAGTCACAGGAAGTTAAATTAGAGGTTAATGGAGGAGAGGAGCGAAAGGAACACCATGTAGCTGCTGATGTGTGTCCCCTTGGCACTTGTTAGTAGGGGAATATAAGAGATGGACTAAGGCTCAGGTTACACTCCTTTTTGCAGTACCACTGTCCAGCAAGAGACATAGTGGACTTTTTGTGTGTAAAAGCAAACTTTATAAATAATGGAACAGAAGACCGATGCCTGCCATAAGGGAGACTGCTTTGTAGGTTGCAGAAGATAAGCGTTAATTAGAATACAGATCCAAGTACTCGAAGTCTAGTTTTATTGAGAAGAAAAGCGCAGCCAAGAAAGTTATCTCTCTCACACCAGCCCAGCTAAGGCCTGTTAGAACCGACTAAACTAAGCCTGTGGTCTGGAGTAGCAGCTTAGTATCCTTATTGTGTACCAAAGCACTTCTACTGGATTATAACTACCTCAAGGCAATTGGTTAAGTAAAACTCTAGTTTGTTCAACAGATTGGACTTTCCTTATTCTTCATTTTCCTCAAATCGCACCTTACGGGGCTGGCATCATGAACAACAGGGACCCTGCCTCCAAGGCACCTAAAACCCCATTCCACTAAGGGCATCTCAACCACCCCACCATCTGGCGTAGTCTCTGGACAACAGAGTGTTCCCCAAAAGAACTGGTGCTGTCCTTCCATTCACTATACACTGGCCCAGGGAGCTCTACAGAACTGTGAGCAAACTACCAATGATGAGCGGCAGGGGCAATATTCGAACTTGGGCTAAAAAAATCTCGAATATTCGAAATTACGAATATATATCACTATATTCTAAATATTTGCGAATTCTTGACTGATCAGTCTTCAATATGCTTTCAGGTTACCATGGCAGCCAGGACGCTACTAAAGTCCCGGCTGCCATGGAAAAGAAGCGGGGAAAAGCTACTTACCTTCCGTGCGGCGAGCCGGGGTGCCCCTCGATGACGTCACCGTGTCCCTGCGTCATATGGATCACATAGTTATGCTATGTGAGCAATGCGCCGTACGATCCGTACGACGCATTGCTCACATAGCGTAGCTATGTGAACCATGCGACGCAGGGACACGGTGACGTCATTGAGGAGTGCCCCGATCGCCGCACTAAAGGTAAGTAGCTTCTCCCCCGGCTCCCCGCTGCTTTTCCATGGCACCTGGGACTTTAGTAGCATCCTGGCTGCTATGGTTACCATTCTTAAAAGCTAGACGTCGGATACGGCGATGCGCCGAACGGACGTTTAGCTTAAAGTCGGATCCGGATTAATGCTTTTCAATGGGCATTAATTCGGGATCCGTCCTTGCGCCATTTCTTCAAGATTTTTGGCCGGAGGAAAATCTGCAGCATGCTGCGGATTTTGCTACGGCCAAAAAAACCTGTCAGTACTGAACTGAAGACATCCTGATGCATCCTAAACGGATTTCTCTCTGTTTAGAATGCATTAGGATAATCCTGATCAGTATCTTTCCATCCTAGAACCCCGAGGATGGAACTCTAGGACGGAAAGAAAAAACGCAGATGTGAAAGGGGCCTTACGAATATATATCACTTTATTCTAAATATTCACGAATTCTTGAGTGCAAATATTTGTGATAAAAATTCGCAATTCGAATATTCGTGATCAACACTATAAACTACTAGTACCCCATCCGCCCTCCAATACGGTCGCTGCAGGGGCACTACAGGAGGCTTTATTTCTTTTGGAGCCACTCTGGGGGAACATATTATTATTGTGGCCACTATGAGGAGTCATTATTACTGCTGAGGGCAATATAAGTAAACACTATACTAACTATTAAGTGTATTCTGCTTGGAACAATTATTTTTGTATGTTGCTAGTATTTTCAGGGGGATGTCTGTGTGGCACTATTTTATCGCCAGTAGAGTGATAAAATATATATATTATAAAATATATATATTATATATTTTTTTTATATTTAATATATATTTCTTTCATTTTAATATATTATTAAAAATATATATATTATTATATATAATATAAAATATTATATATATTATAATTATAATAATTATATAATTATAATTATATATATGTTTTATATATATATATATATATATATATATTATAATATAAAATATTAAATATTATTATTTATCACAGTATAGTGATAAAATTCTAAATATATTTGAAGGCATTGAAGAGAACAGTGGCACTAGGATAGGGAATTTCAGAACCTGGGGAGGATGATGGAAAAGTGTGTGGCAAACTCTGCAGAGAGAAGTCATAGCTGAACGGTGGGAAAGGGCGAAATCGGACAGATGAGTAAAGTGAACATGTTCAATCAGAGAAGATATCGTTGAATGTAGTAGGTATTTAGTGCTGTATCCTCCTTCATCTTTGCTAGCTCTGAAAGACCAGAAAGCATGCCATTGGTAGAGTTGCTTGGTGCTTTGACCTCACCTGTGCACCCCATTATCCTTGTCTTATTTAGAGAAAACTGGAGTAGCATGACAAAATAAAGCAATTGGTGCTGGCCATCTCAGAGGGGTAGCTTCTGAGGAGGTATTTTGTGTTAGAATTTTGTGCTACTTGAGCTGTAGTTTGTGATCACTGTGGTACCGTATGTGGTTCTGCTGGGGCTATATTTTGTGTTGCACTATGGTATTGTTGACCTTGTATACTTGTGTTGGCCCCAACAACTTGTGTTAGCAATAACTGTCAATTTGGACCTGTCTACTACATTTCTATAGACCGGTGCCCAGAACTGAACTGCATATTCCAGATAAGGCTGCACCAACGCTTTGTAAAGTGATAATATTATATATCTGTCTCACGAGTACACACCATGTTTAATGCATGACAATATCCTGGTAGCCTTAGAAGCAGCTGATCAAGATTTTATGCTGTTATTTAATCTGTGATCTACAAGTACACTCGGTTTACATCCCTTCTGCTGCCAATAGAGTCCAATCTCTCACGCCGTTATCTGGACTCCATATAGATACAATTGTGATATAGCATTTTGTCTGCCTATGCCGTGCCCCGGCCCTATATAGCATATCTGCTATTGCATAGAGGGCCACTCTGCAGACTTCATCTAAGTGTAGATGGTTATACAGCTATCCCTGTCTACACCAGGCAATCCTGCATGCCTGATAATTAAGGTTACAATTTTCCCTTTGTTTTAATGTGGTTATCAATAAAAGTTTATTGTTTTCTTTTAATACGTCCCTTCAGGCTGAGATACTAATATTATTACTTTGGACGTACAACTGGTCTGTTGAGTATTTATGTGAGAAATCCTTTGGACCCTATTGTGTCCGGTGAGGACGTCTCCTGTGCTATTCAGGTTATGGAGAACTCTGTCCATGATCATATTGATATGCCTACTCTTGATATGCCTATTGTTGATATGCCTATTGTTGATACCCACATGCTGCCTTCTAGTGGTATGACATTTATGGAGTTGTACAATCAAACGATATGGAACCGCACTCGCCAGATCATATGGTCCACCGGAATGCAACAGCCAATCTGGAGCCCCAGATCCATACAGGCTCCTATGCAGACGATTCAGGAAGAGATGATGGCAGGCAGCATGTCCGGTTGAAAAATCCCTTTATTTGGGAACTGTTAACATGAAATACGTGAATATAAAAAGTTGCTACGTTTCGGCTATCACATAGCCTTTGTCAAGCACAATGTGAATTATACATACAAGTGTTTATAAAGTGAAGACTCCAACTCCACATGGAGATGTGTCCAATCATTGTTTCTCATTGTTAATCATTCGCATACAGGATTAACATTACACATCCAATCCGTGTCAATCATACATAGTGTTCTCACTTGATCATATATAAATGTAGAGGGAAAATACGGTGTCATGATGCACACTCATCCGCGCATCTGGTAATCACCAGTGCGCATGTCAGAGAAGGGAGAGGGAGGGTCGCGACCACGTGATCACAATGATCACATGATCACACATAGCAACGCGTCCTGCATCCAAGGGGCGTGATAGAGAGAGGCAACACCCATACACAAATGGTCAATCACATGATCACGGACATACTCGTCCTTGCGATCATGTGACTTAAACAGCATAGTGCAGTGTTTAAATGCGTTAAATAAATCACAGGGTTGTCTAAGCTCTCAGTCATCAGCCCCTATATATAATATGGGGCCAAACAGCCCCACAATCATGAAAAAACAAAAGTGTCAGCATATATGGACCTCATCAACATAAGCTGCTGTTCACACTAATGCATCCTAGAATCGCATCGCTGAAAAGGTAAATTAAACCCCATCTCAAATTATCGCATCTAGAGAGTGCATCATGGGACCGCAGCACCCACCACAACCTAAAGTGCTGATTGTGCGAGTGATAATATATACCACCCCCAATCCGTACAAAAACATGATAATAATGCATAAAAACACATCACTGAGTACAATTCAGCAGATTACATCATAAATAAATTATATTGACCCCACACTGAATTCAATAATTAGCCCATATGGTTGAAGGGCTTTCAGCTCAAATATCCATCTGAGTTCTTTCTTTCTTAGGAGACGTTCCCTATCTCCCCCTCGGCTCATGCTACCCACTGAGTCAATGATCCGAAAGCGTAGCTGGTTGACAGAGTGCCCACGTTCCACAAAATGTTTGGCCACTGGTTTGTCAATGAGACCCCTCCTTATGTTGCTCTTATGTGAATTCATTCGCTCATGTGCCTCCATAGTGGTCTCACCAATGTAGATGAGTCCACAGGGGCAGGTGATCATGTAAACAACGTCACGTGATCTGCATGTAAAAACTCTTTAATTTTGTAGGCTCTGCCACTGTAGGGATGACAAAACGTATCACCCTTGATCATATTTCCACAGTTGCAGCAACCAAGGCAAGGGTAACATCCCATCTTTCTTGGTGCCAAATACGTCTGTCCATCCCCACAGGGCTCAGTGATCTCACTTTTCACCAGTTTGTCACGTAAATTGGTCCCCCTCTTGTAAGCCATCATTGGGAAACTCTCAAACTCAGGTATCGAGGGCAACCCTTTTTGTAAAATGTGCCATTCTTTGCGTATAATCTGTGAGATTTTCCCACTGAGGGCACCATAGGTGGAAACAAGGGGAATTCTCTGATTTTCTGTCCTCCTTACTTTACCGTGAAGCGTGGATTCCCGGTCAACCAGCGCCACCCATTGTTTTGTCTTCTCAACTAATCTATGTGGGTAACCCCTTTTGAGGAATTTATGACCCATCTCATCTACTCTTTTCTCCAACTGTTCCTCACCCGATACCACCCTTCTTACCCTTAACAACTGACTCCAGGGGAGGGACTCCACTATCCGGCGTGGGTGGTTGCTGTCATATCTCAACAGATTGTTTCTGTCTGTGGGCTTATGATAAATGTCTGTAGAGATAGTTCCATTACTAATGCGTACCATTACATCTAGAAATTGCAATTCAGTGGGAGATACTGTGACTGTAAATTCAAGACCAGCGACCATCTTATTCAAATGTTGATGGAACAGGTGCAGTTCCTTTGAGTAACCACCCCAGACAACAAAAATGTCGTTGATGTAGCGCCACCAGCACCGGGCCCCCCTAAACAAGGATGACCTATAAATGAATCTGTCCTCCACCTCCGCCATAAAGATATTAGCATACGTAGGTGCCACGTGGCCCATGGCCCATGGCCACACCACGTTGCTGTTGGTAGAAGGTGTCCCCAAAGTGGAAATAATTCCGCTTCAGGACCACCTCCAGGAGCTGGAGGACTCCATTTATGGAGTTGGTTCACTGCAATACCTTACATGGGATGTGAATAAGGCAAGATGATCTTGGTTCTAGTAATGCTTTTAGAACATCCAACAGGGATTTCTACTCAATTTAATCTAGATCACTTGCCTTAGATCGCTACCAAGAACTGGTGGAGAGGGATCTTGTTCTCCTTCATGATAAAATCAAATGTAAAAACAGGGTAGCCAGCTTCAAAACATCATAATTAGAGATGAGCGAACACCTGGATGTTCGGGTTCGAGAGGTTCGGCCGAACTTCCGGAAAATGTCCGGGTTCGTGATCCGAACTCAACCCGAACTTCATCCCGAACTCGAACCCCATAGAAGTCAATGGGGACCCGAACTTTTGGGCACTAAAAAGGCTGTAAAAGACACCCAGAGGGATAATATACCGCAATAAACGCATTGCGATTACAACTTTGAGCTAACGATCACCATGGGAATGCCTCCTCCAGTAGAATGTACTGTCGGATCTGAGAATTAAGTTGAAACGCAATGCGATTCTTATATATTTGCTTAATCGCATTGCGATTTCAACTTAGCATTGCTAAATAATTCCATTCATATCGCTAACTTACTGAGTCAGTAAGTTAACGAATATGGATGGAATTATTTAGCAATGCTAAGTTGAAACGGCAATGCGATTAAGCAGATATATAATAATCGCATTGCGATTTCAACTTAATTCTCACATCCGACAGTACATTCTACTGGAAGAGGCGTTCCCATGGTGATCGGTAGCTCAAAGTTGTAATCGCAATGCGATTAAGCAAATACATAAGAATCGCATTGCGATTCCAACTTTTAGTACTCAACTTTTAAAATCGTACACCACTTTAAGTTCCAAAGTTGCAATCGCGTTCGAATAGAACTTAAAGCTGTCTCTTAGTCAGTTTTAGTATTGGTGTGTTGTAATAGAAGTTACATTCGTACGCGAATATAACTTAGAGCAATACAGTCAACTTTACACTGTTAGTTTTATTATCGCGATAATACAACTATTCAAGAATCGTGTACGTGCGTCTGTACGTGTGTGCGTTACCTCGGACACTATTCTATGTTGCCAGCCACAGCTGAAACCACTGATTTATGGTATTGCTATTTTGGCAATTGAATTTAACCCCAGAAAATAATCTATCCTTTGCCAGACAGCAGACAGTATTATACTTGTCTAGCCAAAGCTGAACACCAGATTTAGGGGATTGGTATTTGGGCAATTGTATTTAACCCCTTAATAAAATATAGAAATTTCTTTCCTGAGTTTCTAGGGGTGACAATTAGCACAGCCAAGCCCCTGATGTAGGATATAGCAAAATAAAAAAATAGTATTGATGGATTGATGGACTTGGTGGCAGCTTCTTCTGGCGCACCACAAGTCACAAAATGGCCGCCGATCAACCCAGAAAATAAGTGACAGAAAAACGCTCTGTGCAGCCTAAAAACCAGCGAGCAAGTAACTAGCAGAAGTTCAATGATTCTCAGCTGTAAATTGATCCGTTCATTAGGTGCTGTTGCTGACTTTAACCTGCATAATCTCGCCCTGATAGAAGCTGCGTCCTCTCCCTACACTAATCAGAGCAGTGTGACGTGCGGCGCTACGTGACTCCAGCTTAAATAGAGGCTGGGTCACATGCTGCACTTGGCCAATCACAGCCATGCCATTAGTAGGCATGGCTGTGATGGACTCTTAGGGCAAGAAGTAAAATGCTAACTGATTGGCTGCTGTGCAGCCCTTCAGAAAGCGGGAAGAAATCGACGAACACCGGACCCGAACCCGAACTTTTTTGAAAATGTCCGGGTTCGGGTCCGTGTCACGGACACCCCAAAATTCGGTACGAACCCGAACTATTCTCGAACTGTTCGCTCAACACTAATCATAATCTAACACACAATGAACAAAGGGCACTGCATGACCTAAAGGACAGGAATGACATTATTATTAAAAAGGCTGACAAGGGAGGAGCCGTTGTTATCCTGGATGTTGGTGTCCACAAATCACAAATACTGAATATGCTTAACCCCTTAAGGACATGACCCTATTTCACTTTAACCACCTCTGCCCCCCCCCCCCCACCCTAGCTTAAACACCCTTAATGACCAGGCCACTTTTTACAATTCTGCACTACACTATTTTCACCGTTTATTGCTCGGCCATACAACTTACCACCCAAATTAATTTTACATCTTTTTCTTCTCACTAATAGAGCTTTCATTTGGTGGTATTTCATTGTTGTTGACATTTTAACTTTTTTTGATATTTTGCTTTTATTGACAACGCAGTCCAGTGCACATCTTGTCTGATGTATGTAGTACTGGAATAGCCGTTCGAGGGTGCACATGTTTGTTCCAAATGTGAGCAAATTACCCATTTGGAATCACAAATCGAGTCTCTAAACAGGCGAGTTTCAACACTGAGAGACTTTAGCAATTTGGAAAAGAGTTTGCGGCTCACTACTCTATGGGGTAGATGAGAGGGAGGGTGATAGCGAGGATGCTGAGGAAAGAGAGGTAGCTAGCTGGGTAACAGTTAAAAAGTGGGGTAGAGGGAAGAGTGCCAGGGTTGCTAGCCCTGATCTGACACACCCCAGCAAGTTTGCACGGTTGTCAGATGAGGGTGATGACAGTCCAGGGGAGCAATGGTGAGCACTGGGACACTTCCTCTGCCAGTCAGCTCCAGTAAGCAGGGGTCCAGGAAAACAGGGCAGGCCAGACAGGTGCTGGTAGTGGGAGACTCAATTATTAGAGGTATAGATAGGGCAATCTGTCACAAAAACAGTGATCGCCGAACAGTGTGTTTCCTTCCTGACGCTAGAGTTCGACACATCCCGGATTGGGTTGACAGATTAATGGGAGGGGCTGGATAAGATCCAGTGGTCATGGTCCTTATCGGAACCAATGACAAAGTTAGAGGTAGGTGGATAGTCCTTAAAAATGATTTTAGGGATTTAGGTCAAAAGCTTAGGGCAAGGACCCCAAAGTTAGTGTTTTCTGAAATACTACCTGTACCTCGAGCCACACAAGAAAGGCAGCAGGAGATTGGGGAGGTTAACAAGTGGCTCAGGAACTGGTGTAGGAAGGAGGGGTTTGGGTTCCTGGAGAACTGGGCCGACTTCTCTGTCAGCTAAAGGCTCTATCGTAGGGATGGGCTGCATCTCAATGGGGAAGGAGCAGCTGTGTTGGGGGTAAAGATGGCTAGAAGGTTGAAGGAGTGTTTAAACTAGGGACTGGGGGGGTAATTATGTTATAGGATGGAAAGATAGAGACCAGGGGCAAGGTAGTGGGGCTGGGGGAGGAATGCAAGGAGAAACTAGAACAGTTCAGAAGGAAAGGTGCAGGGTAAAAATTATACATAAACCTTAAATGTATTTATACTAATGCCAGAAGCTTGACTAATAAAACTGGGGAACTGGAATTAGTGATATGTGACTATAACATAGTGGGATTAACTGAGACATGGCTGGATGATAGCTATGCCTGGGCAGTTAATGTACAGGGTTACAGTCTGTTTAGAAAGGCAGTAGTGCAGTAGTGGGGAAATGTCATAGATCAAACTAAGTCTGAATACATGCGCACAAACGGTGGAAGCAACACTAAATGCACTAAGTCCGAATACATGCGCATAGTAGCGGGGAAATGATATAGATCGAACTAAGTCTAAATACATGCGCACTAACGGTGGAAGCAACACTGAATGTACTAAGTCCGAATACATGCGCACTAGCGGCTAAGGCGAGACTGAAATGACCAAGTCCGCACATATGCGCACTGGAGGTAAGCGAGATCGCGACTAAGTGTTGAAGCATGCGCAGAAAGAAAGGATCGAGCAACTTCTTCTATCACCTGGAGCAGGCATTTTTAGCTCATGACGCGACTATTCTCTAAACCAATGATCGCAACTTATGAATACAAAATTGCTGGCAATTGGTGGTATCAGTTGTCAATAGTGAATCACAGATGCTGATTGGTTGGTGATGTAATGGGCTTCCTAATAATAGGTGCTCACAAACAGGTGTTTCAAGTCTGTCCAAACCCCTGAAGACGCTAGTGTATACTGGCGAAACATGTCGGGGGACAGATTCTGTGAATACGCAACTAGCAAAATACACTAATATAGTTGAAGGATATACTAGCAGACAGTAGGGGAGTGCACACCCATACGTGACTGCATTAGTACGAGTAGGTTTGGATCCAAAACTACTGACCAAACAAACTTTTAAAGTTAGCTTACGTCTTGAATAATTATTTTAAATGTAATAAATAAAAGTTGAGTTTTATATCAGGGGCAAGAGAGGTATTTATGGCTCGCTAAGGGCTTGGTTTGAATTTAAATCCTAAAGGTACTCATTGGAATTCAGGCCCCTTTGCGCATCTTGGCTGGGAAAAAGTGTCACACATGTGGTATCACCGTACTCAGGAGAAGTAGGGCAATGTGTTTTGGGGTTTATTTTTTACATATACCCATGCTGGGTGTGAGAAATATCTCTGAAAATGACAACTTTTTAAAAAAATGTATACAAAGTTGTCGATTTACAGAGATATTTCTCTCACCCAGCATGGGTATATGTAAAAATACACCCGAAAACACATTGCCCTACTTCTCCTGAGTACGGCGATACCACATGTGTGACAATTTTTATGCAGCCAAGATGCGCAAAGGGGCACAAATTCCAATAAGTACCTTTTAGGAGGGCATTTTTACGCATTTGGATTCCAAACGACTTCTCATGCCTTAGGGGCCCCTAAAATGCCAGGGCAGTAAAAATACCCCACAAGTGACCCCATTTTAGGAAGAAGACATCCCAGGGTATTATATGAGGGGCATGACGAGTTCATAGAAATTTTTTTTTTTTTTAGCGGAAATTGAAGGTTCATGAGGTGTTTTTTACAGTTGAGGATGCAATTGAAATAGATCAATGTTGTCATTGGAGATATTTCTGTACTAACATATACCATGCTGGTGAGGAAATATCTCTGTAAATTGACAACTTTGTATAAAAAAATTAAAAAGTTGTCATTTACAGAGATATTTCTCACACCCAGCATGGGTATATGTAAAAATACACCCCAAAACAAATTGCTCTACTTCTCCTGAGTACGGCGATACCACATGAGTGACGCTTTTTTGCAGCCAAGATGCGCAAAGGGGCCCAAATTCCAATGAGTACCTTTAGGATTTCACAGAGCATTTTTACGCATTTGGAATGCCAGGGCAGTATAAATACTCCACAAGTGACCCCATTTTAGAAAAAAGACACCCCAAGAAATTCCGTGAGGGGTATGGTGAGTTCATGTAAAATAAAAAATTTTGTCACAAGTTAGTGGAATATGAGACTTTGTAAGAAAAAAATAATCAATTTCCGCTAACTTGTGACAAAAAAAAAAAAATCTTCTATAAACTCGCCATGCCCCTCACAGAATAACTTGGGGTGTCTTCTTTCTAAAATTGGGTCACTTGTGGAGTATTTATACTGCCCTGGCATTTGAGGGTCTCCACAATCATTACATGTATGGCCAGCATTAGGAGTTTTTGCTATTCTCCTTATATTGAGCATATGGGTAATGAGATTTATTTTTTTCCGTTCAGCCTCTGGGCTGAAAAAAAAAAATGAACGGCACAGATTTCTTCATTCGCATCAATCAATGTGGATGAAAAAATCTCTGCCAAAAAATGTGGAAAAAAAAAAAAGAGGGGAAAGGACATAGGGGTGCTTGCGAAGTAAGGACCCATTCACACATCCGCAAAAATGTCCGCATCTATTCCGCAATTCTGCGAAATAGATGCGGACCCATTCAGTGTGAATGGGGCCGGCGGTGATGCGGAGAGCACACTATGTACTCTCCGCATCAGCATTTGCAGAGCTGCGGCCGCGAACTTTCGGGTTTCGGCCTCGAAACATCCGGCCGCAGCTCCGCAAAAGATAGAGCATGTCCTATTGTGGACAAGAAAAGGCATTTTCTATATAGTTCTGGCAATGTGCGGATCCGCAAAATGCGGAAAGCACATTGCCAGTGTCCATGCTTTGTGGATCGTCTGAACGTCTGAATGAGCCTTACAGGGGGGTGATTAGTGACAGGGGGGGGTGAAAGGGGGTGATCAGGGGGGTGACATGGGGTGACCAGGGGTTAATCAGTGACGGGGGGGGGGTGGTTGCTGTGTGGTGATTGGTGCACTAAGTGTCCTCTGGTGGTCCCAAGCAAAAGGGACCACCAGAGGAGCAGGTAGCAGGCATGTCAGACAGTTTACAAAATAGCGTCTGATATGCGATTCAGATGCCCTATTTTTAACAACTACAGCCTGCCAGTGCATGATCAACGCTGGCAGGCTGTAGTTAAAGTTCCTCACAGGAAATCTCGCCTCTCGCGAGATGACACGCCGACACGTCAACGAGGAAAATCCCGGCCGTCTGCAGGACGTATCCCTGTGTTAGGCGGTCGGGATGTGGTTAAGAGGCATTCCGTTTTGATCTGTCATAATAGAAATCTATGGGAATCATAACGGATCCATCTGGTTCCCATTATGCAAGACGGAAAACAAAGGCCTGTCGACGGGACTTTTTTTTCCGTTCTGCATAATGGAAACAAGACTGATCCGTTATGATTCCCATAGACTTCTATTATGACGGAAAGCAAAACTGAATGCCTTTTAAAGACTTCTGTTTTGCATTCCATCATAATACAAGTCTATAGGCAGCAGAATGGATTCCGTTATGCAGAACTGGACTCCTGCATAATGGAAACCAGGACGGATCCGTTATGCTGCCCATAGACTTGTATTATGACGGATCAAACCGGAATGCCTCTTAAATGCTTCCGTTTTGACTTCCGTCTTATGGATTCTGTTATGTTCCGTTATAACCATGTTATAACAAAAAACAAAAAACGAAATCCATAACGCTGATGTGAACCCACCCTTAGTAAAATGCTATGACTTAATTTTATATGAATCACACAATAAAATAGCAGATTTCAAAAATGTCCTAAGCATATATCAAGGGGGGCATATAAAATGTTGAGAACTCAATCTAAGTGCAACAAGTGGCAGTACAGTTCGTAGCTAATGTGTTACATAGTAACATAGTAACATAGTATATAAGGCCGAAAAAAGACATTTGTCCATCCAGTTCGACCTGTTTTCTGCAAGTTGATCCAGAGGAAGGCAAAAAACCCCTGTGAGGTAGAGCCAATTTTCCCCACTTAAGGGGAAAAAATTCCTTCCCGACTCCAATCAGGCAGTCAGAATAACTCCCTGGATCAACGACCCTTCTTTAGTAGCTATAGCCTGAAATATTATTACGCTCCAGAAATACATCCAGGCCCCTCTTGAATTCCTTTATTGTACTCACCATCACCACCTCCTCAGGCAGAGAGTTCCATAGTCTTACTGCTCTTACCGTGAAGAACCCTTTTCTATGTTTGTGTACAAACCTTCTTTCCTCCAGACGCAGAGGATGTCCCCTCGTCACAGTCACAGTCCTGGGGATAAATAGATGATGGGAGAGATCTTTGTACTGACCCCTGATATATTTATACATACCGTATTTTTCGCCCTATAAGACGCACCGGCCTATAAGACGCACCTGGGTTTTTGAGGAGAAAAATAAGAAAAAAAATATTTTTAACCAAAAGGTGTGCTTTTGAAGTAATGGTGGTCTGTGCATGACAGTATTATGGGGGATCTGTGGATGGCACTGTTATGTGGGGAGATGTGGATGGCACTGTGATGGGGGATCTGTGGATAGCACTGTGATGGGGGATCTGTGGATAGCACTGTGATGGGGGATCTGTGGATAGCACTGTGATGGGGGGATCTGTGGATAGCACTGTGATGGGGGCATTGATGAATGACACTGTAATGGATTGGATCTGTGGATGACACATATATAGCATCTTATGCTATATGTGTCATCCACAGATCACCCCAATTACAGTGTCATCCACAGGTGCCCCTTTTCTAAAACATCTGGCCCATGGTTGCTAGGGCGGAGCCTGGCAACATGGCGGGCGGCCCGCCGCTAACAGCGTGACTGCTAGTGCAACATTTAAAATCTTAATTATGTCCCTTATTTCCTAAAAGCCTAGGACAGTAGCGCTCTGCTAACCTGCTATAACGATCCTCTAGCAGGCAGAGGCGGTGCGGCGGCAGGCTGGTGTGTAACGTCCTCACTGACGCCATCTGCCTGCTCCTTTCACTTTATGAATGAAGCAGGAGGAGCAGGCAGATGACGCCAGTGAGGACGTTACACACCAGCTCTGCCAGCCGCACCGCTCTGCCTGCTAGAGGATCGTTATAGCAGGTTAGCAGAGCGCTACTGTCCTGGGCTTTTAGGAAATAAGGGGACATAATTAAAGATTTTAAATGTTATACAAGCAGTCACGCTGTGAGCGGCGGGCCGCCCGCCGCGTGTTGCCAGGCTCCGCCCCCTCCTCCTTCCATGCTGATACATCGCAGGCTGTGCGATGTATCGGCTTCAGCTATAGGAAAATGGTAGTATTCGCCATATAAGACGCACTGCCATTTTCCCCCCACTTTTGGGGGAAAAAAAGTGCGTCTTATATGGCGAAAAATACGGTAGTTATTAGATCTCCCCTCAGTCGTCTTTTTTCTAGAGTGAATAACCCTAATTTTGATACCCTTTCAGGGTACTGTAGTTGCCCCATTACAGTTATTACTTTAGTTGCCCTCCTCTGAACCCTCTCTAGCTCTGCTATGTCTGCCTTGTTCACGGGAGCCCAGAACTGTACACAGTACTCCATGTGTGGTCTGACTAGTGATTTGTAAAGTGGTAGGACTATGTTCTCATCACGGGCGTCTATGCCCATTTTGATGCAACCCATTATCTTATTGGCCTTAGCAGCAGCTGCCTGACACTGGTTTTTACAACTTAGTTTGTTATTTATTAAAATTCCTAGATCCTTTTCCATGTCAGTGTTACCGAGTGTTTTACCATTTATTATGTACGGGTGACTTGCATTATTCCTTCCCATGTGCATAACTTTACATTTGTCAGTGTTAAATCTCATCTGCCATTTCTCTGCCCAAGCCCCCAATCTATCCAGATCCCTCTGTAGCAGAAAACTGTCCTCTTTAGTGTTAATTACTTTACACAGTTTAGTGTCATCTGCAAAAATTGATATATTACTGTGCAAGCCTTCTACAAGATCATTAATAAATATATTGAAGAGAATAGGGCCCAATACTGAACCCTGAGGTACCCCACTAGTGACCGTGACCCAATCTGAGTGTGTACCGTTAATAACCACCCTCTGTTTTCTGTCACTCAGCCAGTTACTTACCCACATACAGACATTTTCTCCCAGTCCGAGCATCCTCATTTTATATACTAACCTTTTATGAGGTACAGTGTCAAATGCTTTGGAGAAGTCCAGATATACGACATCCATTGATTCGCCGCTGTCAAGTCTAGAACTTACCTCCTCATAGAAACTGATTAAATTAGTTTGACATGACCGATCCCTCATGAAGCCATGCTGATATGGTGTAATTTGCTTATTTTCATTGAGATACTCCAAGATAGCATCTCTTACAAAACCTTCAAACAGTTTACCCACAACAGATGTTAAACTTACCGGCCTATAATTTCCAGGCTCTGTTTTTGGACCCTTTTGAATATTGGCACCACATTTGCTATACGCCAGTCTGGTGGAACATTCCCTGTCAGTATGGAGTCCGTGAATATCAAAAATAAGGGTCTGGCTAGGACATCACTTAATTCCCTTAGGATACGGGGGTGTATGCCATCCGGTCCTGGCGATTTGTCTATTTTAATCTTTTTAAGTCGCAGCTGTACTTCTTCCTGGGTCAGACAGGGCACTTTTAAAGGGAATTTACTTTTACATTTTGCATTTCATCTGACAGTTTATTTTCCTCAGTGAAAACAGTGGTGAAGAAAATATTTAATAGCTTGGCTTTATCTTCATCGCTTTCTGCAACTCCCCTCATTGCTATGTAGAGGGCCGACTCCTTCAGGTTTATATTTTTACCATTTATATAATTGAAAAACATTTTAGGGTTAGTTTTGCTCTCTTTGGCAATTAATCTCTCGGTCTCTAGTTTGGCAGTTTTTATTAGTTTTTACATATTCTATTTTTTTCCTTATAGTTTATCAGTGCTTCCTGGCTCCCCTCCTGTTTTAGTGATTTATATGCTTTCTTTTTGTCATTTATTGCTTTTTTACGGTTCTATTTATCCACATTGGTTTCTTCTTATTTCTTAGCCTTTTATTTCTATAAGGTATGCATCGATCACAATTTGATGTTACAATGCTTTTAAAAATCTCCCATTTTGTGGTTGTATTTTTATTTTTGAGGACTATGTCCCAGTTAATTGGGCCTATGGCCTCTCTTAGTTGGCTAAATTTTGCTTTTTTGAAGTCCGGTATTCTTGTTCCTCCCTGTAGAAACTCTCGTTTGAAGGATAATTGGAAGGTTATTACTTTATGGTCACTATTTCCCAGGTGTCCCCCGACCTGCACGTCTGTTGTTCTATCGGGTCTATTGGTTAATACTAAGTCCAGTATGGCCGTCCCTCTAGTTGGGTCCTGAACCATTTGGGAAAGGTAATTGTCTTTGGCTATTGCCAAGAACCTGTTTCCTTTATGGGATGTACAGGTTTCAGTTTCCCAGTCTATATCTGGGTAGTTGAAGTCCCCATAATAACCACCTGATTATGGTTTGCCGCCTTGTTTATCTCGTTTAGTAATAGATTTTCTGCGGACTCTGGTATATTAGGTGGTTTATAGTAAACTCCTATTAGTAATTTATTATTGTTTTTGGCTCCATTTATCTCCACCCACAATGACTCCACATTTTCGTGTCCCTCACAGATGTCTTCCCGGAGTGTGGGCTTTAGACAGGACTTTATGTAAAGGCAGACCCCTCCCCTCTCCGGTTTTGACGATCCTTTCTGAACAGATTGTAACCTTGTACATTAACAGCCCAGTCATAGCTATCATCCAGCCATGTCTCAGTTATTCCCACTATGTCATAGTCCTCCTCACACATCACTAATTCCAGTTCCCCAGTCTTGTTAGTCAGGCTTCTGGCATTAGTATACATACATTTGAGAGGTTTATGCATATTTTTTGCCCTACACCTTTCCTTCTGAACTTTTCTAGTCCCTCCTTCCATTTCTCCCCAGTCCCACTACCTTGCCCCCGGTCTCTATCTGCACTATCTTCTCCTCCTATAATGTAATTTCTCTCCCCCAGTCCCTAGTTTAAACACTCCTCCAACCTTCTAGCCATCTTTCTCCCCAACACGGCTGCCCCTTCCCCATTGAGGTGCAGCCCGTCCCTACGATAGAGCCTGTAGCCGATAGCAAAGTCGGCCCAGTTCTCCATGAACCCAAAACCCTGCTTCCTACACCAGTTCTTGAGCCACTTGTTAACCTCTCTAATCTCCCGCTGCCTCTCTTGTGTGGCCCGTGGTACAGGCAGTATTTCGGAAAATACTACCTTTGAGGTCCTTGCCCTAAGCTTTTGACCTAAATCCCTGAAATCATTCTTAAGGACGCTCCACCTTCCTCTAACTTTGTCATTGGTTCCGATATGGACCATGACCGCTGGATCTTCTCCAGCCCCTCCCAGTAATCTGTCAACCCGATCTGCGATGTGTCGAACTCTAGCGCCAGGAAGACAGCACACTGTTCGGCGATCACGATCTTTGTGACAGATCGCCCTATCTGTTCCCCTAATAATTGAGTCTCCCACTACCAGCACCTGTCTGGCCTGCCCTGCTCTCCTGGTCCCCTGCTTACTGGAGCTGACATTCCCCTGACCAGCAGAGGAAGTGTCTGGCTGCAGCGGTGCTGTCCCTGAGCTGCCATCCCCCTCATCTGCCAAACGTGCAAACTTGTTGGGGTGTGTCAGATCAGGGCTAGCCTCCCTGGCACTCTTCCCTCTACCCTGCTTTCTTACTGTCACCCAGCTAGCTACCTCACTCTCCTCAGCCTCCTCGCTACCACCCTCCCCACATCTACCCCTAAAGACTGCTTGCTCGGTGAGCAGCAAACTCTTTGCAAATTGTCAGTGGCTCTCAGTGTTGCAATATGCCCGTTTAGAGACTCGATGTGCGATTCCAAACGGGTAATTTGCTCACATTTTGAACAAAGATATGCACCCTCAAACGGCTGTTCCAGGACTGCATACATCATGCAAGATGTGCACTGGACGGCATTGTCAATTGTGCAAGACATACTAATGGGGATTACACCACAAAAACAAAAAAAATACAATATAATCTAGTTACAAGAACTGACGAATTTCAGTCCCCCACTGAAGCCCCTGAATCTGAAGTCACTTAATCTTAAGTCACACTTACACAACCACACACTCAATCAACCACGCGTCGCGACCAACCTCGCGTTATATATATATCTACTTATATAAGTATGCTGTAAATGAAACTCAAATACACCAGCCTGTTTTTTTTCCCTCTGGATTCAAAGGCTGAGTTCTCCTTACTGCTGACTTCTTAAAGGCTCCTAATTAGGCAGCCACACCCTAATTACTCACCTGTGCAACCCCTGGTAAAGGAAAAAAAAAAGTGTTAAAACAGCAATGAAGCTTGCAAAGCAGAAAGTCCCAGTGTACAATAGAGTCAAATGCAGTCACTCAATGTCCACAAATAATGTAGCTGGCAGTTACTCCCTCACTTAATCTTAAGTCACACTTACACAACCACACACTTAATCAACCACGCGTCGCGACCAACCTCGCGTTATATATATATCTACTTATATAAGTATGCTGTAAATGAAACTCAAATACACCAGCCTGTTTTTTTTCCCTCTGGATTCAAAGGCGTTGCATTCAAAATGTTCTGTGGAGCTATTTCAGTCCATGGACAGGAACATTGGAGATGGCTTTATATTCTGCATTATCTTTCCTTTTATTTTCTACAATCTTTCTAGCCACTGAAGTGTTAAAGATGCAATCCATAGTACCTTATTTTAAAGCAGTGAAGCGAAGTGTCAGGTTTTATCTGCTCTCTACAGCCGCTCTGCCTTGGAACGGTGTTGTGCAAGCTGTCAATAAGGTTTCCCATTAAATTAAATGGCTTATTGACCGAACAGAGCTGGTGCAAGCAGGATGATAGTAAGGGACTTGTAAGGCATACTTTCCCAGATACAAACATTCTCCTGGTCACTGCTCACTAAATCAGCCTATAATGGAGTTTGAAATCCCACTACCAAGCTTGTGTTCTTTTTTTATTTGTTTTTAATTTGTATCAATGGTAATTCTGTCTCCTTCAATTTATGTCATGGCTGGACATGTGCGGGCCCTGCTCACTTTTCTCTTGAGCGATGCCTTTGAGGACTGCAAATCAGTCTTACTCTATTAGGTGTGCTTCGTCCTGTGCTGGACGTGAGGTGCTCTGGGGCATGTGTAATTAAGCCATTGCTAGAATAGGTAAATAAATGAATGATTACACATAAAAAGCGAGCAGTGAAAAGGAAGCCATGCTCAACACTGGATTGTAGAATAAACAAATAGGGAATGATTTACAATCCCCATAGTAATTATGCATCTTCAAATATGGAATTATGGCTATCATGTACAGTAATAACTGTATGACAAGTCATGTAAAGTTTTTAATTTGACATGAAAATGGTAATTGCACATAAAATATGTGAAGTAAACACCATAATGTGTGCATGTGATGGTTGTGTATACCTTCAATTTAATGCCTTCCCCTGTAAACAATTTTCTTTTTTTTTCATTTTCGTTCCCCCCATCTTCCAAGAGCCATAACTTTTCTATTCACTTAGCTGTATGTGTATTGTTTTTGCATGACAAGTAGTGATGGACGAACATCGGCCGGGACAGTTCGCGAACCGAATGTTCGTGGCAAGCTCCATTAACGTTAATGGCAGAAGGGGATCATTGTCAAAAATTCCCACAAAAAATATGTATTTAACCAGCTGCCGTTCACAGTGGAGTGACGCGAACAAGTTTAACTACATCCATCAGACGCTATTTTTTATATAGCGTCTGATATACCTGCTACCTGGTCCTCTGGTGGTCCCTTTTGCTTGGATCGACCACCAGAAGACACAGGCAGCTCTGTAAGTAGCACCAAGCACCACGCTACACCCCCCCCTCCTGTCACTTATTAACCCATGATCACCCCATATTAACTCCCTGATCACCTTGTCACCCCCTTGTCAATGATCACCCCCCTGTAAGGCTCCATTCAGACATCCGTATGTGTTTCCGCAAAATACGGACATCGGCAATGTGCTTTCCGCATTTTGCGGATCCGCACATTGCCAGAACCATATAGAAAATGCCTTTTCTTTTCTTTTCTCGCAATTGCGGACAAGAATAGCACATGTTTTATATTTTTGCGGAACTGAAGTGCGGACCCATAAAAATGCGGAACAGAATTTGCGGACTTGTGAATGGGGCCTAAGGATCCCTTATCACCGCCAGTTAGTTAGCTACTTGTTAGGTAATTAGCACCTAGCCCCCTGCACTGCAGTCACTGATTAGTCGCTGATTAGCGCCATCGCTGTCGCTAAACAGCACTAGTACTATATAGTATCTGTGAGTGATCAAGACTGATCGCAATCCGATCTCTATCAGTACATTAGTGTCACCTTAGGCTCTACAAAAAACGCAGTGCCCACACTTGCAGGCTGCGGACAAGAATAGGACATGCTCTATCTTTTGCGGAGCTGCAGCCGGATGTTTCAGGGCCGAAACCCGGAAGTGTGCTCTCCGCATCACCGCCGGTCCCATTCACACTGAATGGGTCCGTATCTATTCCGCAGAATTGTGGAATAGATGCGGACATTTTTGCGGACGTGTGAATGGGGCCTTACTTCGCAAGCACTCCTATGTCCTTTCCCCTCTTTTTTTTTTTGCACATTTTTTGCAGAGATTTCTTCATCCACATTGATCGATGCGAATGAAGAAATCTGTGCCATTCATTTTTTCTTTCAGCCCAGAGGCTGAACGGAAAAAAAAATCTCATTACCCGTATGCTCAATATAAGGAGAATAGCAGAAACTCCTAATGCTGGCCATACATGTAAAGATTGTGGAGACCCTCAAATGCCAGAGCAGTACAAACACCCCACAAATGACCCCATTTTGGAAAGAAGACACCCCAAGGTATTCACTGAGGGGCTATATTGAGTCCATGAAAGATTGAACTTTTTGTCACAAGTTAGTGGAAAGGGAGACTTTGTGAGAAAAAACAAAAAAAAATTAATTTCCGCTAACTTAATTTCCACTAAATCTTCTATGAACTTGCCATGAACCTCACGGAATACCTTGGGGTCTCTTCTTTCCAAAATGGGGTCACATGTGGGGAATTTATACAGAAGTCTGGAATCCAAATGCCTAAAAATGCCCTCCTAAAAGGTACTCATCGGAATTTGGGCTCCTTTGCGCACCTTTTTATACAAAGTTGTCAATTTACAGAGATTTTTCTCTCACCCAGCATGGGTATATGTAAAAATACACCCCAAAACACATTGAACTACTTCTTCTGAGTATGGAGATATCACATGAGTGACACTTTTTTGCAGCCAAGAAGCGCAAAGGGGCCCAAATTCCAATGAGTACTTGTGACAAAAAATAAAATCTTACCTGAACTCACCATACCCCTCACGGAATACCTTGGGGTGTCTTCTTTCTTAAATGGGGTCACTTGTGGGGTATTTATACTGCCCTGGCATTTTAGGGGCCCTAAAGCGTGAGAAGTAGTTTGGAATCCAAATGCGTAAAAATGCCCTGTGAAATCCTAAAGGTACTCATTGGAATTTGGGCCCCTTTGTGCACCTAGGCTGCAAAAAAGTGTTACACATGTGGTATCGCCGTATTCAGAAGAAATAGGGCAATGTGTTTTGGGGTGTATTTTTACATATATGCATACTGTGTGTGAGAAATATCTCTGTAAATGACAACTTCTGTTATTTTTGGATGGGGAACTACAATTATTTCATGAATTTGTAGCAAAACTCAATGACAATATCATCGGTATGCATTTTAATTCGGAAATCCATGTAGCGGATATCTGCTTCTTGGATCTAAATATTCATAAAGATGTGAGTGGATACATCCTGACGGATACTTTCTGCAAGCCTACCTCGATAAATAGCCTCCTTCATTGGTCCAGCTGGCATCCAACAGCGTTAAAGAACGGAACACCTGTTGGACAGTATTTTTGAGAGCCAGGAGGAACTGTACCACGGAGGAGCCCTATGAAAAGGTTGCGTATGACCTTTACAAACGTTTTAGAGTGAGGGGGTATCCACATAAATCCCTGAAGAGTGCATACAATAGAGCAAAAAGCCATCAAAGGGAAGATTTACTAAGACATAAAAATGACAGTGATGCTGTACAGAAAACCAAAATAATTAGGTGTATAGGAACTTATGACAGCCAAAACCAACAAGTGATGAGGATTCTCAATAAACACTGGAATATACTTACCTGTGATGTGGACCTTAAACAAGTGTTGTCAACACATCCGAGTGTTACATATAGAAGAGGGCAAAATTTGAGGGATCAACTGGTCCATAGCTTTCTTACTAAAACACAAACAGAAAATACATTATGGTTTAAGCCCCAGGTGTAGCGGTCGTTCCCATGTGGGAACTGCTCTTTTTTCAAATACTTACCCAGGATATAAAAGTTCAAAAATCCGGTTGATGGATGTGAATACGCCATCAGAGACTTTTTCAACTGTCGTAGTAGTGGCATTGTGTATGTGGGACTTGCACTTGCCTGAAGCTACTTGTAGGAAAGACAGTACAAGAATTGAGGAGAAGAATTTCTGGCCATGTTAGTGCTATAAATACAAAAAAGGATACTTCGTTATATAGACATGTCAATTATATACATGATGACAATCCCGCAGTATTAAAATTCTGGGGACTGGCAAAAATCTAATTAGTACGAGAGGTGGTAATTTTGATTTGAAATTCGTGCAGGAAGAGGCTAGATGGATTCACAGACTAGGATCCCTGAGCCCCAAAGGCCTTAATGAAGGCTTTTCATATTCAGCCTTCATTTAGGGCCTTTATTCTTCTGAATGCTGGACTGCCATTGACTGTAATAGCTCATAATAATCTTCAAATGGTTTGTAGAAATATTATAAACCAGTAGTTTTTACCTGATGTACACCCCCCTATTGAGGAGAATTTTTCCCATTCTCCTCTTTAAATACATCTCACTAGGATGTTTTCTTCATTATCCAAGTGTGATGCTGTAGCATGTGCGTCCCTTTCCCTGTATGTGACAGAAGGTTATGCGTGGGGACGTGTAACAGGGGCGGGGCTATAGCATGCAGTGACAGTAGTGACTGTAAGTAGTGTTGAGCGAACAGTTCGAGCATCGTTCGGGTTCGTACCGAATTTTAGGGTGTCCGGGACACGGACCCGAACCCGGACATACTTCCCGCTTTCTGAAGGGCTGCACAGCAGCCAATCAGCTAGCGTTTTACTTCTTGCC
This sequence comes from Bufotes viridis, assembly GCA_033119425.1. Lineage (NCBI taxonomy): Eukaryota > Metazoa > Chordata > Amphibia > Anura > Bufonidae > Bufotes > Bufotes viridis. The sequence goes on from CM065591.1 coordinate 175,620,536, forward strand.
CTAAGAGCCCATCACAGCCATGCCTACTAATGGCATGGCTGTGATTGGCCAAGTGCAGCATGTGACCCAGCCTCAATTTAAGCTAGAGAAACGTAGCGCCGCACGTCACACTGCTCTGATTAGTGTAGGGAGAGGACGCAGCTTCTGTCAGGACGAGATTAGGCAGGGTAAAGTCAGCAACAGCACCTAATGAACGGATCGATCTACAGCTATGAATGATTGAACTTCTGCTAGTTACTTGCTCACTGGTTTTTAGGCTGCAAAGAGCGTTTTTCTGTCACTTATTTTCAGGGTTGATCGGCGGACATTTTGTGACTTGTGGTGCACCTGAAGAAGCTGCCACCAAGTCCATCAATCTATCAATACTAGTTTTTTTTTTTTTGCTATATCCTACATCAGGGGCTTGGCTGTGCTAATTGTCACCCCTAGAAACTCAGGATAGCAATTTCAATATTTTATTAAGGGGTTAAATACAATTGCCCACATACCAGTCCCCAAAATCTGGTGTTCCAGCTTTGGCTAGACAAGTATAATACTGTCTGTTGTCTGGCAAAGGATAGATTATTTTCTGTGGTGAAATTCAATTGCCAAAATAGCAATACCCTGAATCTGGTGTCCCAGCTGTTGCAGGCCAGGTTTCATAATGTCCACCAAAACATATATTTTGTTCTGGGGTGAAATTAATCTGCCAAAATAGCAATAACCTGAATCTGGTGTCCCAGCTGTTGCAGGCCAGGTTTCATAGTGTCTGCCAAAACATATATTTTGTTCTGGGTTGAAATTAATTTGCCAACATAGCAATAACCTGAATCTGGTGTCCCAGCTGTTGCAGGCCAGGTTGCATAATGTCCGCCAAAACATATATTTTGTTCTGGGGTGAAATTAATCTGCCAAAATAGCAAAAACCTGAATCTGGTGTCCCAGCTGTTGCAGGCCAGGTTTCATAGTGTCCGCCAAAACATATATTTTGTTCTGGGGTGAAATTAATTTGCCAAAATAGCAATACCCTGAATCTGGTGTCCCAGCTGTTTCAGGCAAAGTTTCATAGTGTCCGCCAAAACATATATTTTGTTCTGTTGTGAAATTAATCTGCCAAAATAGCAATACCCTGAATCTGGTGTCCCAGCTGTTGCAGGCCAGGTCTCATAGTGTCCGCCAAAACATATATTTTGTTCTGGGGTTAATTTTCCAAAATAGCAATACCCCGAATCTGGTATCCCAGCTGTTGCAGGCCAGGTTTCATAGTGTCCGCCAAAACATATATTTTGTTCTGGGGTGTACTTAATTTGCCAAAATAGCAATACCCTGAATCTGGTGTCCTAGCTGTTGCAGGCCAGGTTTCATACTGTCCTCCAAAACATATATTTTGTTCTGGGGTGTAATTCACTTGCCAAAATAGCAATACCCTGAATCTGGTGTCCCAGCTGTTGCATGCCATGTTTCATAGTGTCCACCAAAACATATATTTTGTTCTGGGGTGAAATTAATCTTCCAATATAGCAATACCCTGAATCTGGTGTCCCAGCTGTTGCAGGCCATGTTTCATAGTGTCCACCAAAACATATATTTTGTTCTGGGGTGAAATTTATTTGCCAAAATAGCAATACCCTGAATCTGGTGTCCCAGCTGTTGCAGGCCAGGTTTCATAGTGTCCACCAAAACATATATTTTGTTCTGGGGTGAAATTAATTTGCCAAAATAGCAATACCCTGAATCTGGTGTCCTAGCTGTTGCAGGCCAGGTTTCATAGTGTCCTCCAAAACATATATTTTGTTCTGGGGTGTAATTCACTTGCCAAAATAGCAATACCCTGAATCAGGTGTCCCAGCTGTTGCAGGCCAGGTTTCATAGTGTCCACCAAAACATATATTTTGTTCTGGGGTGAAATTAATCTGCCAAAATAGCAATACCCTGATTCTGGTGTCCCAGCTGTTGCAGGCCATGTTTCATAGTGTCCACCAAAACATATATTTTGTTCTGGGGTGAAATTAATTTGCCAAAATAGCAATACCCTGAATCTGGTGTCCCAGCTGTTGCAGGCCAGGTTTCATAGTGTCCACCAAAACATATATTTTGTTGTAGGGTGAAATTAATTTGCCAAAATAGCAATACCCTGAATCAGGTGTCCCAGCTGTTGCAGGCCAGGTTTCATAGTGTCCGCCAAAACATATATTTTGTTCTGGGGTGTACTTAATTTGCCAAAATAGCAATACCCTGAATCTGGTGTCCTAGCTGTTGCAGGCCAGGTTTCATAGTGTCCTCCAAAACATATATTTTGTTCTGGGGTGTAATTCACTTGCCAAAATAGCAATACCCTGAATCTGGTGTCCCAGCTGTTGCAGGCCAGGTTTCATAGTGTCCGCCAAAACATATATTTTGTTCTGGGGTGAAATTCAATTGCCAAAATAGCAATACCATAAATCAGTGGTTTCAGATGTGGCTGGCAAAGTATTATAGTGTCCACCAAAACATATATTTTGTTCTGGGGTGAAATTAATTTGCCAAAATAGCAATACCCTGAATCTGGTGTCCCAGCTGTTGCAGGCCAGGTTTGATAGTGTCCGCCAAAACATATATGTTGTTCTGGGGTGAAATTAATTTGCCAAAATAGCAATACCCTGAATCTGGTGTCCCAGCTGTTGCAGGCCAGGTTTCACAGTGTCCACCAAAACATATATTTTGTTCTGGGGTGAAATTAATTTGCCAAAATAGCAATACCCTGAATCTGGTGTCCCAGCTGTTGCAGGCCAGGTTTCATAGTGTCCGCCAAAACATATATTTTGTTCTGGGGTGAAATTAATCTGCCAAAATAGCAATACCTTGAATCTGGTGTCCCGGATTTTGCAGGCCAGGTTTCATAGTGTCCGCCAAAACATATATTTTGTTCTGGGGTGAAATTAATTTGCCAAAATAGCAATACCCTGAATCTGGTGTCCCAGCTGTTGCAGGCCAGGTTTTATAGTGTCCGCCAAAACATAAATTTTGTTCTGGGGTGAAATTAATTTGCCAAAATAGCAATACCCTGAATCTGGTGTCCTAGCTATTGCAGGCCAGGTTTCATAGTGTCCACAAAAACATATATTTTGTTCTGGGGTGAAATTCAATTGCCAAAATAGCAATACCCTGAATCTGGTGTCCCAGCTGTTGCAGGCCAAGATTCATAGTGTCCGCCAAAACATATATTTTGTTCTGGGGTGAAATTCAATTGCCAAAATAGCAATACCATAAATCAGTGGTTTCAGATGAGGCTGGCAAAGTATTATAGTGTCCACCAAAACATATATTTTGTTCTGGGGTGAAATTAATTTGCCAAAATAGCAATACCCTGAATCTGGTGTCCCAGCTGTTGCAGGCCAGGTTTCATAGTGTCCACCAAAACATATATTTTGTTCTGGGGTGAAATTAATTTGCCAAAATAGCAATACCCTGAATCTGGTGTCCTAGCTGTTGCAGGCCAGGTTTCATAGTGTCCTCCAAAACATATATTTTGTTCTGGGGTGTAATTCACTTGCCAAAATAGCAATACCCTGAATCAGGTGTCCCAGCTGTTGCAGGCCAGGTTTCATAGTGTCCACCAAAACATATATTTTGTTCTGGGGTGAAATTAATCTGCCAAAATAGCAATACCCTGATTCTGGTGTCCCAGCTGTTGCAGGCCATGTTTCATAGTGTCCACCAAAACATATATTTTGTTCTGGGGTGAAATTAATTTGCCAAAATAGCAATACCCTGAATCTGGTGTCCCAGCTGTTGCAGGCCAGGTTTCATAGTGTCCACCAAAACATATATTTTGTTGTAGGGTGAAATTAATTTGCCAAAATAGCAATACCCTGAATCAGGTGTCCCAGCTGTTGCAGGCCAGGTTTCATAGTGTCCGCCAAAACATATATTTTGTTCTGGGGTGTACTTAATTTGCCAAAATAGCAATACCCTGAATCTGGTGTCCTAGCTGTTGCAGGCCAGGTTTCATAGTGTCCTCCAAAACATATATTTTGTTCTGGGGTGTAATTCACTTGCCAAAATAGCAATACCCTGAATCTGGTGTCCCAGCTGTTGCAGGCCAGGTTTCATAGTGTCCGCCAAAACATATATTTTGTTCTGGGGTAAAATTCAATTGCCAAAATAGCAATACCATAAATCAGTGGTTTCAGATGTGGCTGGCAAAGTATTATAGTGTCCACCAAAACATATATTTTGTTCTGGGGTGAAATTAATTTGCCAAAATAGCAATACCCTGAATCTGGTGTCCCAGCTGTTGCAGGCCAGGTTTGATAGTGTCCGCCAAAACATATATGTTGTTCTGGGGTGAAATTAATTTGCCAAAATAGCAATACCCTGAATCTGGTGTCCCAGCTGTTGCAGGCCAGGTTTCATAGAGTCCGCCAAAACATAAATTTTGTTCGGGGGTGAAATTATTTTGCCAAAATAGCAATACCCTGAATCTGGTGTCCCAGCTGTTGCAGGCCAGGTTTCATAGTGTCCGCCAAAACATATATTTTGTTCTGGGGGGAAATTAATCTGCCAAAATAGCAATAACCTGAATCTGGTGTCCCAGTTGTTGCAGGCCAGGTTTCATAGTGTCTGCCAAAACATATATTTTGTTCTGGGTTGAAATTAATTTGCCAACATAGCAATAACCTGAATCTGGTGTCCCAGCTGTTGCAGGCCAGGTTTCATAATGTCCGCCAAAACATATATTTTGTTCTGGGGTGAAATTAATCTGCCAAAATAGCAAAAACCTGAATCTGGTGTCCCAGCTGTTGCAGGCCAGGTTTCATAGTGTCCGCCAAAACATATATTTTGTTCTGGGGTGAAATTAATTTGCCAAAATAGCAATACCCTGAATCTGGTGTCGCAGCTGTTGCAGGCAAAGTTTCATAGTGTCCGCCAAAACATATATTTTGTTCTGTTGTGAAATTAATCTGCCAAAATAGCAATACCCTGAATCTGGTGTCCCAGCTGTTGCAGGCCAGGTCTCATAGTGTCCGCCAAAACATATATTTTGTTCTGGGGTTAATTTGCCAAAATAGCAATACCCCGAATCTGGTGTCCCAGCTGTTGCAGGCCAGGTTTCATAGTGTCCGCCAAAACATATATTTTGTTCTGGGGTGTACTTAATTTGCCAAAATAGCAATACCCTGAATCTGGTGTCCTAGCTGTTGCAGGCCAGGTTTCATACTGTCCTCCAAAACATATATTTTGTTCTGGGGTGTAATTCACTTGCCAAAATAGCAATACCCTGAATCTGGTGTCCCAGCTGTTGCATGCCATGTTTCATAGTGTCCACCAAAACATATATTTTGTTCTGGGGTGAAATTAATCTTCCAATATAGCAATACCCTGAATCTGGTGTCCCAGCTGTTGCAGGCCATGTTTCATAGTGTCCACCAAAACATATATTTTGTTCTGGGGTGAAATTTATTTGCCAAAATAGCAATACCCTGAATCTGGTGTCCCAGCTGTTGCAGGCCAGGTTTCATAGTGTCCACCAAAACATATATTTTGTTCTGGGGTGAAATTAATTTGCCAAAATAGCAATACCCTGAATCTGGTGTCCTAGCTGTTGCAGGCCAGGTTTCATAGTGTCCTCCAAAACATATATTTTGTTCTGGGGTGTAATTCACTTGCCAAAATAGCAATACCCTGAATCAGGTGTCCCAGCTGTTGCAGGCCAGGTTTCATAGTGTCCACCAAAACATATATTTTGTTCTGGGGTGAAATTAATCTGCCAAAATAGCAATACCCTGATTCTGGTGTCCCAGCTGTTGCAGGCCATGTTTCATAGTGTCCACCAAAACATATATTTTGTTCTGGGGTGAAATTAATTTGCCAAAATAGCAATACCCTGAATCTGGTGTCCCAGCTGTTGCAGGCCAGGTTTCATAGTGTCCACCAAAACATATATTTTGTTGTAGGGTGAAATTAATTTGCCAAAATAGCAATACCCTGAATCAGGTGTCCCAGCTGTTGCAGGCCAGGTTTCATAGTGTCCGCCAAAACATATATTTTGTTCTGGGGTGTACTTAATTTGCCAAAATAGCAATACCCTGAATCTGGTGTCCTAGCTGTTGCAGGCCAGGTTTCATAGTGTCCTCCAAAACATATATTTTGTTCTGGGGTGTAATTCACTTGCCAAAATAGCAATACCCTGAATCTGGTGTCCCAGCTGTTGCAGGCCAGGTTTCATAGTGTCCGCCAAAACATATATTTTGTTCTGGGGTGAAATTCAATTGCCAAAATAGCAATACCATAAATCAGTGGTTTCAGATGTGGCTGGCAAAGTATTATAGTGTCCACCAAAACATATATTTTGTTCTGGGGTGAAATTAATTTGCCAAAATAGCAATACCCTGAATCTGGTGTCCCAGCTGTTGCAGGCCAGGTTTGATAGTGTCCGCCAAAACATATATGTTGTTCTGGGGTGAAATTAATTTGCCAAAATAGCAATACCCTGAATCTGGTGTCCCAGCTGTTGCAGGCCAGGTTTCATAGTGTCCACCAAAACATATATTTTGTTCTGGGGTGAAATTAATTTGCCAAAATAGCAATACCCTGAATCTGGTGTCCCAGCTGTTGCAGGCCATGTTTCATAGTGTCCGCCAAAACATATATTTTGTTCTGGGGTGAAATTAATCTGCCAAAATAGCAATACCTCTGAATCTGGTGTCCCAGCTGTTGCAGGCCAGGTTTCATAGTGTCCGCCAAAACATATATTTTGTTCTGGGGTGAAATTAATTTGCCAAAATAGCAATACCCTGAATCTGGTGTCCCAGCTGTTGCAGGCCAGGTTTCATAGTGTCCGCCAAAACATATATTTTGTTCTGGGGTGAAATTAATTTGCCAAAATAGCAATACCCTGAATCTGGTGTCCCAGCTGTTGCAGGCCAGGTTTCATAGTGTCCACCAAAACATATATTTTGTTCTGGGGTGAAATTAATCTGCCAAAATAGCAATACCCTGAATCTGGTGTCCCAGCTGTTGCAGGCCATGTTTCATAGTGTCCACCAAAACATATATTTTGTTCTGGGGTGAAATTAATTTGCCAAAATAGCAATACCCTGAATCTGGTGTCCCAGCTGTTGCAGGCCAGGTTTCATAGTGTCCACCAAAACATATATTTTGTTGTAGGGTGAAATTAATTTGCCAAAATAGCAATACCCTGAATCAGGTGTCCCAGCTGTTGCAGGCCAGGTTTCATAGTGTCCGCCAAAACATATATTTTGTTCTGGGGTGTACTTAATTTGCCAAAATAGCAATACCCTGAATCTGGTGTCCTAGCTGTTGCAGGCCAGGTTTCATAGTGTCCTCCAAAACATATATTTTGTTCTGGGGTGTAATTCACTTGCCAAAATAGCAATACCCTGAATCTGGTGTCCCAGCTGTTGCAGGCCAGGTTTCATAGTGTCCGCCAAAACATATATTTTGTTCTGGGGTGAAATTCAATTGCCAAAATAGCAATACCATAAATCAGTGGTTTCAGATGTGGCTGGCAAAGTATTATAGTGTCCACCAAAACATAAATTTTGTTCTGGGGTGAAATTAATTTGCCAAAATAGCAATACCCTGAATCTGGTGTCCCAGCTGTTGCAGGCCAGGTTTGATAGTGTCCGCCAAAACATATATGTTGTTCTGGGGTGAAATTAATTTGCCAAAATAGCAATACCCTGAATCTGGTGTCCCAGCTGTTGCAGGCCAGGTTTCATAGAGTCCGCCAAAACATAAATTTTGTTCGGGGGTGAAATTATTTTGCCAAAATAGCAATACCCTGAATCTGGTGTCCCAGCTGTTGCAGGCCAGGTTTCATAGTGTCCGCCAAAACATATATTTTGTTCTGGGGGGAAATTAATCTGCCAAAATAGCAATACCCTGAATCTGGTGTCCCAGCTGTTGCAGGCCAGGTTTCATAGTTTCCGCCAAAACATATATTTTGTTCTGGGGTGAAATTAATTTGCCAGAATAGCAATACCCTGAATCTGGTGTCCTAGCTGTTGCAGGCCAGGTTTCATAGTGTCCACAAAAACATATATTTTGTTCTGGGGTGAAATTCAATTGCCAAAATAGCAATACCATAAATTAGTGGTTTCAGCTGTGGCTGGCAAAGTATAATAGTGTCTGCCAAAACATATATTTTGTTCTGGGGTTAAATTCAATTGCCAAAATAGCAATTACCTGAATCTGGTGTTCGAGCTGTTTCAGGCCAATTGTAAATCTGTCTATAAAAGGATACCTTTCATCCAGTGCCTAAATACTAGCCCTAAAAGAGATATTCCCCTAAATTAGTGGTTACTGCTGTGCCTGGGTTAGTGTAATACGCTACATAAATAAATAGGCAGATAGTGTTAGGTTCCTGTAAAAAATGGCCTGAATTTGAAATCAATACATTGGGCCAAATATTTTTTTTCTTATTGTGGTGCTTGGTGAACGGTAACAATGAGGAAAACATCTAGTAAGGGACACGGACGCGGTCGTGGTGGTGTTAGTGTACCCTCCTGAGCTGGGAGAGGACGTGGCCATTCTGCCACAGCCACACGTCCTAGTGAACCAACTACCTCAGGTTCCAGTACCCGCCAGAATTTACAGCGATATTTAGTGGGGCCCAATGCCGTTCTAAAGATGGTAAGGCCTGAGCAGGTACAGGCGCTAGTCAATTGGGTGGCCGACAGTGGATCCAGCATGTTCACAACATTATCTCCCACCCAATCTTCTACAGAAAGCGCACAGGTGGCACCTGAAAACCAAGCCCATCAGTCTTTCACATCACCCCCATGCATATCAGGGAAACTGTCTGAGCCTCAAGTTATGCAGCAGTCTCTTATGCTGTTTGAAGACTCTGCTGGCAGGGTTTCCCAAGGGAATGCACCTAGCCCTTCCCCAGTGGTGGAAGACATAGAATGCACTGATGCACAACCACTGATGTTTCCTGATGATGAGGACATGGGAATACCCCCTCATCGGAGTCCGCACGTCTCTGATGATGATGAAACACAGGTGCCAACTGCTGCGTCTTTCTGCAGTGTGCAGACCGAATAGGATGTCAGGGAGGAAGACTGTGTGGAAGACGATGCAGGGGACGATGAGGTCATACACCCCACATGGAATGAAGGTCATGCCACTGACTTTTATAGTTCAGAGGAAGAGGCATTGGTGAGACCGAGCCAACAGCGTAGCAAAAGAGAGAGCAGGGGGCAAAAGCAGAACAGCCGCCTCCAAGAGAGTTCGCCTATTACTGGCCACCTCCACCAGGGACCGAGCACTCCAAAGGCAGCTTCAATGAGTTCCCTGGCATGGCACTTCTTTAAACAATGTGCTGACGACAAGACCCGAGTGGTTTGCACGCTGTGCCATTAACGTTCTGAACCTTAGTACAACCTGCATGACCAGGCATCTACATGCAAAGCATGGACTGCAGTGGAGTAAACACCTTAAAAGCAAGGAACTCACTCTGGCTCCCCCTGCTCCCTCTTCTGCTGCTGCCTCGGCCTCTTCCTCCGCCTCGGGAGGAATGTTGGCACCTGCCGCCCACCAAACAGAGGATGTGCCACCGACAACACCACCTGCGTCACCAAGCATCTCCACCATGTCACACGGCAGCGTTCAGCTCTCCATCTCACAAACCTTGGAGAGAAAGCGTAAATTCCCACCTAGCCACCCTCGAGCCCTGGGCCTGAATGCCAGCATTTCTAAACTACTGGCCTTTGAAATGCTGTCATTCAGGCTGGTGGACACAAACAGCTTCAAACAGCTGATGTCCATAGCTGTCCCACAGTATGTTATTCCCAGCCGCCACTACTTCTCCAAGACAGCTGTGCCTTCCCTGCACAACAAAGTATCCGATAAAATCAAGTGTGCACTGCGCAACGCCATCTGTGGCAAGGTTCACCTAACCACAGATACGTGGACCAGTAAGCACGGCCAGGGACGCTATATCTCCCTAACTGCACACTGGGTAAATGTAGTGGCGGCTGGGCCGCAGGCGGAGAGTTCTTTGGCGGACGTCCTTCCGCCGCCAAGGATCGCAGGGCATCATTCTTTGCCTCCTGTAGCCTCCTCCTACTCGGCTTCCTCCTCCTTTGCTTCCACCAGCTCATCCAGTCAGCCACACACCTTCACCACCAACTTCAGCACAGCCAGGGGTAAACGTCAGCAGTCCATTCTGAAACTCATATGTTTGGGGGACAGGCCCCACACCGCGCAGGAGTTGTGGCGGGGTATTGAACAACAGACCGACCAGTGGTTGCTGCCGGTGGGCCTCAAGCCCGGCCTGGTGGTGTGCGATAATGGGCGAAATCTCGTGGCAGCTCTGGGACTAGCCGGTTTGACGCACATCCCTTGCCTGGCGCATGTGCTGAATTTGGTGGTGCAGAAGTTCATTCACAACTACCCCGACATGTCAGAGCTTCTGCATAAAGTGAGGGCCGTCTGTGCGCGCTTCCGGCGTTCACATCCTGCCGCTGCTCGCCTGTCTTCGCTACAGCGGAACTTCGGCCTTCCCGCTCACCGCCTCATATGCGACGTGCCCACCAGGTGGAACTCCACCTTGCACATGCTGGAGAGACTGTGCGAGCAGCAGCAGGCAATAGTGGAGTTTCAGCTGCAGCACTCACGCGTCAGTCGCACTGCGGAACAGCACCACTTTACCACCAATGATTGGGCCTCCATGCGAGACCTGTGTGCCCTGTTGCGCTGTTTCGAGTACTCCACCAACATGGCCAGTGGCGATGACACCGTTATCAGCGTTACAATACCACTTCTATGTCTCCTTGAGAAAACGCTTAGGGCGATGATGGAAGAGGAGGTGACCCAGGAGGAGGAGGAGGAGGATGAGGGGTCATTTTTAGCACTTTCAGGCCAGTCTGTTAGAAGTGGCTCAGAGGGAGGTTTTTTGCAACAGCAGAGGCCAGGTACAAATGTGGCCAGCCAGGGCCCACTACTGGAGGACGAGGAGGATGAGGAGGAGGTGGAGGAGGATAAGTATGAAGCAGGTTCACAGCGGGGTGGCACCCGACACAGCTCAGGCCCATCACTGGTGCGTGGCTGGGGGGATACGGAGGACAATGACGATACGCCTCCCACAGAGGACAGCTTGTCCTTACCTCTGGGGAGCCTGGCACACATGAGCGACTACAGGCTGCAGTGCCTGCACAACGACAGCAGAGTTGCCCACATTTTAACGTGTGCGGACTACTGGGTTGCCACCCTGCTGGATCCCCGGTACAAAGACAATGTGCCCACCTTACTTCCTGCACTGGAGCGTGATAGGAAGATGCGCGAGTACAATCGGTAGAGGAGCTCCTGAGAGCATTCCCAAATGTCACAGGGGAACAGGTGGAAGCCCAAGGTAAAGGCAGAGGAGGAGCAAGAGGTCGCCAACGCAGCTGTGTCACGGCCAGCAGGGTTAGCATGGCAGAAATGTGGAAAAGTTTTGTCTCCACGCCACAGCTAACTGCACCACCACCTGATAAGGAATGTGTTAGCAGGAGGCAGCATTTCACTAACATGGTTGAACAGTACGTCTGCACACCCCAAATTGTCCACGTGGCCAGAGTTAGCATTTTATGCCTTGGAGGTGCTGGCCTGCCCGGCGGCCAGCGTTTTGTCTGAACGTGTATTCAGCACGGCAGGGGGCGTCATTACTGACAAAGACAGCCAACGTGGACAAGCTGACGTTCATAAAAATGAACCAGGCATGGATCCCACAGGACCTGTGCCTCCCTTGTGCAGAATAGACATTTATAACTGCCTCCCCCTCAACCATGTATTCTTGTACTCCGGGGCAATTCTTTATTGAATCCTCATTTTTTTAACTTTACCATGATCTTGCGGTGCAACCCAAAGTTGAATGAACCTCTCCTCTGTCTGGGTGGTTTGGCCGAAATAACTGAGTGCCTGATCCGGTGGTGGTTGATATGACGCATGATTCCTTGCTGTGGGACCTCTCTCCTCTGTCTGGGTGCTGGGCCGAAATAACTGAGAGTGGCCTTCTCCGGTGCTGGTTGATATGACGCATGATTCCTTGCTGTGGGACCTCTCTCCTCTCTCTGGGCACTGGGCCGAAATAACTGAGAGTGGCCTACTCCGGTGGTGGTTGATATGACGCATGATTCCTTGCTGTGGGACCTCTCTCCTCTGTCTGGGTGCTGGGCCGAAATAACTGAGAGTGGCCTTCTCCAGTGTTGAGTGATATGACGCATGATTCCTTGCAGTGGGACCTCTCTCCAATTGATATTGGTTAAATTTTATTTATTTTATTTTATTTTAATTCATTTCCCTATCCTCTAGCCCGTTCCTGGACTATTTTACAGCCTTTTTAGTGCCTAAAAGTTTGGGTCCCCATTGACTTCAATGGGATTCGGGTTCGGGATAAAGTTCGGGTCGAGTTCGGATCCCGAACACGAACATTTTCGGGAAGTTCGGCCGAGCTTCTCGAACCCGAACATCCAGGTGTTCGCTCATCTCTATTCCTGACCATTTTTAGGATGTCTTGCACATGGGTGGAAGACTTCAGGAACCTCTTAACAACAAGATTGAACACGTATGCCATGCAGGGCCCATGGCTCAGCCTTCCGCGACGCAGCTGTGACACCATGTTCTTCTCGTTGTTGGTCAGCATGGTTCCGATTTTCAGTTGTCGCGGAGAAAGCCAGGATTCGATTTCTTGATGCATCACACGAGCAGTTCCTCCCCGTGTGACTCCGTTTGCCAAGGCAAATCAGGTGCATAACAGCGTGACACCGCCAAGCCCTGCATATGTGGTATGCTGGAGGGGCACTGTGACTTGTCCCTGCAGTGGAGGCTGATGACATGGTGGAGGATAAGGAGGCAGAGGTGGACATTGTTGCAGGACCAAATGTGTGAAAACGTGGAGGAGGAAGCAGCGTGACCTGTCCAAGTTGCTGGTGTGGCTGTGCAGGAACCTTCCTCACCCAGTGGACCGTAAAGGATATGTATTGTTCATGACTGTAGTTACAGCTGCACAAGTCTGGGCTGCCATGCACTTTCGCAAACACCGGCAGGCTCACGGACTGGCCCACCTTCTGTTCTACATGTGTGTGCAGGGCTGGTACTACCTTTTTCACAAAGAAATGACAGCTTAGGACTCGATTCAGTGATTGATTGTTGACGGTATGACTGACGAGGAGTAGGATCAGGAGCATCTGGGCGAGCAGAAGATGGGATTGACAGACAGCTCTCTTCAGCTGAGGTGGTGAAGCCTTGACTGGCTGAAACTGGGTGCGTGCCACTGGGTTATGTAGCGGTAGATGCAACAGGCTGGACCACCACATTGGAGCCGCGGTTCTCCCAGACCAATTTATGGTGACGCTGGCTGACTGGCTGACTGCTACCACCACTGCTTCTGTGAACCTGTGTACCACTCCTTCCAGGCAGGTAGGCTGTTGCAAGGCGGGTGGTCTACCCCGTGTTCATTTGGCTCCCGACCTCCCACTGCTGCCGCACTGCTGACTCACGGCCACGCTAGAAACTTGCTGGCTCAGCCACTGCCTGACGGGCAAGCTGCCACCCTCTTCTCCTGATGATAATGATGAAGCCTTTTCTTCACCCAGCTCCCAAGTGCGATGGGCTTCATCATCATCGAGTAGTGGCTGCACATCACTGATGTCCTCCTCAACGGCCTCTGGGTCAGGTGCCTGACCACTCACAACACAAGCTCCCGTGCCACTCTCCTCATCACTGCTTTCCCGCCGAGGAGAGAAAGCGGTGGATGTCTCCTTCACATCTTGGCTGGGCAGTAGCTGCTGACTGTCCTCTAGTAGCTCTTCTTCAGTGAAATTGAAACTGAGCCCACTGCATGTAGTACTACTCGCGGTGAGGGAACAAAAAAGGCCAGAGGCAGGTTGAGGACAGGTGAGGGCACAGGGCCTGCTCCCGGGCCATGCCAGCTAAGGGATGTGTCTGACGAACCGACGGACTGTTCGCTGGGGGTGTCACTTGGCATGATGTGGATGACCGAGTTAACCAATCAAGACCCGTTGTGTTGCTTGTCAAGAGACGACCGCTGGATGACACCAGGAGCTTACTCTTACTCTGCTGAGACCTCTGCTTGTGCCAGAAACATTCAGGCCTTTGCCACTCCTTTGTGCATGACCTGGCACTTCTCTGCCTGACGTACTTGTAGCTAAACTATACAAATTAAATAGATATTAAAACACCCCTAAAAGCGATGAATATATTTTTACTTTTGTACTGAAATACGACCTTATACACTTCGAACCAGAATAAACTCAGAGTGAAGTGTGTAAATATTTTTATAGTAGTACTGAAATAAGCCCCTATACGCTTTGACCTGAAAAAAAGAGTGAAGTTCGTATATATATTTCTTTAAATACTGAAATATGTCCCTATAGGCTTTCACCAGAAATAACTGCAGCAATAAACTGAGAATATATATTTCTTGTTGGACTGAATTAGGCCACTATACGCTTTTACCAGGAAAAATTAAAGAGTAAAGTGTGTATATTTATTTCTTGCAGTACTGAAATACGCCCCTAAACGCTTTCACCAGAAATAACTGCATCAGTGAACTGAAAATATATATTTCTTGTTGCACTGATATTGGCCAACGCTTTGACCAGAAAAAAAAATTGGACAACGCTTTGACCAGAAAAAAATGTAAGATTGGAGTGCGTATATATATATTTCTTGAAGAACTGAAGTACGCCTGTCACGCCGGGAAGGGTACAAGATACAATAGACACACAAGAAACAACAAACAAGCGTCTAGGCAAAAGCTGGGGATAATGGTCACCTCCTGAAGAGATCCTATCAGCTGACCCTAGACTGCTGTGCACACGTTTAGACTCCAAAGGTGGGAATAAACGTGCCCCCGTACCTAAAACTGAATAACCCTATAGTCCCTGAGATAGTGGACAAGGGGGACAAAAGGCAGCCTGCTTCCTCTAATCCTGGAGGAAGCAGGTGTCTAACTAACAGCCTAGACAGTTAACAAATACAAACCAAAAACACACTTATCTTTGAAGCAGAGCAGAAACAGCAATCCAACTTTCCTCAGAGTGAGAAAGAAGCTATAACCAGCAAGGGACACCCCCTTTGTCATGCAATACAGTGAGGAATTTACAGTAATTTGCAAAATTATAAAAAAAATACTTACCCTCTCTTGCTAGTGATAAACAATGGATGGATATTGTGACAAGTGGGGTGAAATGCATAGCACGAAAAGCCCCCACACTGGGCAATATGATCAGCCCCTGTCTGTAACAGGACAAGAGGGTGACACATAAACCCTCTTGGCTGGTCAGTAAAGGGAGCTACAAGTGCGGTCACAGCAAGTGTATATGCTGTGGACACACGAGGGTTGATAGGCATTTTAGATCCTCTGTGAACAATAAGCAATATGTGATCCAGTCATATTTGAACTGCAACACTAAACATGCAGTATATTTAATTACCTGCAAGTATTGCAATTTACAATATGTTGGTTGCACTGTTAATGAAATCAAGACTAGGATCCGTAAGCACATCTCTGATGTCCCACACTACCGAAGCCGCAATGTATCAGCGGCAAGCTTACACTTTGCATTAGTACATGGGGGAGATACATCAGGACTAGTAGCACAAGGGATTGAAAGAGTTAAAAATCCTATCAGAGGAGGTGACTACAGAAGGAAACTTCTAAACAAAGAAGCTTTCTGGATTTTCCAGCTTGATTCCTGCCAACCAGTGGCGTATCTATCACGAGGCAAACAAGGCATTTGCCTAGGGCGGCACTTCCAATGGGGCGGCAAGATGCCTTGTTTGCCTCAGTGATAGATTTTTTTTTTGTCCGGGCTGCGCTGCTGGGGGTGCGCCGGCGCCGCTCCTCCCTGCCCAGCGCCGTTGTAGGTAATTTATTCACTCCACTTGCTTGAGAGAAGCGCCGGAAGACTCACACAGGCGCACTGGCAGAGGCATTGAAGTGCGCATGCGCCTGCCAGTGCGCCTGTGAGTCTTCCGGCGCTTTCTTCTCAGGCAAGTGGAGTGAATAAATTACCTACAACGGCGCTGGGCAGGTAGGAAATCAGTGGAATCGGATGACACTGGGGGGAATCTGTAGATGACACTGAGGGGGAATCTGTGGATGACACTAAGGGGGAATATGTGGATGACACTAAAGAGGGGGCGGAATCTGTGGATGACACTAAGGGGGAATCTGTGGATGACACTAAGGGGGGAATATGTGGATGACACTAAAGAGGGAGGGAATCTGTGGATGACACTAAAGAGGGGGAATCTGTGGATGACACTGAGGGGGATCTGTGGATGACACTGAGGGGGAATCTGTGGATGACACTAAGGGGGAATATGTGGATGACACTAAAGAGGGGGAAATCTGTGGATGACACTGAGGGGGGAATCTGTGGATGACACTGAGGGGGAATCTGTGGATGACACTAAGGGGGAATATGTGGATGACACTAAAGAGGGGGAATCTGTGGATGACACTAAAGAGGGAGGAATCTGTGGATGACACTGAGGGGGAATCTGTGGATGACACTGAGGGGGAATCTGTGGATGACACTTAAGAGGGGGGAATCTGTGGATGACACTGAGGGGGAATCTGTGGATGACACTGAGGGGGAGAATCTGTGGATGACACTGAGGGGGGAATCTGTGGATGACACTAAGGGGGAATATGTGGATGACACTAAAGAGGGGGAATCTGTGGATGACACTGAGGGGGGGGGGATCTGTGGATGGCACTTAAGGAGGGGGATCTGTGGATGGCACTTAAGGAGGGGGATCTGTGGATGGCACTTAAGGGGGGGATCTGTGGATGACACTTAAGGGGGGGATCTGTGGATGACACTTAGTGGGATTAAGGGAGGGGTGTGAGGTGTGGCTGTCGTTATTCACTTTTAAATACAGGAATACAGGAAAGGATGGAGCCTAAAAGGAAGGGCGGGGTTTACAGAGAAAGGGGTTTGGCCTTGACAGGAAGGGGCGGGTCAAATTTATATTAGGGGGTGCCCGAGTTTAGTCTCGCCTAGGGCAGCACAAAACCAAGATACACCACTGCTGCCAACCAATTGGTCTAAACAAAAGACACGATCTGATCCTGCAATATTAGTGAACCTTGCCATTGTTTTTCTACACATGTATTTATTTTAAGTGGGATGTGTCTGCATTGTGCATGCCATATCTGAATATGACTTTTAGAAGTAATGTCTTTTTGCATGTTGGTGATTTTTGTAAGATGTGTTGGTGCAAGTGATTGCTCCATGTGTGCTCCCACTGGTCACATGATCTCATGATTATGGAGCCAGGTGTGTGGGGAGCACATAAGCAGCAATCCATTTGGGGTTTGATATGTAATAAGGAAGGACCTTGAATATGTGATGGTCTGAAACATGTTGACTTTAACCACTTTAGGACCGCCGCACGCAGGATTGTGTGATCTCGGCGGTCCTTCTGTTCCTCCTTGACGCGCTCACGTCACCCCAAAACACATTGCCCTACTTCTGAGTACGGCGATACCACATGTGTAACACTTTTTTGCAGCCAAGATGTGCAAAGGGACCCTAAATCCAATGAGTACCTTTAGGATTTCAAAGGGCATTTTTACGCATTTGGATTCCAGACTTCTCACGCTTTATGGGCCCCTCAAATGCCAGGGCAGTATAAATACCCCACAAGTGACCCCATTTCAGAAAGTAGACACCCTAAGGTATTTGCTGATGGGCATAGTGAGTTCATGAAAGTTTTTATTTTTTGTCACAAGTTAGAGGAAAATGAAATTTTTTGAAAAAATAAATCCATTTCCGCTAACTTGTGACAAAAAATAAAAACTTCCATGAACTCATTATGCCCCTCAGTGGATACCTTAGGGTGTCTACTTTCCGAAATGGGGTCATTTATGGGGTGTTTCTACTGTCTGGGCATTGTAGTACCTCAGGAAACAGGACAGGTGCTCAGAAAGTCAAAGTGTGGAAATTCACTTTTTTGCACCATAGTTTGCAAACGCTATAACTTTTACCCAAACCAATACATATACACTTATTGCATTTTTTTTTATCAAAAACATGTAGAACAATAAATTTAGAGAAAAATTTATAGAGAAATGTAGTTTTATTTGGCAAATTTTCCAACAGAAAGTGAAAAATGTCTTTTTTTTGCAAACATTTCGTCAAAAAAGTTAAATATCAAAAAAAGTTAAAATGTCAGCAGCAATGAAATACCACCAAATGAAAGCTCTATTAGTGAGAAGGAAAGGAGGTAAAATTAATTTGGGTGGTAAGTTGCATGACAGAGCAATAAACGGTGAAAGTAGTGTAGTGCAGAATTGTAAAAAGTGGCCTGGTCATTAAGGGTGTTTAAGCTAGGGGGGCTGAGGTGGTTAACATCCTGTATGGGAGTTTTTATTACCGCAGAATAAAGATGCAAGATTTTTCTACCGCTATTTTTGGAGTTGGACATCTCTTCCTTTCCTGCTATTTGTTGTCGCCTCCAGGTGCGACCTCCGTGCTCAGACAGTGGACTAACAAGGTGAGAGCTGCCTCCCTCCTTGTACAAGTAAATTACAATGAACTTTCCCACCAAATGATGAAAAATGTCATTGACAAATCGCTAACCCTGGGTTCACACCTGAGCGTTTCTGAGACGCGCGTTTTACGCGTGTTTTTGTCGCGCGTATCACAGCGCGTTTTTGCAAATAGGAAACGTGCATCATACGCGCGTTTGTGACTCTGGAGACCAATTGAAAAAGGCATATCTACACTTAACGCGTGTGAAGCGCGCATTTTACGCGTGTTTTTTCCCATTGAAGTCTATGGGTGCAAACTCGCGACAAAACGCCCCAAAGAAGCTCAAGAACTTCTTTGAGCGTAGGGCGTTTTACAGCGCTTTCAAACGCGCTGTAAAACGCTCAGGTGAGAACCATGCCCATAGGGAAACATGAATTTTCTCCTGTTGAGCGTTTTACAGCGCGTAGGAACGCGCTGTAAAACATGCAAGTGTGAACTGAGGGTAAAACACTGCTGGCGCGTTCGTTAACCCAAAAGGCATAACCAGATTTTCGAAATGACCCTCGTGCATGTTGAAGGCCGTTTTCCACTCATCCCCCTCCTTGATTCTGATCAGATTGTAGGCCCCTCTTAAATCTAGTACAAATAAATAAAGGAATGGATGGATCACTAGTCAAATCCGTGGCAGGTGCTCAGATCAAATCTGTCTCACCCAGACATATGGAAAAATGGAATAAAAATCTAAAAATGATCGGCACTCAATATCTGGAACTCATAATCCGCAAATATGATTAAAATGAATATCTATTTATTGTTAAGATTAAAAAATTTTTTTATAACAATAAGACAAGAAATAATTGATTTAAAAAGGAAAGCATCAATCCACCAATTCATCATAATTCATAGCAATCCATATGGTTAAATTGTCCTTGCACCAGTATCTGTCCTTTTATATATCCAAGGCTTATTATAGCCCAATATTCAGTTCATATCTTCCTGTTGTGTCCCCTATATATTGATTACTCCAAATAGTTATATAGTCAGATGGTTAAAAAGTCCACGGGTCAAAAGTTCATAAATATATTGCACAACACTGTCCTCCAAAAATGGTTTATGTTTAGCAGATAAATATACGGCTTCCCTTATCATGCGCTCAGAGTAATGGTGCAGTCATTTACCTGAGTTCGGCGTTCTGCCCGGCAGTCCTCCTTAGGTCCCGACCGCGGCGTCCCACGTGTCAGGCCGATGCACGGAGGAGTCTTACCTCTGTTATCTCCTTCTACTCTGTATCACGCACTAGGATGCCGTTGGTTTTCATCCCAATGTTCTCCGCTGTGCTGTCCGATATGTGCTGTTACTTGCTTGACCCGATGCTAATGCAGAGGGAAGATTGTATCGGAGCGCTCCGTGTCTATGTAAATAGGTTATTCCAGCTTAATATGTATAGTCCGATTTGGATGTAGGGGGTCCTCCAAACCAAACGCGTTTCGGGGTTCTAGTTGTCCCCTTCCTCAGTGGTAGAAACCCCCATCTCCTCAGTTCAAGCTTTTTATATGCCCCTGCAATAAACAATATGTAGGAACTTGGACTAAGAGGACATTAAAGAAGCGTATTTCGGAACATATTGCAAATATCGAAAGCGGATACGAAAAACATACATTGTCCCACCATTTTAAAGAAACACATAATAAAGATCCTTCAGGTTAATTTTTTGCTGCTTTGGAAAAAGTAGATATACACTGAAGGGGGGGGAGGGGGGAGATCACATTAACCAAAGGTCAAGACTGCAGTCAAGACGTATTTTTGATTTTAATACGACAGTACCAAGGGGACTCAATGCTGATTTAGAAGTTTTTGGTTTTTTATGAAGGCGGCTCTTTAGGGGAGCGGGCCCACTCGCTGACTGGAGGCCAGTTTCACTATATGTTTTATCTGACCTGTTGTCGGCGGTGAGCCTGCCCCTCTATCAACACTATGCACATCTTTATGAATAATGAAGATCCACAGATGTCTCCTGTTCTGTATTTTATATTTTTATTATTCCTCTATTATTCCTATAAAAATAATTCAGGGTACTCTTTGTGGGATGAGCTTCATCATTAGTATTTTTAGTATTTTATTTTTATATACACTTATACTTATATAAAATAATCCCTTACTGCTATAGAACTGGTTGAAATACTGAGGTATAAATGAGTATTCTTACATTCTCATATATATACATTCTTTATATATACATATATATTTTTTAAACACAACAATAGCTGATCTCAGGGAGACCAGCTACAAAAATCACTGCGGAGCCTCACTTAAGAGTCTCAACACAGCAATCCGAAGTGCAAAGTTCCCTGGGAAACAGGAATATGCAAAATAAATGTGGAGCCCCAGTTATGGGTCTACAACACAATGAAAGCCAGATATCCCTCAAAGGAAGGAAAACCAAGCAAAGGGGTGTCTCCATTACAGAGATCACCAAATCCACCATATTAAGTGGCCCCTATGTCAAGATCCCGCTTTTTTACAAGCATTAAGGATGTGACAGGGAAAACCTAAGCTAGGTATCCATCCACAGACAGCTGTTTCAGGGTGTTGCCCCTCATCAGTGTGGAGTAGGATTCTGGCTAACCGGGAGCAATGCCTCGGAGACTACTCAAACACAACAATAGCTGATCTCAGGAGACCAGCTACAAAAACACCGCGGAGCCTCACTTAAGAGTCTCAACACAGCAATCTGAAGTGCAAAGTTCCCTGGGAAACAGGAATATGCAAAATAAATGTGGAGCCCCAGTTATGGGTCTACAACACAATGAAAGCCAGATATCCCTCAAAGGAAGGAAAACCAAGCAAAGGGGTGTCTCCATTACAGAGATCACCAAATCCACCATATTAAGTGGCCCCTATGTCAAGATCCCGCTTTTTACAAGCTTTAAGGATGTGACAGGGAAAACCTAAGCTAGGTATCCATCCACAGACAGCTGTTTCAGGGTGTTGCCCTCATCAGTGTGGAGTAGGATTCTGGATAACCGGGAGCAATGCCTCGGAGACTACTCAAACACAACAATAGCTGATCTCAGGGAGACCAGCTACAAAAAACACAGCGGAGCCTCACTTAAGAGTCTCAACACAGCAATCCGAAGTGCAAAGTTCCCTGGGAAACAGGAATATGCAAAATAAATGTGGAGCCCCAGTTATGGGTCTACAACACAATGAAAGCCAGATATCCCTCAAAGGAAGGAAAACCAAGCAAAGGGGTGTCTCCATTACAGAGATCACCAAATCCACCATATTAAGTGGCCCCTATGTCAAGATCCCGCTTTTTTACAAGCTTTAAGGATGTGACAGGGAAAACCTAAGCTAGGTATCCATCCATATATATTTTTTAGACATATATACATTTTTATTTATTTATTTATAATTTTTCATATTTGTATTGTGTGATATATGTCTATTTGTTTAAATACGGTCCACTAAGGATTCATCATGCATATTTAATTCTGGTCTTTTTTGATCAGATACCCATATATTCTTATGAGCATATTTTTTATGAGCAATTTAATAACATGTACCTTATATAATAAAACATTTGAAAGTTACTAATGATCCTCAATTACTCCTGTTATAAAAATTTCTGCCCATTCCTACTAGTAAGGACACACCTAACTGTTTGTTTTGAATATGGATCCGGTCCAGCTTTTCTGTATTACCCAGAAACAACTTAAACAGAGAATATAAAAAGCTTGACTTTTCAAGGTTGAGAAGAATAATAGGCAGCACTCACCACGGCGTTTTCTTTCTTCCTTTATTTCATGTATATATTACACACACGATTAAGCGGTTAGACGGCAGTTACAGCCCAGTTTCACCCACAGCGGCGACGGCCGTTTCGCGCAAGCTCACTGCGCTTCTTCTGGCCACTACGTCTACTGGACGTAGTGGCCAGAAGAAGCGCAGTGAGCTTGCGCGAAACGGCCGTCGCCGCTGTGGGTGAAATTGGGCTGTAACTGCCGTCTAACCGCTTAATCGTGTGTGTAATATATACATGAAATAAAGGAAGAAAGAAAACGCCGTGGTGAGTGCTGCCTATTATTCTTCTCAACCTTGAAGATTCGTTTGACACTATTGACTGTGTAGGATAGTGCACTTGTGTACACGGCAGAAGGGATTACCGTGGAGGCCTTAAATGAACATTGTATTGGGGTAGCCTAGGACAGTGCCACCAGTCTACATTTGCTATAAAAAGCTTGAACTGAGGAGATGGGGGCTTCTACCAATGAGGAAGGGGACAGCTAGAGCCCCGAAACGCGTTTGGTTTGGAGGACCCCCTACATCCATATCAGACTATGCACATTAAGCTGGAATAACTTATTTACATAGACACATAGCGCTCTTATACAATCTTCCCTCTGTATTAGCATTGGCTCAAGCAAGTAACAGCACATATCGGGTAGCACAGCGGAGAACACTGGGATGAAAACCAACAGCATCCTAGTGCGTGATACAGAATACAGTGAGATACCAGAGGTAAGACTCCTCCGTGCATGGGATGCCACGGTCAGGACCTAAGGAGGCAGAACGCCAAACTCAGGTAAATGACTGCACCATTACTCTGAGTGCATCATAAGAGAAGTCGTATATTTATCTGCTAAACATAAACCATTTTTGGCAGCTATTTTTGGAGGAAAGTGTTGTGCAATATATTTATGAACTTTTGACCTGCGGACTTTTTACTATCTGACTATATAACTATTTGGAGTAATCAATATATAGGGGACACAACAGGAAGATATGAACTGAATATTGGGCTATAATAAGTAGAGTTGATCGAAAACCTGGATGTTCGGGTACGAGAACCCTATTGAAGTCAATGGGGACCCGTACTTTTGGGCACTAAAAAGGCTGTAAAATAGCCCAGGAAAGGGCTAGAGGGCTGCAAAAGGCAGCAAAATGTGCAAAGAAATGTGGATAGGGAAATGAATTAAAATAAAACAAAATTAATAAAAATTAACCAATATCAATTGGAGAGAGGTCCCATAGCAGAGAACCAAGCTTTATGTCACCCACCAATGGAGAAGGCCACTTTTACTTGTTTAGGCCCCAGCACCCAGACAGAGGAGAGAGGTCCCATAGCAGAGAATCAGGCTTTATGTCACACACCAATGGAAAAGGCCACTTTCACTTATTTAGGCCCCAGCACCCAGACAGAGGAGAGAGGTGGCATAGCAGAGAATCAGGCTTCATGTCACCCACCAATGGAAAGGCCACTTTTACTTATTCAGGCCCCAGCACCCAGACATAGGAAAGAGGTCCCATAGCAGAGTATCAGGCTTCATGTCACTCACCAATGGAGAAGGCCAGTTTTACTTGTTTAGGCCCCAGCATCCAGACAGAGGAGAGAGGTCCCATAGCGGAGAATCAGGCTTTATGTCACACACCAATGGAAAAGGCCACTTTCACTTATTTAGGCCCCAGCACCCAGACAGAGGAGATAGGTGGCATAGCAGAGAATAAGGCTTCATGTCCCCCACCAATGGAAAGGCCACTTTAACTTATTCAGGCCCCAGCACCCAGACATAGGAGAGAGGTCCCATAGCAGAGAATCAGGCTTCATGTCACCCAACAATAGAAAAGGCCACTTTCAGTTATTTAGGCCTCAGCACCTAGACAGAGGAGAGGTCCCATAGCAGAGAATCAGGCTTCATGTCACCCACCAATGGAGAAGGCCACGTTTACTTGTTTAGGCCCCAGCACCAAGACAGAGGAGATAGGTCCCATAGCAGAGAATCAGGCTACATGTCACCCACCAATGGAGAATGCCAAATTTACTTGTTTAGGCCCCAGCACCCAGACAGAGGAGATAGGTCCCATAGCAGAGAATCAGGCTTCATGTCACCCACCAATGGAACAGGCCACTTTCAGATATTTAGGCCCCGGCGCCAAGACAGAGGAGAGAGGTCGCATAGCAGAGAATCAGGCTTCATGTCACCCACTATTGGAACAGGCAACTTTACGATATTTAGGCCCCTGGCACCCAGACGGAGGAGAGGTTTATTCAACTTTGGGAATATATGGTTTAGAAGAGGTAGTTATAAATGTCGAATCTGCACAAGGGATGGACAGGTCTTGTGGGATCCATGCCTGGTTCATTTTTCTGAACGTCAGCTTGTCCACATTGGCTGTGGACAGGCAGCTGCGTTTGTCAGTAATGACACCACCTGCCGTGCTGAATACATGTTCAGACAAAATGCCGGACGCCGGGCAGGCCAGGACCTCCAAGGCATAAAAGGATAGCTATGGCCATGTGGACAATTTGGAGACCCAGAAGTTGAATGAGGCCGAACCATCAGTCACTACATGGAGGGGTGTGCACACGTACTTTTCCACCATATTAGTGAAAAGCTGCCTCCTGCTAACACGTTCCGTATCAGGTGGTGGTGCAGTTAGCTGTGGCGTGGTGACTAAAAGTTTCTACATCTCTGCCATGCTAACCCTGCCCTCAGAGGAGCTGGCCGTGACACAGCTGCATTGGCGACCTCTCGCTCCTCCACTGCCTCGCCTTGGGCTTCCACTTGTTCCCCTGTGAAATTTGGGAATGCTCTCAGTAGCGCGTCTACCAACGTGCGCTTGTACTCGCGTATCTTCCTATCACGCTCCTATCACGCTGCAGGAAGTAAGGTGGGCACATTGTCTTTGTACCGGGGATCCAGCAGGGTGGCAACCCAGTAGTCTGCACACGTTAAAATGTGGGCAACTCTGCTGTCGTTGCACAGGCACTTCAGCATGTAGTCGCTCATGTGTGCCAGGCTCCCCAGAGGTAAGGAAAAGCTGTCCTCTGTGGGAGGCGTATCGTCATCGTCCTCCATATCCCCCCAGCCATGCACCAGTGATGGGCCCTTACTAGATGTTTTCCTCATTGTTACCGTTCACCACAATAAGAAATTTTTTTAATTGGCCCAATGTATTGAATTCAAATTCAGGCCTTTTTTTTATAGGCACCTAACACTAACTGGCTATTTATGTACCGTATTACACTAATCCAGGCACAGCAGTAACCACAGATTTAGGGGAATATCAATTGTATGCCTAGTATTTAGGCCCTGGATTAAAAGTATCCTTTTACGGACAGATTTACACTTGGAGATGCACAATAGCATGTGAAAAAATATATAGGATTATGCTTTCAGCACTTGTATTTTAACACTTGGTGTATTATACCCTTTAACGGAAAGAAATACACTTAGTGAGTGCAAATGTAGAGGATTATGCTGTATTTTAACACTTACTGTAAAATACCCTTTAACGGAAAGAAATACACTTGGAGATGCACGCTGAGTGTAATATACCCTTATACGGACAGATTTACACTTGGCATACAACAGCTGGAACACCAGATTTTGGGTATTGCTATTTTGGCAATTGAATTTCACCCCAGAACAAAATATATCCTTTGACGGATACTATTAAACTACTTGTACAGCCACAGCTAGAACACCAGATTTACTGTATTTCTATTTTTGCAACTGAATTTCACTCCAGAAAATAATATATCCTTTGACGGACACTATGAAACTTGTCCAGTCACAGCTGGAACACCAGATTTACGGTATTGCTATTTTGGTAATTGAAATTCACCCCAGAACATAATATATCCTTTGACGGATACTATTAAACTACTTGTCCAGCCAAAGCTAGAACACCAGATTTACAGAATTTCTATTTTTGCAACTGAATTTCACCCCAGAAAATAATATATCCTTTGACGAACACTATGAAACTTGTCCAGTCACAGCTGGAGCACCATATTTACGGTATTGCTATTTTGGTAATTGAATTCCAACCCAGAACAAAAGCTATATTTTTACGGACACTATGACACTTAACCAGCCACAGCTGAAACCACTGATTTAGGGTATTGCTATTTTGGCAATTAAATTTCACCCCAGAACAAAAGCTATCCTTTGACGGACACTATAAAACTTGTCCTGCCACAGCAGAAACCACTGATTTAGGATATTGCTATTTTGGAAATTGGATTTCACCCCAGAAAAAAAAATATATTCTTTGCCAGACAGTATTACACTTGGCTAGCCACAGCTAGAACACCAGATTTAGGGGATTGCTATTTTTTTAAGTGAATTTCACCTTTTAATAAAATATAGAATATTCTATCCTGAGTTTCTAGGGGTGACAATAAGCACAGCCAAGCTCCTGATGTAAGATATAGCAAAAAGAAAAACCCTACTATTGATGGATTAATGGACTTGGTGGCAGCTTGTGCTGGCGCACCACAAGACACGAAATGACCGCCGATTACCCTAGAAAAAAGTGACAGAAAAACGCTCTGGGCAGCTTGAAAACAGTGAGCAATTAACTAGCAGAAGTTGAATGATTCACAGCTGTAGATCGATCACTTCATTAAGTGTTTTTGCTGAGTTAATCCCTGCCTAATCTCAGCCTAACAGGAGCTGCATCCTATCCCTTCACTAATGAGAGCAGATTGACTTGCGGTGCGAAGTGACTCCAGCTTAAATAGAGGCTGGGTCACATGCTGCACTTGGCAAATCACAGCCATGTCAATAGTAGGCATTACTGTGATGGCCTCTTGGGGCAAGTAGTATGAGGCTTGTTGATTGGCTGCTTTGCAGGCTTTCAAAATGCGCCATAGAAATCGACGAACAACGAACCCAAACTTTTACGTAAATGTTTGGGTTCGGGTCCGTGTCACGAACACCCCAAAATTCGGTACGAACCCGAACTATACAGTTCGGGTTCACTCATCCCTAATAATAAGCCTTGGATATATAAAAGGGCAGATACTGGTGCAAGGACAATTTAACCATATGGATTGCAATGAATTATGATGAATTGGATTGATGCTTTCCTTTTTAAATAATTTATTTCTTGTTTTCTTGTTGTAATTTGTTTTTTTAATCTTAACAATAAATAGGTATCCATTTTAATCATATTTGCAGTCTATGAGTTCCAGATATTGAGTGCCGATCATTTTTAGATTTTTAGCCCTCTTAAATCGAACTTGGAGAAAATCTTGGCTCCAACCATTTGATCAAAAAGGTCTGAAATCAAAGGAAGGAGATACGGATCACGGACCGTAATGAGATTTAATTCTCCAAAATCCAAGCAAGGTCTATGCGATCCATCCTTTTTCTTTACAAAGAAAAAACCAACTGCGACCGGAGACTTTGAGGGCCTAATATGACCCTTTGCCAAACAATCGGCTATGTACTTCCGTATGACCTCTCTTTCGGGTTGAGAAATATTGTACAGCCGAGACTTTGGCAACTTGGCCCCTAGGATGAGAGTAACTGGACAATAATATTCACGATGAGGAGGCAACTCCTGAGTCCCACCCTCCGAAAAGACATCTGCAAAATCTGAGAGATACTGAAGTAAAATTGTAGAAGACACCCCCGCGATAGATGCACTAAAGCAATTGTCTGAACAAAATTCACTCCAACCAATGATCTGTCTTGCCTGCCAATCAATAGTAGGGTTATGTTTAATCAACGACGGCAAACCAAGGACCATAGGAGCAGGCACGTTTTTCATGACAAAACATGAAATTATTTCAACATGCGAATCACCCACCGATAGCCGAATACCATGAACAATATGACTGAGATTCTTCTGAGAAAGAGGGGAAGAATCAATTGGAAACACCTGAATCTCTCTCTCCAAAGTGCACGTACTTAGGCCCAGATTTTGAAGAAACAGAAAATCAATAAGGTTTACTCCAGCGCCACAGTCAATAAACACTTCAAACTTAAATGTTCCTGATTAGCACCACCATAGCTGGAAGGAAAAAATGGGTATTGCAGGGAGATTGCATTCCTGCTTGTTCCGGCACCCCATTCACACTACCAAGAGTCAGGGATGTTTCTTTTTCTTTTTTACGTAAACCTCTTTGTGGACCATTCTCATCAACTTGCAGTTTCAGCAAAGGACAAGCATAAACAAAATGACCATTTGCTCCACAGTAAAAACATAACTTATGCAACCTCCTAAAGTTCCTATTACCTGAACGAAAAGACACCTGACCCAGCTGCATGGGTTCCTCCCCCATCCCAGAATTACAAGTCATATTAACCTGGGGAACCGGTGAGACAAAACCAATGTCAGAAGGAATCCCTCGCACTGAAGGGGCCTTATTCCTCTCTCTAATGTGTCTATCTAAGCGCGCTGCCAAAGACATAGCATTTTCCAATGTATCCGGATTCTCATGAAAAGCAAGGGCATCTTTCAATCTCTTTAAAAACCCCTGACAAAACTGACTACGCAGCGCAGGGTCGTTCCACTCAGTCTCCGTAGCCCATCTCCGAAATTCTACTCAGTACACCTCTGCAGTATGTTCTGCTTGAGTCAAATTACGCAACCTAGATTCCGCCATCGAGACTCGATCTGGGTCATAATAAATCAATCCCAAGGCCTTAAAAAATTCATCCACCGACTGAAGTGCCAGAGAATCGGTCAGCAGTGAAAAAGCCCAGGATTGAGTGTCCCCTTTAAGCAAGGAAATAATTATCCCCACTCTCTGACTCTCATCGCCAGACAAAGATGGCTGCAACCGAAAGTACAGCCTGCATGACTCTCTAAAGCGAATAAAGTCATCCATACCCCCTGAAAATCTATCAGGAAGAGCGACTCTAGGCTCCCCATAAATTTGACCTCCTCCAATAGCACCTGATGCCAGAGCATTCTGACAATGTGTGACAGAATTACGCAGATCGGCAACCTCCAGGGATAATCCCTGCATGCGATCCACTAATGCATCAAGGGACTCCATTTCCTAGCAGCAGAGAAATGGCAGTCTAGAAATTATTATGGCAGGCGGGTTATAATGTCACGCCGGGAAGGGTACAAGATACAATAGACACACAAGAAACAACAAACAAGCGTCTAGGCAAAAGCTGGGGATAATGGTCACCTCCTGACAAGATCCTATCAGCTGACCCTAGACTGAAAAACCCTAAAGTCCCTGAGATAGTGGACAAGGGGGGAAAAAGGCAGCCTGCTTCCTCTAATCCTGGAGGAAGCAGGTGTCTAACTAACAGCCTAGACAGTTCACAAATAGAAACCAAATACACACTTATCTTTGAAGGAGAGCAGAAATAGCAATCCAACTTTCTTTAGAGTGAGAAATAAGCTATAACCCGCAAGGGACACTGGGTAAGTGCTTGATTTAAAGTCACACAAATGACCCCACCCAGTGCACCTGAAGGGAGGCAGGTACAGCTCACTCCATGTAAACAGAAAACTACACACGTGCTGCCAACCTGACAGACCTCCGCACCTCACCAGAGCAGGGCATAAAAACGCCCCTATACGCTTTCACAAGATATAAGTGCAACAGTCCAGTGCGTATATAGTTTTCTTTTTTTACTGAAACACGCCCCTATACGCTTTCCCCGGGAAATAACTGCAGAAGTGACCAGAGAATATATATTTCTTGTTGGACTGAAATTGGCCACTATACGCTTTAACCAGAAAAGAATTAAAGAGTGAAGTGGGTATATACTTTTCTTGTAGTACTGAAATATGCCCCTATTAGCTTTCACCAGATATAACTGCAACAGTGTAGTGGGCATATATTTATCTTTTTTTACTGAAATACGCCCCTATACGCTTTCACGTATGCGTATATATTTTTCTTGTAGTACTGAATGAGATACTAAGATATAAGCCTCAAAAGGCTTTTTAACATAACACTTGCAGCCCAATAACAATAAGCTGGAATGACAGATCTGTCTAATGACTATTAGGACCCCAAATAATATTTCCTACACTTGTAAATCACTTTCCTGTCAATGTCACTAGTGCCGTCTCTTCCTGCACTAAGATGCTTTGAAATGATTCCTCCCTATCCCTTCTCTGCACTTATAAATCTTTTTTTCTGTGTTTTTTTTTCCACAATCGTTTTTCCACTTGCTGTCCCTAGAGCCTTCATGCGTCTGTCTCTGAACGCTGGAAAATGTTTGACGTATTTATAGGGCTGTGACATCACAGGGCTGGTTACCTGCTGATTGTCAATCTGAGTAATCCCACCTTCCCAAAGTTCCTTGCTCCATGTCCTCAGTCCTCACACGTGTAGCCGCCATTTTAGGAAAATTGTGATTTGTTATCATGAAGTGCGAGGAAATTCACATTCGTTGCAAATTAAATTTTTTATGAAATTGTAAACGAATTCCACTTCGTCAGCTTCGATTCGCTCATCTCTAGTTTGCAGGGTAATTTAATTGACAAATAATAATACACTTCTATACTGGTCTATCAGCACACAGCTTTCCATGCTCACACACGAAACCTAATATGCATAAAAATATTGCATTGTAATAGAAAAATCTCACATTAGCATTTTTATATAATACAAAGCCCATTCCCATGACCATCAGGCATTCAGTCTACCATCAGCAACTGGATTGCTAAGAGAAATGATTTTTCCAGCACAATCCCTCTCCAATAAGCCCCGCATAAATCTTGCATAAATGAAATCCTGCACATTACATGTTTACTACCTCTTTTTTTTAAACTAGAGTTACAATAAAGAACATACGCTGGATGCTATAACTAAAAGCGGAACAGAATAAATAGCTGATTTTCTGTGATTTGCTTTGGTAGCACATTTTAGAAATCAAGAGAAAAGAAACTAGCAATCACAACGAGGAAGCAAAAGACATAAACAAAAGTAATGTATACTGTAGCTTCACCTTGAATTTTAAAACTTCCAAAACACATACAATAATTACATTCTATGTCTTTCTGTCTTTCCTGCCTTATTAAAATGTTTAATTTACTGGAAGGTTAGAATCACGTGCTTTAAAGTAATTATATATATCTTCTCTACTACAGTACAACTAAACCATAGTACTACTGTAAGTCCCACTGCCTTCTCAAACAGCTGACCGGTGGGGGCCCTGGGTGTCAGACCACCACCTATCAGATACTGATGACCTATCCAAAGGATAGATCATCAGTAAAAAAAAAACTCTTGGAAAACCCTTTTAAGATTCAAGTAATGAATTTTGTCGAGGAGGACATACTGTCTGTGCAGTAGATTGTACTGCAGAGGGGATCAGAGAGGAGGGGTACCAGAGAACAGTATAAGGGTTTATGAAGTTTCGGTGTGATTTTACTTGTCACGGCGGATCTGCGTATGGCTTAGAAAGGAAAATACACTGTAATGTATCCGTGGTATATTAATGTGTGGGTGGCCTGTATGACATGCAGCATGATATGAATAGTGGTGTATAGCAATATGTGGCAATTAATACTGTAATATCATAAGTGATAGCTAGAACAGGTTTAACAAGAACACAAGTTGTCAGACAAAACTGATTTGTTTTTATGAGTAGGTAAGTAGAAGACTGGATAGAGGGGAGTAGAACTGTTTTAGTTGCCTGTAGAAACCAATCAGATTCCACCTTAAATTTTCCAAAGGAGCTGTGAAAAATGAAAGGTGGAATCTGATTGGTTGCCAATTTGATAAATCTCCCCAGAGTGTTCTTGGATTTTGCAAAGGTATATTATACTGTCCCTCATAGAGTGGCTGAATGATCATGTCCAGAGAGTTGTGGTCAATGATTCATATTCCAAATGGTCCCCAGTTATAGGTTGTGTACCCCAAGGTTTGGTGGTGGGTTCTTTATTATTTCACCTATTTATTATTTATATAAAGGATCGGATTAATAGTAGTGATGAGCGGCAGGTGCCATATTCGATTTCGACGAAATTCGCGAATATTCGTATGAATATTCGTTTCATATTCGTCGAAATCGAATATTCGACATTTTTCTAGTTATCGCGATTAACATGCGATTTAAATAATCGCATATTGCGATTTTAACTTAAGGCTACTTTCCTATTGGTTTCATATCTAGAATTAGCGAGGATGACGGATATGACGAATGTATTCGTCATATTCCTCAAAACGAAGATAACGAAGTATTCTACATCTTCGTTTTAGCAACCTATTCGTCAACTTCGCTAATTCTAGCAATCAAATAGGAAGGTTGACTATAGAGACAGCTGTGTTAAATTCGCTATGCGATTTTTTTTTTTTTTTTTTAATAAATAGAATAATAATAATATAATATAATATAATAATTTTATTAAGTAATATAATTATTGTATTAAAAAAAAAAAAAAATCGCATAGCGAATTTAACAACCTTCCTATTTGATTGCTAGAATTAGCGAAGTTGACGAATAGGTTGCTAAAACGAAGATGTAGAATACTTCGTTATCTTCGATTTGAGGAATATGACGAATACATTCGTCATATTCGCTATTCGCTAATTCTACCAAGCCAACCATAACTTCCGTGCTCATGGAGCGTCCCCATCACCATGGGAACGTCTCCATATACTAAAATGTACTGTCGGATTTGAGGAATTACGTTGAAATCGCAATGCGATTAATTCAAGTTATATTAATCGCATTGCGATTTCAACTTAGAGCTGGGTTTATAATGGGTCAGCTTGCTAGAACTAACGAATATGGAATATAGCAGCAGTGCTAAGTTGAAATCACAATGCGATTAATTTAACTTAAAGTATTCGCATTGCGATTTCAACTTAGCACTGCTAGTGCATAGCTATATTCCATATTCGTTAACCCTTTGGCATACTCCTCCCACAAGCGTCCCCGTCACCATGGGAACGCCTGGTGGTTAGAATATACCATCGGATCTGAGTTAGATCGTGAAAACTCAAATCCGATGGTATATTCTAACACAGAGGCGTTCCCATGGTGATGAGGACGCTTGAAGTTAGAGTATACCAACACGCGCATACATACCGGCTCCCTGCTGCCTGGAGGCACCTGTCCTCTGACAGGGCACTGTGATCTGCACTATTAACCCCTCAGGTGCCGCACCTGAGGGGTTAATAGTGCGGATCACAGCACCCTGTCAGAGGTCGGGTGCCGCCGGCAGCAGTGCGTCTCCCCACTATTAAAATCATTAATGGGCAGTGCGCCTAATTCCCCCTCACCAGTATTACAAACAATAATTGGTGGCCAGTGCCGATCCCCCTATTAAACATCATTGGTGGCCAGTGTGCGCCGACAATCCCTCCCCAGTATTAATTATCGCTGGTCAGTGCGCACTCAATCCCCCTCCCTCCCCAGTAAAAAATCATTGCTGGCAGTGCGCCTCCTCTCCCGCCCTCCCATCACTGGTGGCAGCGGCAGCTCCGATCAGAGTCCCAGCAGTGTAATGCTGGGGCTCCGATCGATTACCATGGCAGCCAGGACGCTACTGCAGTCCTGGCTGCCATGGTTAATTAGTCAGCATTGTACTTACCTGCGCTGGGCCGCCGGGCGCTCCTTCCCCTCAAACTTAAGTACAATGCTGACTGACTAACCATGGCAGCCAGGACTGCAGTAGCGTCCTGGCTGCCATGGTGCTGATCGGGCCCCAGCATTACACTGCTGGGACTCTGATCGAGCTGCCGCTGCCACCAATGATGGGAGGGCGGGAGAGGAGGCGCACTGCCAGCAATGATTTTTACTGGGGAGGAGGGGGATTGAGTGCGCTGACCAGCGATAGTTATGCGAGGGATTGTCGCGCACTGGCCCTGTGATGTTTAGTAGGGAGATCGCACTGGCCACCAATTGTGTTGTAATACTGGTGAGGAATAGGCACTGCCCATGTGATTTTAATAGTGGGAGGCGCACTGCTGCCGGCGGCACCCGACCTCTGACAGGGCACTGTGATCCGCACTATTAACCCCTCAGGTGCGGCACCTGAGGGTTAATAGTGCAGATCACAGTGCCTGTCAGAGGACAGTGCCTCCAGGCAGCAGGGAGCGTATGTATGCGGCGTGTTGGTATACTCTAACTTCAGCGTCCCCATCACCATGGGAGCGCCTCTGTGTTAGAATATACCATCGGTTTGAGTTTTCACGATCTAACTCAGATCCGATGGTATATTCTAACCACCAAGCGTTCCCATGGTGACGGGCACTGTGAGGAGTATGCCAAAGGGTTTAACTGTACTGTTTGGAGGCGGAAAAAAGACGAATATTCTAAAAAATGTCAAAACGAATATATTCGCTATAGTGCTATATATTCGTTTTTTAGAATATTCGTCTTTTTTCAACATCTAAAGTCATGATTCCTCCCTGCTTCTTGCTTGTGGGCCGATGACTCATTGACCCACAAGCATTTTAAGCAGGGAGGAATCATTTGTTCAGATGGAAAAAATGACGAATATTCGATATAACGAATATATAGCAGTATATTCGCAATATTCGCGAATTATCGAAGTTGCGATATTCGCGATAAATATTCGCTATTCGAATATTCGCGCTCAACACTAATTAATAGAACTGTGACTGTTTCTAGTTTTGCAGAAGACACCAAGTTATGTAGTACTGTGCAAGTCTCCGGTCCTTAAAATACAAGCTGGCTTGAGTGCTTAGACATCCACTTGGCAAATGATGTTCAATGCGGATAAATGTAAAGTTATGCATCTGGGAAGTAATGATTTACATTCCTCATATGTCCTAGGGTGTGTAACACTGGAAGAGTCACTTGTAAAGAAGGATTTGGGTATACTTGTAGATCATAGATTAAATAAGAGCATACAATATCAATCTGCTGCTTCGAAGGCTACCGGAATGTCATATATTACCACATTACAAAGCTTTGGTGAGGACTCATCTGGAATATGCAGTTCACACATAGAAAAAATGCCTGGAGATGTTAAAAGTACAAAGAAGAGTTACTTTACTGATAATTCAAATCCCTTTAAAAGACAAGGGGTTACTGCCTTCATTTGGAGAAGAAAGAGTTCAATATCCGTATGTTCTTCACCGTTAGAACTGTAAATCTGTGGAATAGTCTACCTCAGAGCATGGTCACAGCAGGAACAGTCGGTGTATAAAAAAATAAAAAAAATAAAAATAAAAGCTTAGCTGAATTATTAAAATTAAATAACATTCATTATTATGAAAATGTGTAGAATTCCTAAAATTCACATCCCCCCAATCCCCTGAACTTGATGGGCGTATGTCTTTTTTAAACCCTACTAACTATATAACCATATACGTATACTGTATCTAGGTGCATGTTCAGCAACACTCTACAAACATCACAATTTAGAAATTTTTTATTTTCTTGAAATCAATTGATTTATGGTTTTGTGAGTAGACTTAGTAGTTCTGGATGTACGTATATTCACTTTGCAGTGTGAACAAGTTCATTTATCTATATAACATTCTACTGGTAAAATGAGCAACTCTTCAAGAAAACTTCAATATCTGGCAGTAGATATCACTTGATATAAAATAAAGAGCTTTTTCTCTCCCTTCAACAAATGTTGTGTCTCAAGGGGCTAAGGGTCACCATACTGTATGTCAGTGGTTAATGGATTCCGAACTCCCTGTTCAAACCTTCTGTACATTTTTTATTTGCTTTTAATTTGTATTGATTTTCCTTCTTTGCCGTCAATCTCCCAAGTGTCAGTAAGGTTAGAGAGAGCTCTGTATTTCTGACGGAAGACTGGCGAACAGAATGTCCCTAGTTGGATATACAATAATTGACTCTTTTTCTGCTCTCAAGCCACATCCATAAGAGCAGTTATACTTCAGTATCTTATCTCAGAGCGTGATAGGAATCACCATCAACAAGCAATCAGCTTTTGACTTGCTGTGGCTTTTATTACAGTCTCTAGTCCTGTAAATGCATTAACAACGTTATACGTACTGTACATATAAACAGCATCCTTGTAGTGCACAATAAATCTAAATAAAAACTGACAAGGTAAAAGTATCTAAACATGCTTGATGGGTAAAATGTCCAGACGTACATTTGACACCCCAGTGGAATCAGTATGACATAGATATCACATTACTACTCTGTAATTACGAGGAAAATGCTTCATTGAACCATCACACTGAATATGTAGCTTATCATGAGCTTTAATTCCGCTACCTGTCACATCGAACTGTGTCTTCACTAGCTCTCTGAAATAGTCATACAACCTAACTAAATAGGATTTATTATGTTATGAACTAGTATTTGATTAAATTACGTAATTTGATATATTTCAGTTCAGAGTAATTCATTCTGTTTCAGTGGGAGCTTAGACAAAATCAGCCTGTCATACCCAGATCTGCAAAGAGCATATATTTTCATTGGCTGTCAAAAGAAAATGATGTCAGACAATGACATCATTGTGTACTGTATAATCACTGAAGATCTAAATTGTAAATGCAGACAGCACAGAAACACAAATCACGTGGCTTAGATGGCCAGGTTAAATTAAAGTACTTTTATATACCTGAGCAAACTGGGTAACAGCTTTAATATGTCGTGAATAGAGATGAGCAAATTTCTAAAAAAATTGATTCAGCCTGTTCGCCGAATTTTTCACAAAAATTCGGTTCGATACGAATTTGTTTGTGGCGTATCGCGTTAAAAAACAGCTATTTCCTGGCTGCAGAGAGCCTTTATGGTGGTTTAGAACACTGTGCCTTGCAGTAAAACGCAACTGGTAGTGAAACAATACTGTGAGTCAGTATGACATGTAGATGACAGGTGTCGCTCTTAGAATCACTGCACACTTCACTTATTTGGGCAGTTAAGAGGCCAAAACTGACCAAATAACTCAAGTGTGACCTTACAGGTCAATATTAGCGCCAGGTATAAAGAACCATGCAGAGGCCCAAGAGCCTACTATACCGTGAAAGTGCACACTCCTTTTACATCAATTCACTGATTCCACATAGATTTCTACAGAACCTGTTCTATTAAACACATATACAAGTAGAGCCCTCCTGACAGAGTGGAGTGGGTGTCAGCAGTAAGTTTGTGTTGACGTCACTGATTATTTTGCCCTTCCTCTGATCCGTCAGAACAATAACCGCAAAAAACGGATCCTGTCTGTGGAGCATCCGCCTTTACTCTGTCAGCATTTGGTCAGTAATCCATCAGTATTGCTAAAGCCAAAAAAATAAACAAGAGTGGATCTAAAACAGAGATGGCACGTGAATGGAATATTTGCATGTGTTCTGTGTTTTGTACCCACTCTTGCTTTTCACTACCAAATTAAAAGTCAATTCTGATACTAAATAGGCCTTAGAGCTGTTACATAGACAGGATGCTTTGTGTTTCTCATTTTTCCTTATGACAGATCAGAAGAAGGGTCAAATAAATGATGATGTCAGCCAGGCCAAAAGGCAAAATAGTGGCCCAGTCATGAGGTGGGGGGGGGGGGGTGTAAAAAGCATGAGAAGTTCACAGACTGGCCCTATCACATAGTGGTGAGGTGGAAGCAACATAAGGAGACCACAGAGTTGCCCAATGACAGAGTGTGGAGGTGTCAGCAGCATCAGGAGGAGGCCGCAGAGTGGCAAAATGACAGTGTAGAGGTGGCGGCAGCAGCAGCATCAGGAGGAGGCCACAGGATGGCACAATGACAGTATTAGGTGGCAGCA
Organism: Bufotes viridis; assembly: GCA_033119425.1. Taxonomy (NCBI): domain Eukaryota; kingdom Metazoa; phylum Chordata; class Amphibia; order Anura; family Bufonidae; genus Bufotes; species Bufotes viridis. The sequence continues at coordinate 175,658,462 of CM065591.1, forward strand.
GCAGAATCAGGAGGGGGAGGCCACAGGGTGGCACAATGACAGAGTGTTGAGGTGACAGCAGCATCATCAGGAGGCCACAGAGTGGCAAAATGACAGAGTGTGGAGGTGACAGCAGAAGCATCAGGAGGAGGCCACAGGTTAGAACAATGACAGTATGGAGGTGGCAGCAGCAGCTTCCGGAGGCCACAGAGTGGCACAATAACAGAGTGTGGAGGTGATGGCAGCAGCAGCACTAGGAGAAGGCCACGGGGTCGCACAATGACAGTGTGGAGGTGGCAGCAGCATCAGGAGACCTGAGTGGCTAGGTGGAAGCAGTATCAGAAGGCCACAGAGTGACCCGTTGACAAAGTGGGGAAGTGGGTGGACATACCAGTACCAGCTGAAGATGGTGGGTGAAAGAAGGAGCACTTGGCATCAGATGTGTGGCATCAGGCGGGTCGCAGCATCAGAATAGTAGCTGAGACAGGTAGACGTAAGAAACCGGTCTCTTTTGTCAAAGTGTTCGTGTGGCACCATGGATAATCTAGTCTGATGCATCAGGCATTGGTGGGTGGAAATCCTGGCTGATCCAAGCCTGATTTATCTAGAGAAAGGTCAGTCTCTCCACATTTTGGGTGGACAGGTGAGTTCTTCTTGGGGTCACTATGGCCCCCGCCGCACTAAACACCCTCTCTGATGCCATACTACTGGATGGGCAGGACAGATTTTCCAGGGCAAACTCTGCCAGTTGCAGCCACAAATATAGTTTGGCTGCCCAGTAGTCCAGCGGATCTTCAATGTGGGGTGGCAGGGTGCTGTCCAAGTATGCCACCACCTGCTGGTTCAGGTCTTACTCTAGGTCTAAATGCTGCTGCTGAATAGTTTCTTCACTAGGCGGGTAAAGAAAGCTGCTCATCAGCGACTCTAGAGTCAAGTTGCTGCTGATGGGTCTGAAACTGCTCCTACCCCCCCACCCTGCCACAGCAGCCATGGCAGAGGAACGTGAGCACAGAGGCCCGCCCCGGTCAGACCTACTAGAGGATGGACGATGGAGCAGATAGAAAGTGGCCAACTCACTATATAGGAATTGGATAGTTCAGTTTGTCCTCCCTCTAAGCGGGTGTAAAAAAGGCCCCTATTTTTGACTAGTGGCAAGGGCCCAACAAGGTGGAGAGCCAGAAGTCATCCCTCTGCCGAATGGTGACAATTCAGCTGTCACTATGCAAGCAAGTGAGCATGCATAGGGCCATTTGTGCAAGTGACTCAGAGGGACTCCCTGCCTCCGTCTCCACTGCACTTTGCCACGGTGTGTCTGGGTCCTCTGCCTCATCGCCCTATAGCTCCCCTGGCTGCTCCTGCTCCTCCTATCCTGTCAACTGAGTAGAAAAACCACCCATTTGGCTATACATTGCCAGTGCTCCAAACGGTAGGTGTCACACATGAGCTGCCACTGGCTGACATCAAAGTTACACAGGGGAGTAGTCCTATCCGCTTGCATCATCAATAAATCGTTGATCGCCTTTGTTCATATAGTCGGTCCAACATATGGAGGGTGGAATTCCAATGGGTGGAAATGTTGCATATCAGCCTATGTTGGGTGATGCCGTTCTACTGCTGCAGCTCAAGGAGGATGTGCTTTGCAATGTTCGAGTGGCTAAAGTGCATGCAAAGTTTCCTGACCATTTTTAGGATGTCTTGCAGATGGGTGGAAGAATTCAGGAACCGCTTGACAACCAGATTGAACATGTGTGCCATGCAGAGCGCATGGCTCAGCTTTCCGTGACGCATGGCCGACACCATGTTCTTCCCGTTTTCGGTCAGCATGGTTCTGATTTTCAGTTGTCGCAGAGAAAGCCAGGATTCAATTTCTTGATGCATCACACAGAGCAGTTCCTCTCCGTGTGACTCCGTTCGCCAAGGCAAATCATGTGCAGAACAGCGTGACACCGCCGAGCCCTGCACATGTGGTATGCTGAGGGGCACTGTGACTTGTCCCTGCAGTGGAGGCTGAGGACATGGGGGAAGATGAGGAGGCAGAGACAGACATTGTCGCAGAACCAACAGTGTGATAATGTGGAGACGGAAGCGGCGGGACCTGTCCAAGTTGCTGGTATGGCTGTGCTGGAACCACATTCACCCAGCGGGGCCATAAAAGACATGTATTGTCCATGACCGCAGTTATATCTCCACACCTTGGTACTGCCGTGCACTTTGGCAGACACCGACAGTCTCAAGGACTGCCCACCTTCTGTTCTACATGTGTGTGCAGGGCTGGTACTGCCTTTTTCGCAAATAAATGATGGCTTGGGACTCTCCACCTCGGCTCGGCACAATCCATCAGTTCTCTGAATGGTGCAGAGTTCACCATTTGGAAATGGAGGGACTGAAACACCAGCAACTTGGACAGGAGCACGTTCAGCTTCTGCGCCGTTGTATGCGTGCACGCATACTGTTGTCTTTTGGCAATCGCTTTAATGATCGATTGCTTGCAGAATGACTGATGAAGAGTAGGAGCAGGAGCATCTAGACCAGCAGAAGATGATATTGACAGGCAGCTCCCTTCGGCTGAGGTGGTGGAGCCTTGACCGGCTGAAACTGGGTGCGTGCCACTGGGTGCTGTAGCGGTAGCTGCGGCAGGCTGGACAACCACATTGGAGCTACATTTCTCCCAGGCCACTTTATGGTGACGTTGCATATGTTGATGCAGGGCCGTGGTGCCAATATTGGCACCCTGGTCAAGCTTCACCTTCTGCCCACATATTCTACATATGGCCGTATTGACCTCCTCTGGTGGCTTTACAAAAACTGCCACACTGTGAGTACCTGATTTTCCCCCCAACACTAGTTACTGGCTGACTGCTTCCATGAACCCACTGCACAACTGCTTCCATGAACCCATACACCCCTTTCCGGGCAGGTAGGCTGCTGCAAAGCAGGTGGTCTACCCATGCCCGTTTGGCTCCTGACCTCCCACTGCTGCCACCCTGCAGACTCCCGGCCACGCTAGCGACTTGCTGGCTCAGCCTCTACCTGAGAGGCAAGCTGCCAGCCTCTTCTCCTGATGATGATGAAGCCTCTTCTTTACCCAGCTCCCAAATGTGATCAGCTTCATCCTCATCAAGTAGTGTCTGCACATCACTGATATGTAGGGATGTTGCGAACATAAAATTTTCCGTTCGCGAATGGGTAACGTGAACTTCCGCAAATGTTCGCGAACGGGCGAATCAGGCGAACAGCCATAGACTTCAATAGGCAGGCGAATTTTAAAACACACAGGGACTCTTTCTGGCCACAGTAGTGATAGAAAATTTGTTTCAAGGGGACTAACACCTGGACTGTGGCATGCCGGAGGGGGATCCATGGCAAAACTCCCATGGAAAATGACATAGTGGACGCAGAGTCGAGTTTTAATCCATAAAGGGCATAAATCACCTAACATTCCTAAATAGTTTGGAATAACATGCTTTAAAACATCCAGTGTGTGTATATGATCAGATATCATGTTGTATCGATCAGGTAGTGTAAGGGTTACGCCCGCTTCACAGTGACAGACCTAACCGCGACAGACCAAACTCCCGGTTTAACGCACCGCAAACAGTCCATTTGCACAACCGCAAACTCCCCATTTGAACAAGGTTGGATACCAAGCTAGCCATGTCCCGTTCCTTGTCCTCACTGACGTCATTGAAGGTCTCTTCCTCGCACAATGTACTGTGCCACCCTATATGAGTGGTGTGTTCAGTAACAGTAGTACTATTTTTATCAGTTTAGTCCCTGTTACGGGACATGTATTGAATAGATTTTAGGAACCGAGAGATGGAAAAAGAAGCTTGGTCGTTCCTCTTACTTCCATTTTTGGGGCACTGCGCGTGAATCAAATAGATTTTAGACAACCGCAAAGAGTTGTCAATAGGTGACACACTCATGACATAAATTTTATTCCTCTATGTGTCAATCTTGGTGTAGTGATGACTGTGCTCATGCGCACGTTTGGGAGATTGCAGGCGATAGCGGTTTTTCAAAGCCTATGGTCGTGCTGAGGTAGTTCAGTGACAGTTAAGTGACCCAGAAAACAACGATTCTGCAGTGTGGGCCCATTGTTGACCTAGTAGGCTTTAATGATCACCTTAGATGATCACAAAGAAAATTACAGTTTTTTCTATGGAAAATTATCCAGCCGATCGCTTTTGGTCTGTTCACAATTAAGCAACGACCTTATCATCTGGAGGGGATCAGCAAGGGATGATGATAAGGCTCTTTCTGGTGGTGATGGTGACCACAACTCTTCCTCCTCCTCTTCACGCTCATCTACGGCCTGATCCAGCACTCTTCGCAGGGCACACTCCAGGAAGAAAACAAATGGGATGAGGTCGCTGATGGTGCCTTCGTTGCCACTGACTAGGTTTGTCACCTCCTCAAAAGGACGTATGAGCCTAAAGGCATTGCGCATGAGTGTTCACTAACGTGGCAAAAAAATACCCAGCTCCGCAGAGGCTGTCCTAGCACCTAGTTGACGGCTTTTTCTTGTTGGAGCAGGCAGTCAAACATTAGGAGAGTTGAATTCCAATGTGTCGGGCTGTCGCAAATTAAGCGCCTCACTGGCATGTTGTTTCGCCACTGAATATCGGAAAAGTGCGCCATGGTCGTGTAGGAATGCCTGAAATGGCCATACACCTTCCTGGCCTGCTTGAGGACGTCCTGTAAGCCTGGGTACTTAGACACAAAGCGTTGTACGATCAGATTCAACACATGTGCCATGCAATTGCTTCTGTTGTCACACACCACATTGCTGTCGGTGCGGGGTCAGCCACTGATCCACCTGTGCGTTCAGGGCGGACAGGAGTTCTGGTCCGTTGTGACTCTCTGCTTTCAGGCAAGTCAACCTCAAGACGGCGTGACACTGTCGTATCTGGGATGTGGAAACGCCCCCGGGGAGCTGGGGGGGGGTGCAGTTGATGTGGAGCAAGACGCAGCAGCAGAAGAGGACTCAGCCGAGGAGGTTAGCGAAGAGGATGGCGTAGGAGGAGTGGAGGATATGGTAGCAGGCCTGCCTGCAAGTCGTGGCGGTGTCACCAACTCCGCTGCAGAACCACGCAGCAGGTTTACCCAATGCGCAGTGTAGGTGATATACCTGCCCTGACCGTGCTTTGCAGACCAGGTATGAGTGGTCAGATGGAACCTTGCCCTAACACTGTGTGCCAGACTTGTCATGACTTCCTTTTCCACAATAGAGTACAGGTTGGGGATAGCCGTTTGTGAAAAATAATTTCGGCCGGGTACCTTACACTGGGGTGTCCCAATAGCTACAAATTTTTTGAAGGCCTCAGACTCCACCAGCTTGTATGGTAAAAGCTGGCGGACTAAGAGTTCCGTCAAGCCAGCTGTCAGACGCTGGGCAAGGGGGTGACTCTGTGACATTGTCTTCTTATGCTTAAACATTTCCTTGACAGACACCTGACTGTAGGCAGATGAGCAGGAATTGCTGATGGTGAGAGGCGGAGTGGCGGGTGGTTGAGAGGGGTAGGCAGGACAGCAGTGATTGACATGGCTAAAGATGCCGGACCAGGAGGAGGATGGTGGCTTTGAGTTTGTGTGCTGCTTGTACTCATGTGTTGATCCCTTAGGCGTTTGTGATGTGAGATCATGTGCCTTCGCAAAGCAGTTGTACCTAGGTGGGTGTTGGACTTCCCACGACTCAGCTTCTTTTGGCACAGGTTGCAAATGGCATCACTGTTATCAGAGGCAGACACACAAAAAAGTGCCACACTGCTGAGCTTTGCAATGACGGCATTCTGGTGGTGGTAACAGCATGCGTTGATTGGCGTGCTGTCTGGCTGACCCCGGGTGCCAATACATGCTGTCTGACTGTGCCACTAGCTCCTTGCGACGACCTCCCCCTGATTCCAACTCGTCTCCTCCTCCTCTCTGTCTCCCCATCTGAACTTTCGCCCTGTTCTTCTTTTCTTCGAGCGGGCACCCACGTGACATCCACGGACACAGCATCATCATCAACCGCTTCACTTGTATCTGACAACTCAGAAAAGGAAGCAGCAGCGGGTACAACATCATCATCATCACTTTGTACGTCCATGTGTGTAGTGCTGCCTGACTGAGAAATATCCCTGTTATCTACATCCTCTGGCAATAATGGTTGCGCATCAATCATTTCTTCCAACTGATGTGTAAATAAATTCACTGACAGATCAAATGAAGCGGCTGTGGTGCTAGTGTTGGTGGTGGCGGCGGGCGGGCGAGTGGTAACTTGAGAGGTGCCCGAAGCTGAGCTGGAGGAGGATGGTGCATCAAGGTTCTGAGCGGAAGCTGTAGAAGATTTGGTGTCCTGTGTAAGCCAGTCAACTATGTCCTTAAGAATTTTTCGAGTTCAGGGTATGTGGCCTCTGAACACTGGGCATTATTCTAGGGCCAAAAGAAATCACAGCTCCACGACATCCCCTGCGTGGTGGCCTGCCTCTGCCTGTCATTTTTTTATTTATTAGGGGTACTGTGCGTGCAAGGTACTGTGCCACCCGGTATTAGTGGTGGGCACTGGCAGTGGGCACACTACATTCTGTAGAAGTGGGCCTGACACACACTGGCAGGCAACTAACCTTAGATTCAAGGGTAAAAATGTAATGCCTTATTTATCGGCAAGCTACTGTGCCACAGTCAGTGGAAGTGGGCCTGACACACACTGGCAGCAGACAGGCCAGGCAACTGAAATTAGATTAAAGTGTAAAAATGAAATGCCTTTTTTTAATGCAAAGTCCTGTGCCACACGGTATGAGTGGTGGGCACTGGCAGTGGGCACACTACAGTCAGTGGAAGTGGGCCTGACACACACTGGCAGCAGGCAGGCAACTGAAATTAGATTACAGTGTAAAAATGAAATGCCTTTTTTTATGCAAAGTCCTGTGCTACATGGTATGAGTGGTGGGCACAGGCAGTGGGCTCACTACAGTCACTGGAAGTCGGCCTGACACACACTGGCAGAAGGCAGGCAACTGAAATTAGATTAAAGTGTAAAAATGAAATGCCTTTTTTTATGCAAAGTCCTGTGCCACACGGTATGAGTGATGGGCACTGGCAGTGGGCACACTACAGTCAGTGGAAGTGGGCCTGACACACACTGGCAGCAGGCAGGCAACAGAAATTAGATTAAAGTGTAAAAATTAATTGCCTTTTTTAATGCGAAGTCCTGTGCCACATGGTATGAGTGGCGGGCACATTACAGTCTGTGGGCCTGCAGCCTCTCACATATATATATGGAGAAAAATAAAATAAAAGCAGACTAATGTAGCAGCCCTAAAAAGGGCTTTTTGGGGTGCTGTGACGCTGTCCTTACAACAGATGAGTCTGTGGACACAGAACACTGGCCTAGCTAACGCTTTCCCTATGAATTCATCAGCACAGCAGCAGCAGCTGCACTCTCCCTGCTCTCACTAACACACTGCAGCTTCAGACTGAATCTAAAATGGCTGCCGTTTTTTAGGAGGTTGGAGGGTGTGGGAGGGAGGGTGCTGATTGGCTGGAATGTGTCTGCTGACTGTGAGGTACAGGGTCAAAATTTTCTCAATGATGATGTATAGGGGACAGACCGAACAAGCTATGTTCGCCGGGAAATGTTCGCCGGCGAATAGTTCGGAACATCAATACTGATATCCTCCTCAATGGCCTCTGGATCAGGAGACTGACCGCTCGCAATACAAGCTCCCATGCCACTCTCCTTATCACTACTTGCCCGCCTAGCGGAGGAAGTGGCGGATGCCTCCTCCACATCTTGGCTAGGCAGTAGCTGCTGACTGTCCTATAGTAACTCTTCCTCGCTGAAAAGTGAAACTGAGCCCACTGCATGTAGTACTTCTCGCGGTGAGGGAACAGAAAAGGCCAGAAGCAGGTTGTGGACAGGTGAGGACATCAGGCCTGCTCCCAGGTCATGCCAAGTAAGGGTTGTGTCTGACGAACCCACTGACTGTTGGCTGGGGAGTCTGATAACACTTGGGATGACATGGATGACCGAGTTAACCAATCAAGAAATGTTCGGTTGCTTTTCAAGACACGACCGCTAGATGACACCGGGAGCTCAGGCCTCTCACTGCGAATACTGCTGCCATGACCCCTTACTCTGCTACAAACTCTGCTTGCGCCAGAAACATTCAGGCCTCTGCCACTCCTCAGTGCATGACCTGGCACTTCTCTGCCTGATATACTAAACAAATTAAATGGAAATTAAAACACCCCTAAAAGCAAAGAATATATTTTACTTGGTGTACTAAAATATGCCCCTATACGCTTTCACCAGAAATAACTCCGGCAGTGAACTGAGAATATATATTTCTTGTTGGACTGAATTAGGACACTATACGCTTTGACCAGAAAAAAATTAAAGAGTGAACTTTGTATATACATTTATTGAAGTACTGAGATACGCCCTTATACACTTTCAACAGAAATCATTGCAGCAGTGAACTGAGAATATAAATTTCTTGTTGCACTGAAAATGGTTACTATACGCTTTGACCAGAAAAACATTTAAAGATTGAAGTGTGTATATATATTTATAGAATTATTGAAATACACCCCTATATGCTTTAACCAGAAGTAACTGCAGCGGTGAAATAAGAATATTTATTTCTTGTTCGTCTGAATAAGCCCACTATTTGCTTTGACAAAAAAGAAATTAAAGAGTGAACTGCGTATACATATTTTTCTTGAACTACTGAAAAACACCCCTATACGCTTTCACCAGAAATAACTGCAGCAGTGAACTGAGAATATATATTTCTTGTTACACTGAAATTAGCCACTATACATTTTGACCAGAAAAAAATTAAAGAGTGAAGTGCATATATATATTTCTTGAAGTACTGAAATACGCCCCTATACGCTTTCAACAGAAATTATTGCAGCAGTGCACTAAGAATATATATTTCTTGTTGCACTGAAATTGGCGACTGTACGCTTTGACCAGAAAAAGATTAAAGATTGAAGTGCGTATATATATTTCTTGAAGTACTGAAATACGCCCCTATACGCTTTCACCAGAAATAACTGCAACAGTGCAGTGCGTATATATATTTTTCTTTGTTACTGTAATATGTCCCTATATGCTTTTAACGGTAATAACTGCAACAGTGCAGCGTGAATATATTTTTCTTTTTTACTGAAATACGACTCTATATGCTTTCACCAGAAATAACTGCAGAAGTGACCAGAGAATATATATTTCTTGTTGGACGGAAATAGGCCACTATATGCTTTAACCAGAAAACAATTAAAGAGTGAAGTGCGTATATATTTTTCTTGTACTACTGAAATACCCCCTATATGCTTTTACCAGAAATAACTGCAACAGTGCAGTGTGTATATATTTTTCTTTTTTTACTGAAATACACCCCAATACGATTTCAACAGAAATAACTGCAACAGTGCAGTGCAGAAATAACTGCAAAAGTGAAATGTGTATATATTTTTTTTGTAGTACTGAATAAGATAGTAAGATATAAGCCTCTAAAGGCTTTTCGGCATAACACTTACAACTCAATACGCAACAAAATGTTGAAAAAACAGAGCTGTCTAATGACTATTTGGATCCCCAAATAACCGTTCCCTGCACTTGTAAATCACTTTCCTATCAATGTCCCTAGCGCCTTCTGACGTCTTTCCATGCACTAAGATGCTGTGAAATGATTCCTCCCTATCCTTTCCCTGCACTTATAAATCATTTTTTCTGTCTTTTTTTTCCACAATTGTTTTTCCAACTTCTGTCCCTAGCGCCTTCACACGTCTGTCCCTGCACTCTGAATGCTGGAAAATGTCGTACTGTAAGTTGGCCGACGTATTTACATCACAGGGTTGGCTGGCTGCTAATTGGCTGCATGCAGTCATGTTAATCTGGGTGGTCCCACCTTCCCAGAGTTCCTTGCCCCGTGTCCTCAGTCCTCACACGTGTAGCCAGCCACCATTTTAGGAAAATTTTGATTCGTTACCACGAAAGGATGAGGAAATTCGCATTCGTTGCAAATCAAATTTTTCCTGAAATTCTAAACGAATTCCACTTTGTCAGCTTCAATTCGCTCATCTCTAATCTACTCAAAGAAATATATTCTCAAAGTGAACAGCAAAAAATCTCCAAAATTGCAAATTAAATAGAATTTATTCAACATATAAAAATAATTTCAAATACCGAGAAAAGCTATTTATCTGTAGAACATATTGTGGAATACATTTCTCAGATTGTTTATGCATCCAGTCCCTCATTCTAGCATCTAAAAGTATGGACTACATTCATAACATAATATGAAAAATTTCTTTGTGTATTGGCTGACAGACAGCTTGTATCAGCCAAACAGTGGGGGAGTAGGCAGAGAGATGCCTGTGGAGGATGAGCACAATCTTATTCTCTGTTGAATGGCTAAAGAGGGTAGATAGGTTTATGTAGTGTCTGACAAAAAACTATCTTAGACAGTATATAGAGCCACAAGCAAGCATTTCGTCTAGTGTAATAAGGACAGCATAGGGAAAGAATAGAAAGAAACAATTGAGGGACTTTGATCATCAAATGCAGTTTTAGGGAGTGTAGGGCTTGGGCACAATGCTTAATACAGATGCTATATACCCTCATCCTTGCTGTTCTGCACTAAAAAAACAGCCATCTGCAAGAAAATTCTCATTTGAACAGATAGAGCTGTTTTTCCCCCAAAACCTCCTCTGTTTCTACACATGTGTATTACCAGCATAGCACCTTAATAGCATTCTGCTGCTAAGCAATTGCATTTTTTCCCCCAGCACATTATATCTGTCCAATGTTATTAAATGTGTTGCATAATAGCAAAAAGCATTTTATGGCAATAATGCCATTTTTAGAACAGTGAAATTAAATGCTAATTACACCATGGGAATGAATATTGCCGCATCTTTACATTGTTGGGGGGGGGGGGGGTAGAGGGTGGTAATTATCTAATCAGAAGTACCATGGGTTAGCACACTATGTTAAATACAGTATTTCCTTGCTTTTTCTGGACTCTAGATCACAACTCGGGATTATCTACCTGCCATAATAGTCACTATTATTGCCCTCATTTTGCAGGTTTCTAGATTCACCAGGTGCTAAAAGAAAAGCAGCTTTAGTGTTTATTTTCTGTTAACCAGCCTCATAGCAGTGAGGGTGTGTCACATTTTGCAATATGGAAAAGTATTCTGATACAGATATGTTTAGTGAGGTTTTCACATTTTATATCCTGTTGTGGCTTGCAAGATTTTATATATTCACTAGGTGAATAATTACTATGTATTCATTTTTCTTTCGAGACATTCTACATGGTTGAATTCCAGCATACAAGGGCAGATTGGCCATAGATCCTATACGGAAAATTCCTGGTGGAATGATGTCCTGGGGGCCACCTAAGCCCTCTTTTAGGTTAGTACCTAACAATCTGATGATCTCAGTGTTAATTAATATTAGGAGCATCAGGTTTATATGTGCATGGCCAGTGGCCATAGATGCCCTCCTGAATTCAACTGGATAACAGTCCTAAGCATGGTGATACTGTTGAATATTGCAGCGGAGGTGGCAGCGTTTTGTGCTGCACTGTAGTATTTGGATTTACTGGTGTGGCATTTTGTGCTACACTATAGTATTGCTGGCCCTGCCTACTTATGTTATCCCTTACTACTTGTGTTTCTCTGTCTTTTGTCAATTTGAACCTGACCACATCATGGGGTCTTTTGTATGTTTTTTCCAAGGCCGCTTTAAGTTCCCAGTCTGGACCTGCCAGCATAATATGTGTGAGAGACATGATTAAACATGGGAGTAATTGGACAACACAGTGGCTAGTGCTGCTGCCTTGGAATACTAAGGTGGGGGTTCGGATGCCATATGGACACTTATATTAGCTGCTTCAGTTTATTCAACCTATATCTGCTTTGAACTCTGTCCAAGAAAGTCCCCCAATAGAGAGGCATCATCTGGCCTCCAGGAAATGAGAGATTCTACTTCCAGATGGCTCAGATTAACTCCAAATTGCCATGGCTGTCTCCTTAAACTCTCCCCATTAATTCCCCTTACTAAAGAGGTGGTCATTATGGGGAAGGACTTCATCCATTGTTCTAAAGTTCTTTATAGAGGAACCACAAGCTCTAAGGCAAGTTCCTCTGCAGCCAACTGGATTCCTGGAAACGACCTGTCTGAGGTCCCAATAGTACTGTAAGCTTCAGTTGCAGAGAATTTAGAAGTTACCTAAGCTCATTCAGGCATTAGGCAATCCAGTGCGAGGACCGGGAGACCGCTGGGGGGATGGCTCCGACTCCACCTCTAGGGGTCCCACAGCCTTTTAAGTGAGATATAAGTAAGATGTCTCCATTTTAGCTCTGTTGTCACTGAATTAAATGCTCTCTTTTTTTAACAAACAATGCAAAGTTTTCAAGAATTCGATTTGGTCGCTTTGTCACATTTATCCCAAAAATTTGCCACAATCTGAATTAATTTGTCATGCACATTAAATTAGGTCGATCCAGGCCTGCAGTTAAACTTTAGGGAGAATATATCCTGGTGTACATCACTGTGCAGTGCAGCAACATGCATAGCTAGTTATATCTGGTAGCAAAACAGTTACTGTGCATTTGAATGACAGACAGGTAACATATATGGATGCGTGCATCTAACATTCCTAGCTAACCCCTAGCTAAACACCCTGCAGGTGTTCCAATGACTCTTTAGTAGGACAAAATAAGGACATGGAGGCAACACCAATAAAGTAGTGGAGAAAAAAAATCTTCTCTTAATCCATGCTATGGCAGTGCAAACACTTGCATTTGTGTCCCTTATATCAGATGCAGATGACTGTGAATCACTATTAGGCTTAGTTTACACTTCACTTTTTTGGTCAGGTATTGTCAGCCCAAAGCAGGTGTGGGTCAAACCCAATAGAACAGGTACAGATCTATTCATGATACCTAATCCGAGAGTAGGCTCGGCTACTCAAGTTGCCTCACAATATGTGATGGAAATAACTGATCAAATAACAGAAGTGTGAACTCCGCCTTACAGTTCAATCTTATGACAGTAGGGATGGTGTCAGTAGTAAGGCTGTGTTCACGTCACTTTTTATTTTTCCGTTCGTCTGAAGATGCCACCCATCGCTCTAAACAACCACTGTGATGCCACACTACTGGTCAAGCAGGAACGCTTGGCCAGGGCAAACTCAGCCAGTTGTGGCCAAAATTCAAGTTTGGCTGCCCAGTAGTCCAGAGGATCTTGGATCTGAGGTGAAAGAGTGCACTCCAGGTATGCCACCACCTACTGGTTCAGGTTCTGCTCAATGTCCTCATGATGCTGCTGGGTGGTTTCTTCAGTAGGGTGAAGAAACATTCTCATCAGAGAATTAGAACTTTAGCTGCTCCTGCCCCCCCCCCCCCAACTCCAGCAGTCATGGCAGTGCAGTGGAGCTTGAGCTTAGAGGGCCCCCCTGGTCAGACCTTTGTAAGGATGGGCAATGGCGCATGTAGGCCATGATCAACCGTCTACAAAGGATGTCTTGATAGTTGTTGAGTTTTTCATGCCTCTCAGAAGGTGTAAAAAAGACCTCATTTTGGACCAGTAGCGCGGGATCTAACATTGTGGAGAGAAAGTAGTCATCCCTCTGCTGAATGATGATTATGCAGCTGTCACTACGCAAGCAACTTAGCATGCACCTAGCCATTTTTACAAAGGACTCGGAGGGACTCCCAGCTTCCATCTATACTGCATACTGCCACAGTCTATCGGGGTCATCTGCGTGTTCTTTATCATTGTCCTCTAGTGCCTCCTGATCCTCTCCTGTTGCTTGGGCAGATAAACCACCTAGGTTTGCATAGAATTCCTGGGCATTTATGTCCTTCTCCTCGTGTGCCATTTAAGCCTCTATAGAGCTCAGTTGGCCATGAGATGATGTAGTTGTCACGTCTTCTGTCCCCCCGTCAGTCAGATTTATCAGCATCCCCTCCAGGACGTGGATGAGTGGAAGGACTTCATTCATCCCATAGCGCTGCGACTGACAAATAAAATGGCCTCCTCAAAGGGCCTAAGCAAGCGGCAGGTGTTCAGCAGGAGCTGCCATTGTCTAACGTCAAAGATACACTGGGGGGAAGTCCTATTCATCTGCATCATCAAGAAATCAGTCACGGGTTTCCTCTGCTCATAGAGTCGGTCCAACATGCGGAGGGTAGATTTCCAATGTGTGGAAACATTGCATATGAGGTGATGAAGGGTAACAACGTTCTGCCTTTGCAGCTCAAAGAGGGCATGTTTTGCTTAGTAAGAGTTGCTACAGTGCATGCACAGTTTCCTTGACATTTCAAGATGTCTTTCAGTTGGGTGCATAACTTCAGGAACCGAGTAAGAAGCAGATTGAAGATGTGCGACTTGAAGTGTGCATGGGTCAGCCCTCACTGACGCAGTGCAGATAGAATATTCTTCCCGTTATGGGTGATCATGGTTCCTATCTCCAGTTGGCGAGGAGACTGCGAAGATTTAATTTTTTGGTTGATGACGCAGAACAGTTCCTCCCTGGTGTGACTTCATTGGCCTAGGCAGGTGCAGAACTGCTTGACAGCGCCGTGCTTTGCATAGGTGGTATGCTGGAGGACCACTCTGAACTGTGCTTACAGTGGAGGCTGATGAAAGGTGGAGGATGAGGGGGCCGAGGAGGACATTGGCACATAAATCCCACAATTACAATGCAGAGACAGCATTGCCATCACCTGGCCAAGTGTGCCTGGGACAGAATCACATTAACCCAGTGAGCTGTAAAGGATATATATTGTCCTTGACCATAGTTTTAGCTTCACTACTCAGCGCTGGCATGAACTGTACCAGACAACGGCAGGCTCAAGGCTGGCTGACCTTCTGATCAACATATGTGTGCAGGGCTGGTACAGATTTTATTAGAGAAGTAATGATGGCTTAGGACTCTCCACATTGGGTGAGCACAAGCCATCAGTTCTGTGAAATGTTCAGAGTCCACAATAAGAAAAGGGAGGGATTGTAGTATCAGCAATTTGGCCAGGTGCACATTTTGCTTCTGCGCCGTTGGATTAGTGCACACATACTGTTGTCTCTTTGCAATCGCTTTGGTAATCGATTCCTGGTGAAACATCTGACGTGCAGTAGGAGAAGGAAGAGCATCAGGAGCTGTAGATGAAGGGAAGGAACGGCACCTTCCTTCTTCTGAGAAGGAGCCCTGACTGCTGGAAAAGGCGTGCGGGACTCTGGGAGATGCAGCTGTTGCTAAGTCTGGCTGTACTACTACATTAGTGCCAGGGTTTTCCCAAGCCACTTTATTGATACACTCTATGTGTTTACACAGGGCCATGGTGCCACCATTAGCACTCTAACCATGCTAAACCTTCTGCCCACATTTCCTGCATACAGCCATGCTAACCTCTTCCAGCGACTTGATAAAAAATTTCCACTCTGCCGCTTATGGAATTTTACAGTACCTGCAACAGCTCATAATGACTGCTTGCCACTACCTACATGAACCCATGCACGGCTAGTTTTTTCCTGACAGGTAGGCTCCTGAGTAGCAGACAGTCTACCATAGGCACATTTGGCTCCAGATCTCCCACTGCTCACCAGCACGCTGCCACCCTGCTGCTGTCTCATGGGCATGCTGCCATCCTCTCCCTCCTGATGATGATGATGAGGCCCCCTTTTCACCCATCTCCTACGTGCAATAAGCTACATCATCCACTAATGTCTGTTCATTATTATATCACCTTCACCAGTCTCATGGCCACGTCCCTGACTGCTCGCAATACATGCATCCAACTGTCATCATTGCTAATTGCACGATTAAGGGACGAAGTGTATCTCTCCTCCAAGTCTGTGCTGGCCTGTAGCTTCTTATCATCCTCACTAAGCTCGTTCTCGCTGAAAAGTTGAGCAGAGCAAGCATTACTTCCCTAGCAGAAGGAGCAGTAAAAGACTATAGTTGCTGGACAGGTGAGGGCACAGAGGTTGTTCCTGGGCCATGAAAACTAACTGTGGTGTCAGAGGAGCCCACACATTCCTGGTTGTGTGTATTTGTTGTCACTTGAGATGATGTTGAAGAGTGAGTCAACCATTCCAGTACAGCTGGATTGTTGGAAAAAACACGACTGCTGGATAATAGTGGTAGCTCTGGTCTGTTGCTGCGGCTGCTGCTACCACCACCCTTTCTTCTGCTGCCACTTGTACCGGCTACAGCAACATTTTTGCCACTGCCCATTCATTTTGAGGGCCCAGGCAACTGTCTGTTAGCCATGGTATAAATTAACTGAATCGGCAATGTAAGAGATGAAATATGAAAAGCACAGCAGATAGACTAGAAAAACACACCTATATATTACACCATTTGTTGGCAATGAGTCTGATGTACAGTACATCTATGTATAACTGAACTGATTCATTATTAATAGCATAACAGATGCACTAGGTACACGCGCCTATATATTAGACCAGGCATGTCCAAACTCTGGCCCTCCAGGTGTTGCAGAACTACAACTCCCATCATGCCCTTCTGTAGGTTGATAGCTGTAGGTTGTCCAGGAATGATGGGAGTTGTAGTTTTGCAACATCTGTAGGGCCGGAGTTTGGACATGCCTGTATTAGACCAACTGTTGAGACTAAGTATGATGTACAGTAGGTCTATGTATAACAGAAATGATTAAGTATAAAGTCTGATGCACAGTATGTCTACGTATTACTGAACAGATCAATTATTAATGGTGCATTAAATTAACTAGGTGCATATATATTAGACCGGCTTTTGACACTTAGTCTGATGCACAGTCAGTCTATGTATAACATTACAGATTGAGAATAAATGTCACAGCAGTGGAATAAGATGCATAGGGCGATTACACAGAGCCTTGCATGTCCTTTTCAGTCTCCCTACGCTCTCCCTACAGTGTCTGAAAACTCTCCCTAGGATCTCCATGCACTGTCCCTTTACTGTCCGTGCACTGTCCCGATTCCAATATTCTACAATTACAAGATTGCTAAAACACTGTCCCTAGCACTTTCCACGGTTCTCCCTTTGCTCAATTCACACTAAAATGGTGGAGACTATGCAGGATTAGGCTTTTTATATGTCTGTGACATCACAGGGGATGGCTATCTGCTGATTGGATGGCTGCATGGCATTATGGGTCATATAGCTTTCCTAGTCTTTGTAACACATGTAGTTGCCATTTTAGGGAAAAAAATGTTTTGTTACCTTAAAGCGCAAGGAAATTTGGATTTGTGGAGAATAGAAGTTTGCCCAAAATTCGGATAAAATTTCATTTGTTTCACTTCGATTTGCTGAGCACTAAACAAGAGCTTGCATGGCTGTTGCTCATAAGATGGATGTGGCCATCGCTAAATTATCCAGAAGGTCCATGATGCTGCATGATGGCATTACTACCTCTTTTGGTACCCCACTATCTATAATGTGTGATTCTGTGTCATCTCTTGTATTTCCTACAAAGTGTATATGTTCATTCTCTTGCAAACCACTGTTAACATGTAATGTGCCTGGTTCACCAGCAGATGGTGGCAATCTGTGCAGATATAGTTTCCCTGGAGAGGAACCTTCTAGTTCAATTCCAGCCTTCTCTAGAGTGGGAGGAGTTAGTTAGTCTAGTCAGTCTAGTCTACCCTCCTCAGGGAGAGGTTATGTGTTGGCCAGCAGAGCCCTGCTTGCTCTGCTGGGCCTGCAGGCCCTGTCTGCAAAAGTTCTACAATTTTGCTTGTCGCCTCCTGGGCTTGAATTGCCCCCTAAGCTAAGTGAGCTTGATGCCAGGAAGGAATTCTTAGGATTAAAGTAAGAGACAGACTACAAACAGCTAAGTTTCAGCAGAAGAGGAAAGGTTATTTACCCAGCCAGCATAGCAGAGCTGAGAGAGCTCCCGCTTAGCAGAGCTGAGATGGTTGCAGAAATGTTTGCATGTCAGAGTTATGCCAATACCTGCTGATGACCAAGATAAAGTTTGGAAACTGTTTGGATTACCCTTCATGCCAATTAAAGCTGTGTTCAACGGTACTACAAAGTCTGGACTCCATTTATTATACTTATTCATCATGCAAGTTCAACAACCCCTTTTTGCACTTGCTTCGGACTACACCTCGTCTGGGATCCAAGGATATCCAGGTAGGGGCACAGTGACACGTGCATACAACATCTACAGAGACACTATAGGCCACTCTACACCACTCTGGCAATCCTACCCCTGGGTACCAACACTACCATCTACAAATGGGACTCCAAGTCCTCGTTGTGTAACTGCAACTGGCATCACAACTACCTGCTCTAACAGAGGGACATATAATCGTAAATACCTCTTAAGGGGCAAGGGATCCCCAGGCGCTGGCAATAGGCTGCTGCAATGCCTTCCGAGGATGGTTTAAAGTTAAAAGGACCAATGGACAGGAGAAATGTGTGACTTCAAAGTTAATGAGGCCCTCTCATTGCTAAGATCTATTTAATCCAACTTGAAAATAGCCCACAGAATAAACCAAGTGGGCAAGGTCTTTCCTGGGACACTCAATGTTCTGGCTGACAATTTTAAGCAGAGGCTTGACAGCATCAGAAGTATGATCTTCAAACCCAGAGGTGTTCCTTCAGTTCACTTTGACATGGGGGTTCCAGTGTGATTTTCAACAATCCAAGCTTCCAGTCTTCTGATTTCTCTACAATTAAGACAATCCACTGGCTCTGGAGGCAATGATTTTGTAGAATTTTCTACTAGCATACAAATTTCTGCTAGTAGTGATGATTCAGAGTAAAACCAAAGCCCTTCATGATGAGACATTTTTGTCATAATCGGTTTCTGATCCAAAAGTTTATTGGTTCTTCCAGCTAATGTACATGTAATTGAACCAAGATCAGTTTTGGATACTCACCTTTAGGCACAACTTGGTGTCTCAGGGCAGCCAGAAATGCCACAACCTCTTCAACTTGAACTACATGCAGATTGTCAGGGATCTCCCAACATCTCAAAGATTTTCTGAGACCCTGGTCCAGACCCTAGGTCATTTCCAGGGGATCGCCAACAAACAAGATCTATTCCAGGGTGAATTCAATCTTTCTAACATGGTGTAAAAACACAGGGATAAAGTGTAATCCTTCCTCAATAATTTTAGTGGAGTTTTTTTGCAAGAGATGTTTGACAAGGGTATATGTCCATCTACCTGGAAGGTCCAGATTGGAGGTCTGTCTGCCTTTTTTGGGCAAAAATATGCTTACGGTCATCTAGTAAAGAGATTTTAGAAGACAATCTATAAACTCAGGCCCAGAGAAGTCCAACCTACCTCCTCTTAGGATTGTTGGTTGATCCTTAAAAGTTTGTGCGATATATATATTATATATAAAAGGATATGATACTGTTGCTTGCTAACAACAGGACCAGAGACTCTTATTTTGAGACTCCATTCATTCTTTTTTTTTTTACTTTCTCCAGACCTTTAAAATTCTGACAAGGGGCTAACAAGTAAATCTTTCGAGGACACTTAGAAGAATGGTATGGCAAGCTTCCAGTGCACAGCCCGGGGTAAACGTCAGCAGGCCGTTCTGAAACTTATATATTAGGGGGACAGGCCCCACACCGCGCAGGAGTTGTGGCCTGCTATTGAAAAACAGACCGAAGAGTGGTTGCTGCCGGTGGGCCTCAAGCCCGGCCTGGTGGTGTGCGATAATGGGAGAAATCTCGTCGCAGCTCTGGGACTAGCCGGTTTGACGCACATCCCTTGCCTGGCGCATGTGCTGAACTTGGTGGTGCAGAGGTTCCTTCACAAGTACCCCGACATATCAGAGCTGCTGCATAAAGTGCGGGCCGTCTGTGCGCGCTTCCGGCGTTCACATCCTGCCGCTGCTCGCCTGTCTGCGCTACAGCGGAACTTCGGCCTTCCTGCTCACTGCCTCATATGCGACGTGCCCACCAGGTGGAACTCCACCTTGCACATGCTGGAGAGACTGTGCGAGCAGCAGCAGGCCATAGTGGAGCACGCACGGGTCAGTCACACTGCAGAACAGCACCACTTCACCACCAATGACTGGGCCTCCATGCGAGACCTGTGTGCCCTGTTGCGCTGTTTCGAGTACTCCACCAACATGGCCAGTGGCAATGACGCCGTTATCAGCGTTACAATACCACTTCTATGTCTCCTTGAGAAAACACTTAGGGCGATGATGGAAGAGGAGGTGGCCCAGGAGTAGAAGGAGGAGGAAGAGGGGTAATTTTTAGCACTTTCAGGCCAGTCTCTTAGAAATGGCTTAGAGGGAGTTTTTTTGCAAAAGCAGAGGCCAGGTACAAATGTGGCCAGCCAGGGCCCACTACTGGAGGACGAGGAGGACGAGGAGGAGGAGGAGGATGAGTATGAAGCATGTTCACAGCGGGGTGGCACCCAACGCAGCTCGGGCACATCACTGGTGCGTGGCTGGGGGGAAACGGAGGACGATGACGATACGCCTCCCACAGAGGACAGCTTGTCCTTACCACTGGGGAGCCTGGCACACATGAGCGACTACATGCTGCAGTGCCTGCGCAACGACAGCAGATTTGCCCACATTTTAACGTGTGCGTACTACTGGGTTGCCACCCTGCTGGATTCCTGGTACAAAGACAATGTGCCCACCTTACTTCCTGCACTGGAGTGTGATAGGAAGATGTGCGAGTACAAGCGCACGTTGGTAGACACGCTACTGAGAGCATTCCCAAATGTCACAGGGGAACAAGTGGAAGCCCAAGGTCAAGGCAGAGGAGGAGCAAGAGGTCGCCAATGCAGCTGTGTCACGGCCAGCTCCTCTGAGGGCAAGGTTAGCATGGCAGAGATGTGGAAAAATTTTGTCACCACGCTACAGCTAACTGCACCACCACCTGATACGGAACGTGTTAGATGGAGGCAGCATTTCACTAACATGGTGGAACAGTACATGGGCACACCTCTCCACGTACTGACTGATGGTTTGGCCCCATTCAACTTCTGGGTCTCCAAATTGTCCACGTGACCAGAGCTATCCTTTTATGCCTTGGAGGTGCTGGCCTGCCCGGCGGCCAGCGTTTTGTCTGAACGTGTATTCAGCACGTCAGGTGGCGTCATTACTGACAAACGCAGCCGCCTGTCCACAACCAACGTGGACAAGCTGACGTTCATAAAAATAAACTAGGCATGGATCCCACAGGACCTGTCCATCCCTTGTGCAGAATAGACATTTATAACTACCACCCCTTAACCATATATTCTTGTACTCCAGGGCACTTCTTTATTGAATCCTCTTTCTTTAATTTTACCATTATTTTGCGGGGCAACCCAAACTTTAATGAACCTCTCTTCCATCTGGGTGCCAGGGGCCTGAATGAGGCCTGTGGCACTGCAGGCAGACATGAATCCTTTTTGGCTGTAATGAGAACATCAACTCCCATAGCATTCCCACCTGATGCCACCCCAACCTCCTATTCCACCTCCTCCTCCTCCAAGTTGCCAATTGATATTGGTTAATTTTTATTTTATTTTTATTTTATTTTAAGTCATTTCCCTATCCACATTTGTTTGCAGGGGATTTACCTACATTTTGCTGCCTTTTGCAGCCCTCTAGCCTTTCCTGGGCTATTTTGCAGCCTTTTTAGTGCCCAAAAGTTCGGGTCACCATTGACTTCAGTGGGGTTCGGGGTAAAGTTCGGGTCGAGTTCTGATCCTGAACCCGAACATTTTCAGGAAGTTCGGCCGAACTTCTCGAACCTGAACATCCAGGTGTTAGCTCAACTCTATTAGTATGGCTTCTGGCATTAGTACACATACAATTGTAACGGGTGTTTGAGGACACCCCCTAGTGTCTTTGGGGTCCCTAAACCTAGTTAACTCACTTTGCCTGACAGGCGGATCCTGAGCCTCCGCTATCTGGGAGCTGGGGTACATGTCTGCGGCAGTGCCTCCACCCAGTGGAGCATCCGGGGTAGGGATGTGGGGTCCCACTGGGAACATACTTGGTGCAATGAGACTGACACAGCCTAACTGGAATTAACTTTATATAGTACGTAGCAAATGAACCAACATACATAGGAAAATACAATAGAGTAACACAGATAACAATGCAATGTGGATCTTTCCTCACCACCAGCACACCTGCATCCCACCCCCTTATCTTCGCCCTAGTGGCCGTTGGTGCACATAGAAGAGTTGGGGCCCTTATAAGTCCTGCTCCGCAGGGTCACTGAAGTAGCCTGAGCTGTGTAATGTCCGTCACTGGACCTCAGAGTCTTTACTGTGAGTGAGGAGACAGGTACCCTGTGGTGATACAGGGAGAGGTTTGACTTACCCTCACAACACAATTAACCAGGTCAATCAGCAGCAGTCTCCTCTTACTGGATTCACCAGACGTCTGGACTCAATGCTTGTCTTTGCCAGCAGGTCCCTCTCTCAGCAGGTGTGATCTTGGGTGAAGCAAGTTCTCTCAGCAAGGTTCTATCTCTGGGCTGCAGTCTCTCACAACTAGACACATGTCCTCTCTCTGGCTGAGCATGTCGTAACTTCTAGAAGATCTTCCAGGACCTCCTTACTCAGAGCTGTGCTGGAAGTATCCTAACAGGACCTGCGATGATGCCACAATCCATGTGACTGATTTCAGCAGGTCATGTGATCAATGCTCAATGTTTTATTAACAGCATACTGAGTCCATCTGCCATCTACTGGGCATTTCAGATAATGCAGCCTGTGTCACTTCACAGGGTTACACAATTAAAGGGGTTCTGCAGTTCTTTTTAACTGATGATCTATCATCATGATAGATCATCAGCATCTACAGGAGCTTCACGGCCTTCTTTGTTTCCCTCAGGCCCAGTGAAATCATGACTAGTATCACCGGCATGGGTGGGGTAAACCCCATTCAAGTGAAGGGAGCTTAGTCCCGTTCAGGCCAGTGATAATCGTTGTGATGTCAATGGACCTGTTGGAAACTGAGAGAAAGCTTCTGGTGTTGAACCCCTGCCGATAAGATGACGATGATCTATCCAAAGGATTGATCATCAGTTAAAAGGAACTGCAGAACCCCATTAAGAGGTTTTTTGTATATTTGTTACCTTGCTCCTCCAACTTTCAGCTGCACTTTCCCCATCGAGGTGCAACTCATCTCTACGATAGAGCATGTAGCTGTCAGAGATCTTTTTTTCCTATGTAAGTATAATTTTCTTCTATAAAAGTTCTGAAAATGTTTAGAAATGTTTATTGGACCTTTTAGGAGATTTATCACAGGCTTTGCACCACTTTTATGGCAATTTTACACCTGTGGCTAATGCTTTCTGGAAAGCAGCAGGGGCTCCATGGAACCCTATGTCTTCTCTCAGCAACTGTAGATTTAAATTTCTGATGCTGGGACCGCCAACATTAGGCCTTATGCACACGACCATATGTTTGGTCTGCATCCGATCCACATTTTTTGCGGAACAGATGCGGACCTATTCATTTCTGTGGGGTCGTAAATGATGCAGACAGCACACTGTGTGATGTCAACAACCGCACGTCTGTTCCGCGGCCCCGCAGAAAAGATAAAACATATCCTATTGTTGTCCATTTTGTGGACAAGGATAGGACATTTCTATTGAAGTGAAAAAAATATTTTTCTCTCACCTGTCTAATTTTTTGTGGGAATGCTTTTTTAAACCTATTGCATTTTTTATCTTTTTTTTTTTTTTACCACCAAAAAGGTATACTACAACGAAAAGTCCACAAAGATGACCATAGAGATCACAGCTACAGAGTAATGCTCACTAATGCTAAAGGCTCTTTTTAACTGCCAAAGTTCAGGAAGTATATGTTAACGAGCGTTCATATAAATATTTGTTATTGATAATCTGCTGGTGTAAAGGTGCCACCAATTACTCAATAAATAATCAAAACACTTTTTCATCGGGTAATAGGATCATTGAACGCGCTGTAAAACGCCCGACGCATAAACAAGTACTTGAGCTTTTTTGGGGGCGTTTGTCGCGCATTTTGTGATTGACACCACAGTAGTCAATCACAAGAACGCATGTACGAATGCGCGTTTCCTATTTGCAAAAACGTGCTGAAATACGCGCGACAAAAACGCACGTAAAACGCGCGTTTCAAGAACGCTCAGGTCTGAACCCAGGGTAAATGGTCCAGTCTTGAACTGGTTAAAGTATCTTAAAGGTGTTTTCCAGTTTGAAGGTAGTGGTTGATGACCTATGTTCGGTATAAGTCATCAGTGTCAGATTAGTGAGGATCTGTCAACTGTCTCAGCAGCCACAGGCACCAGGAATAACACAGAGGAAGGAGCCAGAAGCAGATAGCTCCATCTACTGTTTAGGGATCTTGCCTAGATACTGCAGCTCATTATCCATTCAAGTGAATGGGAACTGAGCTGTAATAGCCTAGCACGGCTGCTACATAGCCGAAAGAGCTTTCTGCTTCCAGCTAAATCCTCTCTGTTATTTTCTGAGAACAACTGATCAGTCGGAGTGGCAGTTTTCAGATCCCCATCAATCTGATGATGATAAAATATTAGTTTGGCTGAAATATTATGGGGACTTCGTTGTGTAACCCATAACTGGTTGTTGCAAGAACTGTCTACTTTCCTGTATAATAGTGTCAGTCAAAAATGAGCTACGGTAGATTGACATTCTCATGATTGGTAAAATGTAGCTACTTTCTGCATGAATTGCTCAAATTGTATTATAGTGGCTCAAAATTTTAAACACAGTTATACGTATTTCTATAAACTAAGGCTTTTTAATTAGCCCATGTTAGTCATTAAAGATATTTCCCCCCTGAGGGTGCTGCCACATATCATGTCTGTGCTGAGTTTCTGGTGTGGCAAAAAAAAAAAAAAAACGCATATGTTTATGATGCATTTTATTCCAGCAAATAGAAAACACACAAACACACAAAAAAGCAGACTTAAATTACCTTAAGGTATCTTAACTAGTGTTGAGCGAACAGTTCGAGCATCGTTCGGGTTCGTACCGAATTTTGGGGTGTCCGGGACCTGGACCCGAACCCGGACATTTTCAAAAAAGTTCGGGTTCGGGTTCGTCGTTCGGCATGTATTTAGGCGCATTTTGAAAGGCTGCAAAGCAGCCAATCAACATGCATCATACTACTTGCCCTAAGATGCCATCGCAGCCATGCCTACTATTGGCAAGGCTGTGATTGGCCGAGTGCAGCATGTGACTCAGCCTCTTTATAAGCTTGTGCGCACGTCGGGACGTGCTCACTCCCGATGTGAATAGAACAGGGATAGACGCAGCTGATGCTAGGGCGAGAATAGGCAGGGATAATTGAATAACTGGAAGCAAATTTCTCTCCTCCACCTGTGATTCATCTGAACAACTGCAGCTGAGCTGCTTTTTTGATAGGGATTGGCTATTTTTAGAGTGGCCAGAGTGATTTTTCCATCCACATGTACCTGGGCTGACCGCCGCCGCCATTTTGCGACTTGTAGTGCTGCAGCAGAAGCTGCCACAGTGTGCATTCCAAAGCTCCAAACAAGTCAGACATCTACACCTGGGATTCAGACCAATAGCGATTTAGCAGCACAGTCCAAGGCTATTTTTTTAAAGGTTGTGCAGACCATTTTGTGGCACATGTTACTGGGCTGATAGGCGGCGGCCATCTTGGGACTAGTGCTGCAGCACAATCTCTCCCAACGTCCATTAATCACTTGTAATAGTGGTCTGTGCCATAGAAATCCTACATCAGGGACTTAGGTGTGCTTGTGTCACCCCTACTAATACCAGTCCACCTGTAATCCATACAGTCAAAAGACATGAAAGTATTCCAGTGAGGGAATTTTTTTTTATTTAAAAAGGCCAAGTTAGTTTATCTGGCGTTCAATATACTAGATACAGTTAGGCCTATGCTTTCATACATCTGGAATTAGCAAATTAATGTGCTGGGGTTGGGAAAACATATATGTACCCATACTAGAATCTGTCAAAGAAAGCGGTACTCACATATAACAGTCATTCCATCTGTAATCCATACAGTCAAAAGACTGAAAGTATTCCAGTGAGGGAATTTTTTTTTATTTAAAAAGGCCAAGTTAGTTTATCTGGCGTTCAATATACTAGATACAGTTAGGCCTGCGTTTCATACATCTGGAATTAGCAAATTAATGTGCTGGGGTTGGGAAAACATATATGTACCCATACTAGAATCTGTCAAAGAAAGCGGTACTCACATATAACAGTCATTCCATCTGTAATCCATACAGTCAAAAGACTGAAAGTATTCCAGTGAGGGAATTTTTTTTTTATTTAAAAAGGCCAAGTTAGTTTATCTGGCGTTCAATATACTAGATACAGTTAGGCTCATGCTTTCATACATCTGGAATTAGCAAATTAATGTGCTGGGGTTGGGAAAACATATATGTACCCATACTAGAATCTGTCAAAGAAAGCGGTACTCACATATAACAGTCATTCCATCTGTAATCCATACAGTCAAAAGACTGAAAGTATTCCAGTGAGGGAATTTTTTTATTTAAAAAGGCCAAGTTAGTTTATCTGGCGCTCAATATACTAGATACAGTTAGGCCTGCGTTTCATACATCTGGAATTAGCAAATTAATGTGCTGGGGTTGGGAAAACATATATGTACCCATACTAGAATCTGTCAAAGAAAGCGGTACTCACATATAACAGTCATTCCATCTGTAATCCATACAGTCAAAAGACTGAAAGTATTCCAGTGAGGGAATTTTTTTATTTAAAAAAGGCCAAGTTAGTTTATCTGGCGTTCAATATACTAGATACAGTTAGGCCTGCGTTTCATACATCTGGAATTAGCAAACTAATGTGCTGGGGTTGGGAAAACATATATGTACCCATACTAGAATCTGTCAAAGAAAGCGGTACTCACATATAACAGTCATTCCATCTGTAATCCATACAGTCAAAAGACTGAAAGTATTCCAGTGAGGGAATTTTTTTTTATTTAAAAAGGCCAAGTTAGTTTATCTGGCGTTCAATATACTAGATACAGTTAGGCCTGCGTTTCATACATCTGGAATTAGCAAATTAATGTGCTGGGGTTGGCAAAACATATATGTACCCATACTAGAATCTGTCAAAGAAAGCGGTACTCACATATAACAGTCATTCCATCTGTAATCCATACAGTCAAAAGACTGAAAGTATTCCAGTGAGGGAATTTTTTTTATTTAAAAAGGCCAAGTTAGTTTATCTGGCGTTCAATATACTAGATACAGTTAGGCCTGCGTTTCATACATCTGGAATTAGCAAACTAATGTGCTGGGGTTGGGAAAACATATATGTACCCATACTAGAATCTGTCAAAGAAAGCGGTACTCACATATAACAGTCATTCCATCTGTAATCCATACAGTCAAAAGACTGAAAGTATTCCAGTGAGGGATTTTTTTATTTAAAAAGGCCAAGATAGTTTATCTGGCGTTCAATATACTAGATACAGTTAGGCCTGCGTTTCATACATCTGGAATTAGCAAACTAATGTGCTGGGGTTGGGAAAACATATATGTACCCATACTAGAATCTGTCAAAGAAAGCGGTACTCACATATAACAGTCATTCCATCTGTAATCCATACAGTGAAAAGCCATAAAGTATTCCAGTGAGGGAATTTTTTTTTATTTAAAAAGGCCAAGTTAGTTTATCTGGCACGGCAGGGGCGTCATTACTGACAAGCGCAGCCGCCTGTCCACAGCCAACGTGGACAAGCTGACCTTCATAAAGATGAACCAGGCATGGATCCCACAGGACCTGTCCCTCCCTTGTGCAGAGTAGTCCTTATTAACTGCCTAAAACATGTCTTGTTGTGCTACGGGCCACTTCTTTATTTGATACAAATTTTATGAAACCCACAGTTGAATGAAACTCTTCTCTGTCTGGGCGCCGGGGCCTAACCAGATGAAAGTGGCCGGTTAAACTAACGGGTGACATGAAGCCATAACCTCTGCCATGCTACCTCTGTCTTCTGTCTGGGTGCTGAGGCCTAAGTCAAATAAAGCGGTCTTCTGCTGTGCTGGGGGATATGAAGCTAATCTCTGACCTCTCTCCTCTGTCTGGGTCCAAAGGCCTAAATCACTGAAAGAGGCCTTCTCCTGTGGTGTGTGATATGATGCCAGAATATGTGCTGTGGGGCCTCTCTCCTCTTCCTGGGTGCAGGGGTCAAATAAACTAAATTGTGGCCTACTCCTGTGGTGGTTGATATGATGCCTGATTCTCTGATGTGGAACCTCTCTCCTCTGTTTGGGTGAAGGGGTCAAAGTCTTTCAAAGTCGCCTTCTCCTGTGCTGATTGATATGAAGCTGATGGTTGTGCCATCTGACATGGTTGCCGGGGTCCCATTAAATTGGGGCCTACTCCTGTGGTGGGTGATCTAAATGCCTGATTCTCTGCTTTGAAACCTCTCTCCTCCGTCCGGGTGTAGGGGTCAAAGTCTGTCAAAGTCGCCTTCTCCTGTGCTGATTGATATAAAGCTTATGCTTGTGCCATCTGACATGGTTGCCGGGGTCTGATTCAATGGTGGCCTACTCCTGTGGTGGGTGATCTAAATGCCTGATTCTCTGCTGTGTAACCTCTCTCCTCCGTCTGGGTGTAGGGGTCAAAGTAACTAAATGGTGGCCTACTCCTGTGGTGGGTGATATGATGCCAGAATATGTGCTGTGGGGCCTCTCTCCTCTTCCTGGGTGCAGGGGTCAAAGTAACTCAATGGTGGCTTCTCCTGTGGTGGCTGATATGATGCCAGAATATGTGCTGTGGTGCCTCTCTCCTCTTCCTGGGTGCAGGGGTCAAAGTAACTAAATGGTGGCTTCTCCTGTGGTGGTTGATATGATGCCTGATTCTCTGCTGTGAAACCTCTCTCCTCCATCTGGGTGTAGGGGTCAAAGTCTTTCAAAGTCGCCTTCTCCTGTGCTGATTGATATAAAGCTGATGGTTGTGCCATCTGACATGGTTGCCAGGGTCTGATTCAATGGGGGCCTACTCCTGTGGTGGGTGATCTAAATGCCTGATTCTCTGCTGTGAAACCTCTCTCCTCCGTCTGGGTGTAGGGGTCAAAGTCTTTCAAAGTCGCCTTCTCCTGTGCTGATTGATATGAAGCTGATGGTTGTGCCATCTGACATGGTTGCCGGGGTCCCATTAAATTGGGGCCTACTCCTGTGGTGGGTGATCTAAATGCCCGATTCTCTGCTGTGTAACCTCTCTCCTCCGTCTGGGTGTAGGGGTCAAAGTAACTAAATGGTGGCCTACTCCTGTGGTGGGTGATATGATGCCTGGTTCTCTGCTGTGGGACCTCTCTCCTCTGTCTGGGTCCAAAGGCCTAAATCACTGAAAGAGGCCTTCTCCTGTGGTGTGTGATATGATGCCAGAATATGTGCTGTGGGGCCTCTCTCCTCTTCCTGGGTGCAGGGGTCAAATAAACTAAATTGTGGCCTACTCCTGTGGTGGTTGATATGATGCCTGATTCTCTGATGTGGAACCTCTCTCCTCTGTTTGGGTGAAGGGGTCAAAGTAACTAAATGGTGGCTTCTCCTGTGGTGGCTGATATGATGCCAGAATATGTGCTGTGGGGCCTCTCTCCTCTTCCTGGGTGCAGGGGTCAAAGTAACTCAATGGTGGCTTCTCCTGTGGTGGCTGATATGATGCCAGAATATGTGCTGTGGTGCCTCTCTCCTCTTCCTGGGTGCAGGGGTCAAAGTAACTAAATGGTGGCTTCTCCTGTGGTGGTTGATATGATGCCTGATTCTCTGCTGTGAAACCTCTCTCCTCCATCTGGGTGTAGGGGTCAAAGTCTTTCAAAGTCGCCTTCTCCTGTGCTGATTGATATAAAGCTGATGGTTGTGCCATCTGACATGGTTGCCAGGGTCTGATTCAATGGGGGCCTACTCCTGTGGTGGGTGATCTAAATGCCTGATTCTCTGCTGTGAAACCTCTCTCCTCCGTCTGGGTGTAGGGGTCAAAGTCTTTCAAAGTCGCCTTCTCCTGTGCTGATTGATATGAAGCTGATGGTTGTGCCATCTGACATGGTTGCCGGGGTCCCATTAAATTGGGGCCTACTCCTGTGGTGGGTGATCTAAATGCCTGATTCTCTGCTGTGTAACCTCTCTCCTCCGTCTGGGTGTAGGGGTCAAAGTAACTAAATGGTGGCCTACTCCTGTGGTGGGTGATATGATGCCAGAATATGTGCTGTGGGGCCTCTCTCCTCTTCCTGGGTGCAGGGGTCAAAGTAACTCAATGGTGGCTTCTCCTGTGGTGGCTGATATGATGCCAGAATATGTGCTGTGGTGCCTCTCTCCTCTTCCTGGGTGCAGGGGTCAAAGTAACTAAATGGTGGCTTCTCCTGTGGTGGTTGATATGATGCCTGATTCTCTGCTGTGAAACCTCTCTCCTCCATCTGGGTGTAGGGGTCAAAGTCTTTCAAAGTCGCCTTCTCCTGTGCTGATTGATATAAAGCTTATGCTTGTGCCATCTGACATGGTTGCCGGGGTCTGATTCAATGGTGGCCTACTCCTGTGGTGGGTGATCTAAATGCCTGATTCTCTGCTGTGTAACCTCTCTCCTCCGTCTCTGTGTAGGGGTCAAAGTAACTAAATGGTGGCCTACTCCTGTGGTGGGTGATATGATGCCAGAATATGTGCTGTGGGGCCTCTCTCCTCTTCCTGGGTGCAGGGGTCAAAGTAACTCAATGGTGGCTTCTCCTGTGGTGGCTGATATGATGCCAGAATATGTGCTGTGGTGCCTCTCTCCTCTGTCTGGGTCCAAAGGCCTAAATCACTGAAAGAGGCCTTCTCCTGTGGTGTGTGATATGATGCCAGAATATGTGCTGTGGTGCCTCTCTCCTCTTCCTGGGTGCGGGGGTCAAAGTAACTCAATGGTGGCTTCTCCTGTGGTGGCTGATATGATGCCAGAATATGTGCTGTGGGGCCTCTCTCCTCTTCCTGGGTGCAGGGGTCAAAGTAACTCAATGGTGGCTTCTCCTGTGGTGGTTAGTATGATGCCAGAATATGTGCTGTGGGGCCTCTCTCCTCTTCCTGGGTGCAGGGGTCAAAGTAACTCAATGGTGGCTTCTCCTGTGGTGGCTGATATGATGCCAGAATATGTGCTGTGGGGCCTCTCTCCTCTTCCTGGGTGCAGGGGTCAAAGTAACTAAATGGTGGCTTCTCCTGTGGTGGTTGATATGATGCCTGATTCTCTGCTGTGTAACCTCTCTCCTCCGTCTGGGTGTAGGGGTCAAAGTAACTAAATGGTGGCCTACTCCTGTGGTGGGTGATATGATGCCTGGTTCTCTGCTGTGGGACCTCTCTCCTTTGTCTGGGTGCTGTGGTCAAAATAATAGTAAGTGACCTTCTCCATTGGTGGGTGACTTGAAGCCTGATTCTGTGCTATGGGACCTCACTCCAATTAATATTGTTTAATTTTTATTTATTTTATGTTAACTCATCATTTCCCTATCTACATTTGTTTGCAGGGGATTTAACTACATTTTGCTGCCTTTTGCAGCCCTCTAGCCCTTTCCGGGTGTGTTTTACAGCCTTTTTAGTGCCCAAAAGTTCGGGTCCCCATTGACTTCTATGGGGTTCGGGTTCGGGATGAAGTTCGGGTCGAGTTCGGATCCCGAACCCGAACATTTTTCGAAAGTTCGGCCGAACTCGTCGAACCCGAACATCCAGGTGTTCGCTCAACTCTAATCTTAACTTTTGCTGTGTTTTTTCCTTTGCTGGAAGAAAAAGCCCCCTATATGCAGGTATGTTGCTGCAAGATGTGGCAGCACCCTAACATCTCTTGCATTGTCATTATTGAATCAGCTCACCCTTCATTACTGACCCTTTCACTCTCTTAATAATCATCCAGTGCACCATTCCTAAACAGAAACACAAGGGGGGGGTCAGTGAGCATGTCCCTGTATGCAGGTGCACGTAGCTATGGCAATTATAAGTGCGTCATTCCTACATGCTATAAAATGTCATGTTAATTCATAGCCAGCATCTTTGGGTATTAGAACATATTAGAGATGAGCAAATCAATTCAGAATTCATCCCAAAATTCTTGTGATTCATTTTTGGGTGAATCACAGTGAAAGAGACTCATGCATAATATTACACTGGAAAAAACAAAATACGCAAGTCAGTTCTCCTTCAAAGGATAATAGTACCGAATGTGCCCACATTATGCTTCTTCCTAACAGACAAGAGTACTGCATGTCTCCATATTACACTTCATTGAATGAGTCATGCAAATTAACTCTACTAACAAAAGGACAAGAAGATCAAGTGTTTCAAGAGAACTTTATCTTGTTAGTCAAGTGGCCTGTGTTGGTGTCTGGGGGGTGCTCTTTCTCATTTGGGAGGCCACCTAGTATGCATGAGGGGTATTGTAGTCCATTTAACGCTGGGAAAATGTATGTAAATTAGCATATCTTACTTATATTTGCATCACATAGGCTTAGTGTTCTTTTCTTTTTGGAAGAAAATCTAATTTAAATATCTTTCCCAGAAACCAAAAGATATGAAAAATAGCTTTCCTTTGAGGAAACACACAGATTGAAAAGTTAGGCTACCACCAGGGGAAAATCTTGTTATGAAAAGCACTTATTGAACAGTTTGAGGCCACCACCATGGGAAAATCTTATTATGAAAGAGCACAGATTTAACAGTTCCAAGCAACTACCAGGAGGAAATCTAGTGCTATCCTCAAACTGTTCAATCAGTGCTCTTTCATAAGAAGATTTCCCAGTGGTGGTATACTTGAACTGTTTCATCAGTGCTTTTATATAATAAGATTTTCCCCTGGTGGTAGCCTCTAACTGCTCAAGAACAATTAAGCCAATCTGATTCTATTAGAAGTAAATATGTGAATTTGCATCTATCTTTCTCAGAAACACAAAGCAGCATTGGCTGGACTGCAATACTTTTCATGCATACTAGATAGTGTCCCTAATGAAAAATAACACTCTCAAGACTTCAACAAAGCCCATTCAGCTAACCAGGGAAGTTTTCTCTTCAGACATTCAGTTTTCTTGTTAGTTTGGAAGTAGAAATGACTTGTATATCTTATTCTGAGAAATGTAATATGGGGACATTCAGTACTACTATTCTTTTGGAAGAAGAACTAACTTGCATCTATTTTCCAGTGGAGTGTGAGACATGAGCCTCTGTTATGTTAATAGTACTGTTGATTTGGGTAGAACTGATTCATACCTGGATTTATTTATTTATTCTTAATTTTTTTTAAATTGCAGCCAAAACGAATTTCAAGATATTTCTTTATCTCCAAAACATATGCATGTTTAATGAAAATAACTTACAATTTTCTTGCTAAATGAAGACAGTGATTGTGCTTAGGTTTGTACTTAAATAGTGAACCAACAGATTTAATTTAGTAAGATATGATTACTTCAAGAAATTGATGCAGGATAGGAACAAAACATTTTTTTCTTTTTTCCATTTTAATTTACAGGTGCACATCTTTTTCTTTTTCCATGCAGAGATCTTGGAATAACTGCATCAGCATTTTGCACTGTATAAAAATGTAATGCAATTTTCTACTGAACACAGCACAGTACATTCCAGCTCTTCAAAAATAATTTAAGTAGAGAATGTGAGTAAGTTAATTATATCCTTTATTGGTTAATGAAAATGAAATGTTACATTTAATTTCTTACCCTTTTCTTTTTGCAGATTTGGTAATATCTGCATGCATTAGGAAAGCAATTCATGCAATATTTGCATGACTCGTTCACCTGCAATTAATTTGCAATCAGCATCTGTCTACAGTATAACTGTACAGTGCACAACCCGGTGGCCTGCAAAGTAATTTTCTGTACAAGCAGATAGACAGCTAAAGAAACCCTCAGAGTGCTTACTCTGATATTTTGAACTGGGGTTCTATGGTCCCTCTGTAAGTTAGTGCCTATGCACAGGCAAAGCCCTGTACATCTGTAAATGTAATCCATCATACTTTTCCCCAGAAGTAAAGCAGCAAATACAGAATATACGTATAATACAACATGCATTTTAACATTGATAGAAATGATTCTATGCTGTTAAGGTAGTTACGCTAATGTCAGATATTCTAGCAATAATCAAACAGGGCTATTGAATTACAGTGATGTTGAGGGTTTCATTCAACTTAACAATTAATGATATACACTATAATTGATCTTAAAATGGTTGAACTTGATGGACACATGTCCTTTGTATAAAATCAGAGGTACATGGAGGTAAAGGGCTACATTATGGTAGACAAGCTATCCAGCAATGATTATAGAGTAGAGTCTAGAAAACTGCATTTTCTGGAGTGGGGTAAGGGTAACATGACCCAAAAAGACATGACTTACAACTACTTACCTAGAAAAACTTTTTTCAATCCCTAAATGGCCAGTGAAGTAAATCTAACTCTAACAGGAGCTGAGCCCTCTCTCCATAGTGGGTGCCGACTGTGTTGTACAGCTGAAACCTGAATGTATGAAAGATACAATAACTCCAATCCCCAACATTTCAGATGTTGTGGTCAATAGAGTCCTCAGCATCAGAACAGTTATACTCTCCCACCTCAGTTGTGGGTTTCTGAGTGGTTATAATGCCCATCAGGGGCCTTGTAAAGACTTTCAGGCCTGATATATTACTGCTCCTATTACAGGAGGTGTAATAATAGGATGTCGGCAAAAGCACTATGTACTGCAATACAGAAGTATTGCAGTGTATAGTACATGTGATCAAATTGTTTTGTCAAAAAATAATTTTATCAAGTTTATATATAAAAAATATATTTTCTTCCTTTTATCATATTAAGAATAGTAAACATAATTGGTATCATTACACCCAAAAAAGTCAGAAATATTAAAATATAATGTTATTTATCCCACATGCTGAATAAAATTCCTAATGCCAGAACACTAGGGTTGACCAAACCCGAACTGTATAGTTCAGGTTCGTACCAAATTTTGGAGTGTTTGGGACACGGACCCGAACCAATTCCGTAAAACTTCGGGTTTGGTGTTCGGTGCTTTCTTGGCGCTTTTTGAAAGGTTGCCCATTGTAACCTCCATGCTCCTGGGGCAGCACACCATATGTGAAGGGGACTGTGCTCCTGAAAAATGCGCCACAGCATAAATAGGTTAGTATAGTAACCCGCCTGAACTGAGACCGCCTTGTCGCCGGTGGGTGGGCTTAGATGTATTTTGATCAAAATGTATTGACCAAGTGTCTCAGATTTTATCTGGTGAGGGCTTAGTTCATATGTTATACCTGCATCCATTTGTAGAGTGCATTATTTTCTGTGATTTTGTATTATGTAGCCATACACATCCTCACATTTAATACCATATCGTGCAGGATGGTTTATATATAGTTTTTTCTGTGATTTCAGAGAATAGGAGAGAATCTAACTCAGCGATCTATTTAGAAATAGTTGTGTGGGTGCAGGGCACTATCCTTTTACCCAGCCCTGAGCTCATTGACCAAAAAATACTAACTTTTAGAATTCTGTTAGTTAGGTGGGTGGCGGCGGCCATTTTATGCATGCTCAGTGCACCAGCACTGCATCTGAGCTTTTGGGAAATTGAATATCACAATTTTTTTGGGGGAAAACTACAACTTAAACTACAACATCTGTACTAGTAAGTGTGCAATTTAAGCTAGAAATACACCCATCATTTTCTGGGGTTTGAAAAACACGCTTTTGGTGCCAACAGAGGGGTGCAAACCCTGCAAAAATGTGTCTGCCCTCTCCAGCAGTGGATGGAGAGGTTCCTGATCAAAGGTGACACATAAAACGGAGGCCCGCTCCCACGAAGACACCGGCGGCAGAAGGAAGACCCGACCAAGATGGCGGCCGCGGCTGACTGCGCCATGCGCTCCTCTCGATCCTCCTCACAACCACCTCCCAGAACGGCAGAGGAGCCTCAGGAAGCAGATGACACAGTGGCAGAGAGTGACACAGAGCCAGAGGTACTGAGAGGCCTGGGAGTGACATGCAAAATGTTGGCAGTGGAGGTGGCAAAGTTATTAGCCCCTGATATAAAGGCAACATTAGAGGCTACAGTAGAAGCAACTATGGCGCAGCTGCAGTCTGATGTCTTACAGCACACGGACAAAATAGGGGAGCTGGAGAGGCGGGTCAGCACGCTGGAGAATGATCTGGAGAAATCGCAGACCAGTTTGAGGAACGTACTTAAAACGGCTGAAGCAAGGCAGGATAAGGTGGAGGACCTTGAAAATAGGTCCAAGAGAAGAAATCTGTGCATAATAGGACTGCCAGAGTCAGTAACAGCATCTCAACTTTTAAAGATATGCGCCATGGAGATACCTAAGGCTCTGGGCCTTCAGAAACCATGCATAGTGGAAAGAGTGCACCACATTGGGCCACCCAGAGATCACCAGAAAGCCACCGGAGACAACAATATGGCCGCAACCAGACCACGTCCAGCGATAGTTAAATCCTTAAATTATGCGGACAAAGCGGACATTCTGGGGAGATTTAAAAGTCAAGGCAAGCCAATTGAGATACAAGGACACAAACTACTCTTATTTGGAGATTATTCAGCTGAAGTGTCAAGGAGAAGGAGAGCCTTTTCAGGAATATGTTCGGCTTTAGTACACAGGCGGAAGAAATTTGCTTTATTGTTTTCAGCAACCTTGAAAATCTTCAATGATGACTGCACATTTGACTCTTTTACTACCCCCAAGGAGGCTATGGAAACACTTTATTTCACTGAGCTGACGGACATGTCCCAACGCACGACCAAAACGTCGTCACCGCGTAAGCGGTCACTTGCCACATTCAAAGACACGCAGAACCAGCCACGTTCCCAACCGCCGAGAAGAAGACTCAACGTGGACTCAGAGTACCTGAGTGAAGAGGGGGACTGATGTGGTATACGTTTAAGCTCAGGATTCATATGATAAGTAATTGCTGTTGGATGTGCATATGAGTTTTCTTTTCTCTTCTATGTCTACCTGTTCATGCTACACCTATGTGTTTAGTAACTGACTTTAGATGTTAATTATACTGCTTTGGTGGGCTAAACGGGGATAGAAATGTTGATTGATTTTAGCTCATTGTTAGGGAGGGCGAGGGAGTACTAGTTGTGTAGGTACTAGGGTCTATTAAGCAGATCGGGGCCTCTTATACTCACATATGCATATAGGTCATCCTGCAAGAGGCTCTCGGTGGGAGCACTGGTAGGATCACAAATACCACAAAAACATAGATTGGGGATAGCGAGATCCCACCGAATGCGAGAAAAAAGGGAAGTCTATAAGTTTATGCTCGTACACTGGTTTGTTATGGGGAAGTTGGGAGGGAGATTTGAAATGTTTTGGTTTTTACGCACAGCACAGGGGGGAACCAGGTCGACCATAACAATAGTGATGGATAGTGGGCAATGGTACGCATAATTACCTGGAATGTTAAAGGGCTACGATCGCCCCACATGAGGCTGATGATCTTGCGGAATTTGAAAAAAGGCGGATATAGCCCTCTTACAGAAAACACACCTGGAAGAGATGGATTTCAGGATGCAGGATGCATAAGATGTGGGTGGGTAAGGTGCTAGGCTCTCCATCGGAGGGGAAAAAGGCGGGGGTGCTTATCTTGCTTCACAAGAAATTACAGTACAAAATTTTAGCTACTGAAAATGATGGGAAGGGACGGTTGGTGACAATGAGGGTTAAAACAACAGCGTGGACACTGTCTGTATTTAATGTATATGCTCCAAATGTGCAAGCTAATCCCTTTTTTGTGACTTAGAGAGATGTCTTCTACAGGACACCAATGGCATGATACTGGTGGGCGGTGACATGAATGCAGTCAATGTGGTATCCGAGGACAGGAAAAGGACTTGATTAGACGTCGCGATGAGAGTAGAACCTGCTTCACACACTAATGGAGGCGACCAGACTTACGGATATTTGGAGGTACTACAACCCCATGGAAAGGAAATTTACACACTTCTCCCACTCATAATGTGCTTGGTCCCGGATTAATTATTTCCTGGGGTCCAACCACTTAGTCTCTAAGGTACAGGAGGTAGGGATAAAGGAGATGGTAATTTCCGACCATGCCCCAGTAACTCTACAGCTGCATGACACTGTTCTGAGAGGTCAAGATATCATGTGGAGATTGTCGGGATATCTAGCCACAGACAAGACCTTTAAACAGGAATTACTTGGGTGGTGGTGGGAGTACGCTGACACCAATGCACAACATAAAGAGGACCCGATGCTGTTTTGGGATACTGTGAAAGCAGTGTTGAGAGGGAGAATCATCTCTTATACCTCTGCTATGAAGAAGGAGGCTAGGCTTAAGTTTTTAGAAGCAACTGAGAATTTAAGGAAGCATTACACAAAGTTTTTACTGGATCCTACTGACTTCAATAAGACGACCTGGGTGACTGCCAAGCATAACTACGGCCATTATACCGAGAAATTAGAAAGACTCTATGCTGATCACACTTCGGCCTTCTTCTTTAAATATGGTAACAAAACGGGTAAATTACCCATGCCTAAGCTCAAGAGGGAGGGAGGAGAACTAAGTAATGACCCCATCACTACTTTATCGATTTTCAGGGATTATTATAAACAATTATACAGACAGGACCCTTATGATATAACAGAGGGAAAAACCTTCTTGGACACACTTTCAATGCCGACAGTAGGGGACGAGGAACTAGCACGTTTAAATGCAAATGTTACGGAACAGGAGATACAGTCGGTTGTCAAAACTCTTCATAATGGGAAGGCTCCGGGCCCTGATGGCCTCCCGGCAGAATTTTACAAAGCACTGAACACCGAGATGGCCCCTGGTGTGTCGCTCCTATTTAATTCCATAATACAGAATAAAAAGGTGATGCCTTCAGGAAATATGGCACACATTAATTTGATACCAAAACCGGAAAAAGATCCCACTCGACCAGGGTCTTATAGGCCTATATCATTGATTAATCCGGATCTCAAGATTCTAACTAAAATTATGGCGAACCGACTGGCAGATATCCTACCTAACCTGATTGGTCATCATCAGGTAGGGTTCGTGAAGGGTAGGTCAGCTACTACAAACATACGGACTGTTCTAGCTGTACAGGATTGGTTGTCTAAGCAAAATAGGTTAGGGATACGATGTAGTCAGGCCCTTCTAACAATTGATGCCGAGTAGGCATTTGACAAAGTTAATTGGGGGTGGCTGGGGCTAGTATTGGACAAAATGGGGATCCGGTAAGACTTTAGAGCATTCCTACAAGCTATATATTCAGCACCGCAAGCACGTATATGCCTGCCGGGTTTCCTGTCTGTCCCTTTTCACCTTCAAAAGGGGACAAGACAGGGCTGTCCGTTGTCCCCTCTGCTATTTAATTTGGCATTGGAACCATTGGCATTGCATTTGCTTACGTCAGATATCTATGACGGCGTTAGAGTGGGAGGTAGGGAAGTCAAACTGGCATGCTTTGCAGATGACATGTTACTTTTCTTGCACAATCCTTACAGGGATTTAGTCAAGGTGCTCAATGTGTTAAATGGTGTGCATCAGTTTATGGGATTCAGGATTAATGTAGCCAAATGTCAATTGCTACAAATTGGGGGTGGCCCAAGAATGAGACAGGACATAGGATCAGTTTCAGCAGCAAATGACAGCATTAAGTATCTGGGAATTAGGATAGGGAAAAACCCGACCTCAACGTATAATCTGAATTATACCCCGCTGATAGAAAAAATTGTCCGGGAATTACAGAGATGGAAGGATCTCCCGCTCTCCCTTATAGGAAGGGCACAGCTTATTAAAATGACTAGCTTTGCCAGGCTATTGTACCCGCTACAAACTATTCCGCTCTTATTGAAACATACAGATATACACAAATTACAGGCGGCATTTGTGGAATTTCTATGGAAAAAGAAAAGACCTTGCATAGCATATAGCAAGATGTGTCTCCTGAAATGGGAGGGAGGCCTCCAACTACCCAATATTAGATGCTATAATTTAGCAGCAATATTTCGCCATATTAAAGATTGAGTTTGGGGTACATCCTACTACTCCAATAGTAGTTTGGAAAGTGAATTAGTAGCACCATATGATTTTAAAGCACTTTTGCACACAAAAACGCCCTTGCTTCCTGATGTAGCCAAACATGTGATAGTAATTAGGGACATGTTGGCAACATGATGGCATGTACGTAAATTATATAAAATTCCAATGTATATTTCTCCAGTTATGCCTCTGTGGGGGCTTCCAGCGTTTCCCCAAGGGAGGAATAATAAACTGTTCTCAGAATGGAAGTCAAAAGGCATCCTAACTATGGGTGATATACTGGATACGTCCCAACTTCGATTGTTATCTTGGGAGGATATACAAAGCAAGTATCAGATCCCACCTCAGCGGCACTATTTGCAATATGCGCAACTGAAGTCGTTTTGCATGGCTCAGGCGATGTCTTTGGGAACAGGAGAGAGTGTTACACATTTTGACAGCTTACTGGGTAGAAGGGATAGGCTGGACTCACGATCATCTATTTACAGAAGGCTTAATGATGCGCAACTTGAAGGGGTAGCGCAGACGGTCTTCAAAGAATGGGAAACTACCCTGAAAGAGAGAACACTCACGCGTAAAATAAGAGAGGGTATGGATAAAGTTAGGTCTGCAATTAGTAGTGAATTGTGGAGGGAGACCCAATACAGGATTATCCACAGGGCGACCTGTGCTTTTAATCTATCTTATACCAATGCGCCAGCACATTATCTCAGACAATGCCCGAAATGTGGATTACAGAAGGCAGATCTATTACATGGGCTTTGGGGTTGTGATCACTTGAGGCCTTATTGGGGACATATCTGTAAATTTGCGGAAGACACATGGGGAGTGGAGATTCGAGACACACCTCAGCAGTGTATATTCCAGTTTGTCCCTAGGGTCCAGGAGGCTGATTCAAATATAATAAATACTAAGGGGCCACATGTTTTATTGATGGCCGCAAAGAAATGTATCTTGAGAAAGTGGTTACAGCCCCAACTGCCAACCCTTGACGAAGTGATAGGGACAATGAACGTGCTTCTGTACATGGATAGGTTGGATGCTGAAAGAAATAAAGAAAGAGCCACAAAAAACTTATTTCACAAATGGAGAAAATTTATTGAAAAGTCGCTTACATCACATAAAATAAAGGAGATAATGACAACGTTTGTTAACACATCCTGGTACACAAAGGAAACTATTGCTAATAGACTGGGTAGATTACTGGTTTGATCTGATGGTAGGATTTGTTCACAGTGCTGTGCATAAAGGGTTACAATGTTCTGTGGGGAAACAGGGTGTTGGGTGGGGGTTATAAAACTGAAAATGGGCCTAGATAGCAGTCGTGCTGTAATGTATTATTGCCTGATATACTGTGCATCTTGTGAGCTTTAAAACTGTTTACCTGGATGTAATGATTCACTGCTATATGTCTGACCCGAATAAAATTTATAAAAAAAAAAAAAGGCTAGCTCTGGCCACGTGGATAATATGGAGACCCATAAGTTGAATGGGGCCGAACCATTAGTCAGTACGTGGAGGAGTGTGCACACGTACTGTTCCACCAAGTTAGTGAAATGCTGCCTCCTGCTAACACGTTTCGTATCAGATGGTGGTGCAGTTAGCTTTGGCGTAGTTACTAAAGTTTTCCACATCTCTGCCATGCTAACCCTGCCCTCAGAGGAGCTGGCCGTGACACAGCTGCATTGGCGACCTCTCGCTCCTCCTCTGCCTTCGCCTTGGGCATCCACTTTTTCCCCTGTGACATTTGGGAATGCTCTCAGTAGCGCGTCTACCAACGTGTGCTTGTACTCGCGCATCTTCCTATCACGCTCCAGTGCAGGAAGTAAGATGGGCACATTATCTTTGTACCAGGGATCCAGCAGGGTGGCAACCCAGTAGTCCACACACGTTAAAATGTGGGCAACTCTGCTGTCATTGCACAGGCACTGCAGCATGTAGTCACTCATGTGTGCCAGGCTGCCCAGTGGTAAGGGCAAGCTGTCCTCTGTGGGAGGCATATCGTCATCGTCCTCTGTTTCCCCAAGCCACTCACCAGTGATGGGCCCCGAGCTGCGTTGTGTGCCCCCCCGCTGTGAACATGCTTCATCCTCATCCTCCTCCTCCTCGTCCTCCAGTAGTGGGCCCTGGCTGGTCACATTTGTACCTGGCCTCTGCTGTTGCAAAAAAACTCCTTCTGAGCCACTTCTAACAGACTGGCCTGAAAGTGCTAAAAATGACCCCTCCTCCTCCTCCTCCTCCTCCTCCTGGGCCACCTCCTCTTCCATCATCGCCCTAAGCGTTTTCTCAAGGAGACATAGAAGTGGTATTGTAACGCTGATAACGGTGTCATCGCCACTGGCCATGTTGGTGGAGTACTCGAAACAGCGCAACAGGGCACACAGGTCTGGTGCTGTTCCGCAGTGCGACTGACGCGTGCGTGCTGCAGCTGAAACTCCACTATTGCCTGCTGCTGCTCGCACAGTCTCTCCAGCATGTGCAAGGTGGAGTTCCACCTGGTGGGCACGTCGCATATGAGGCGGTGAGCGGGAAGGCCAAAGTTACGCTGTAGCGCAGACAGGCAAGCAGCGGCAGGATTTGAAAGCCCGCACTTTATTCAGCAGCTCTGACATGTCGGGGTAGTTGTGAATGAACTTCTGCACCACCAAATTCAGCACATGCGCCAGGCAAGGGATGTGCGTCAAACCGGCTAGTTCCAGAGCTGCGATGAGATTTCGCCCATTATCGCACACCACCAGGCCAGGCTTGAGGCCCACCGGCAGAAACCACTCGTCGGTCTGTTGTTCAATACCCCGCCACAACTCCTGCGCGGTGTGGGGCCTGTCCCGCAAACATATGAGTTTCAGAATTACCCCGGGCTGTGCTGAAGTTGGTGGTGAAGGTGTGTGGCTGACTGGATGAGCTGGTGTAGTCAGAGGAGGAGGAAGCCGAGTAGGAGGAGGAGGCTACAGGAGGCAAAGAATGATGCCCTGCGATCCTTGGCGGCGGAAGGACGTGCGCCAAGGAACTCTCCACCTGGGGCACAGCCGCCACTACATTTACCCAGTGTGCAGTTAGGGAGATATAGCGTCCCTGGCCGTGCTTACTGGTCCACGTA
Source organism: Bufotes viridis (assembly GCA_033119425.1). Taxonomy (NCBI): domain Eukaryota; kingdom Metazoa; phylum Chordata; class Amphibia; order Anura; family Bufonidae; genus Bufotes; species Bufotes viridis. The sequence goes on from CM065591.1 coordinate 175,701,555, forward strand.
TCTGTGGTTAGGTGGATCTTGCCACAGATGGAGTTGCGCAGTGCACACTTGATTTTATCGGATACTTGGTTGTGCAGGGAAGGTACGGCTCTCTTGGAGAAGTAGTGGAGGCTGGGAACAACATACTGTGGGACAGCCGTCACCATCAGCTGTTTGAAGCTGTCTGTGTCCACCAGCCTGAATGACAGATTTTTGAAGGCCAGTAGTTTAGAAATGCTGGCATTCAGGCCCAGGGCTCGAGGGTGGGTAAGTGGAATTTATACTTTCTCTATGACACAGCTGCATTGGCGACCTCTCGCTCCTCCTCTGCCTTCGCCTTGGGCATCCACTTTTTCCCTGTGACATTTGGGAATGCTCTCAGTAGCGCGTCTACCAACGTGTGCTTGTACTCGCGCATCTTCCTATCACGCTCCAGTGCAGGAAGTAAGATGGGCACATTATCTTTGTACCAGGGATCCAGCAGGGTGGCAACCCAGTAGTCCACACACGTTAAAATGTGGGCAACTCTGCTGTCATTGCACAGGCACTGCAGCATGTAGTCACTCATGTGTGCCAGGCTGCCCAGTGGTAAGGGCAAGCTGTCCTCTGTGGGAGGCATATCGTCATCGTCCTCTGTTTCCCCCAAGCCACTCACCAGTGATGGGCCCCCGAGCTGCGTTGTGTGCCCCCCCGCTGTGAACATGCTTCATCCTCATCCTCCTCCTCCTCGTCCTCCAGTAGTGGGCCCTGGCTGGTCACATTTGTACCTGGCCTCTGCTGTTGCAAAAACTCCTTCTGAGCCACTTCTAACAGACTGGCCTGAAAGTGCTAAAAATGACCCCTCCTCCTCCTCCTCCTCCTCCTCCTGGGCCACCTCCTCTTCCATCATCGCCCTAAGCGTTTTCTCAAGGAGACATAGAAGTGGTATTGTAACGCTGATAACGGTGTCATCGCCACTGGCCATGTTGGTGGAGTACTCGAAACAGCGCAACAGGGCACACAGGTCTGGTGCTGTTCCGCAGTGCGACTGACGCAGTGCGTGCTGCAGCTGAAACTCCACTATTGCCTGCTGCTGCTCGGCACAGTCTCTCCAGCATGTGCAAGGTGGAGTTCCACCTGGTGGGCACGTCGCATATGAGGCGGTGAGCGGGAAGGCCAAAGTTACGCTGCAGCGCAGACAGGCAAGCAGCGGCAGGATTTGAAAGCCCGCACTTTATTCAGCAGCTCTGACATGTCGGGTAGTTGTGAATGAACTTCTGCACCACCAAATTCAGCACATGCGCCAGGCAAGGGATGTGCGTCAAACCGGCTAGTTCCAGAGCTGCGATGAGATTTCGCCCATTATCGCACACCACCAGGCCAGGCTTGAGGCCCACCGGCAGAAACCACTCGTCGGTCTGTTGTTCAATACCCCGCCACAACTCCTGCGCGGTGTGGGGCCTGTCCCACAAACATATGAGTTTCAGAATTACCCCGGGCTGTGCTGAAGTTGGTGGTGAAGGTGTGTGGCTGACTGGATGAGCTGGTGTAGTCAGAGGAGGAGGAAGCCGAGTAGGAGGAGGAGGCTACAGGAGGCAAAGAATGATGCCCTGCGATCCTTGGCGGCGGAAGGACGTGCGCCAAGGAACTCTCCACCTGGGGCACAGCCGCCACTACATTTACCCAGTGTGCAGTTAGGGAGATATAGCGTCCCTGGCCGTGCTTACTGGTCCACGTATCTGTGGTTAGGTGGATCTTGCCACAGATGGAGTTGCGCAGTGCACACTTGATTTTATCGGATACTTGGTTGTGCAGGGAAGGTACGGCTCTCTTGGAGAAGTAGTGGAGGCTGGGAACAACATACTGTGGGACAGCCGTCACCATCAGCTGTTTGAAGCTGTCTGTGTCCACCAGCCTGAATGACAGATTTTTGAAGGCCAGTAGTTTAGAAATGCTGGCATTCAGGCCCAGGGCTCGAGGGTGGGTAAGTGGGAATTTATACTTTCTCTACAAGGTTTGTGAGAAGGAGAGCTGAACGCTGCCGTGTGGCATGGTGGAGATGCTTGGTGACGGAGGTGACAAACACATCCTCTGTTTGGTTGGCAGCAGGTGCCAAAATTCCTCCCGAGGTGGAGGAAGAGCCCGAGGCAGCAGCAGAAGAGGGAGCAGGGGAAGCCTGAGTGAGTTCCTTGTTTTTATGGTGTTTACTCCACTGCAGTTGATGCTTTGCATGTAGATGCCTGGTCATGCAGGTTGTGCTAAGGTTCAGAACGTTAATGACTCGCTTCAGGCTCTGATGGCACAGTGTGCAAACCACTCGGGTCTTGTCGTCAGCACATTGTTTAAAGAAGTACCATACCAGGGAACTCCTTGAAGCTGCCTTTGGGGTGCTTGGTCCCTGGTGGCGGTGCCCAGTAGAAAACGAACTCTCTTGGCGGCGACTGTTCTGCTTTTGCCCCCTGCTCCCTCTTTTGCTACGCTGTTGGCTCGGTCTCACCACTGCCTTTTCCTCCGAACTATGAAAGTCAGTGGCACGACCTTTATTCCATGTGAGGTCTAGGACCTCATGTTCCCCTGCATCGTCTTCCACACAGTCTTCCTCTCTGACCTCCTGTTTGGTCTGCACACTGCAAAAAGACGCAGCAGTTGACACCTGTGTTTCGTCATCATCAGCAGAGACGTGCGGACTCTGATGAGGTGTTATTCCCATGTCGTCATCATCAGGAAACATAAGTGGTTGTGCGTCAGTGCATTCTATGTCTTCCACCACTGGGGAAAGGCTAGGTGGATTCCCTTGGGAAACCCTGCCAGCAGAGTCTTCAAACAGCATGAGAGACTGCTGCATAACTTAAGGCTCTGACAGTTTCCCTGATATGCATGGGGGTGATGTGAGAGACTGATGGGCTTGGTTTTCAGGTGCCACTTGTGCGCTTTCTGCAGAAGACTGGGTGGGAACATGCTGGATCCACTGTCAGCCACCCAATTGACTCGCGCCTGTACTTGCTTAGGCCTTACTATCCTTAGAACAGTATTGGGCCCCACCAAATATCGCTGTAAATTCTGGCGGGAACTGGAACCTGAGGTAGTTGGTTTACTAGGACGTGTGGTGGTGGCAGAATGGCCACGTCCTCTCCCAGCACCAGAGGATCCTCTAACAACACCACGACCATGTCCGAGTCCGCGTCCCTTACTAGATGTTTTCTTCATTGTTACAGTTCACCATAATAAGAAAAAAATTATTTGGCCCAATGTATTGAATTCAAATTCAGGCCTTTTTTTACAGGCACCTAACACTATCTGGCTATCTATTTATGTACCGTATCACACTAATCCAGGCACAGCAGTAACCACTGATATAGGGGAATATCAATTGTAGGCCTAGTATTTAGGCCCTGGATGAAAGGTATCCTTTTACGGACAGATTTACTCTTGGAGATGCACAGTAGCGTGTGAAAAAATATATAGTAATATGCTTTCAGCACTTGTATTTTAACACTTTGTTTAATATACACTTTAACGGAAAGAAATACACTTGGAGATGCACATTGAGTGTAATATACCCATTTACGGACAGATTTACACTTGGCCTGCAACAGCTGAAACACCAGATTTGCGGTATTTCTATTTTTGCAACTGAATTTCAACCCAGAAAATAATATATCCTTTGACGGACACTAGAAAAACTTGTCCAGTCACACCTGGTACACCAGAATTAGGGGATAAATATTTTGGCAATTGAATTTCACCCCAGAACAAAATATATCATTTGCCGGAAACAATTAAACTTGGCCAGCCACTGCTGGGACACGGGATTTAGGGGATTGCTATTTTGGCTATTGTTTTCAACCCAGAAAAAAATATATCCTTTCCGGAAACCATTAAACTTGGCCAGCCACTGCTGGAACACCATATTTACGGTATTTCTATTTTTGCAACTGAATTTCACCCCAGAAAATAATATATCTTTTGTCAGACACTATGCAACTTGTCCAGTCACAGCTGGGACACTAGACTTACGGTATTTCTTTTTTTGCAACTGAATTTCACCCAAGAAAAAAATATATCCTTTGCTGGACACTATTAAACTTGGGCAGCCACAGCTGGAACACCAGATTTATAGTATTTAAATTTTTGCAACTGAATTTCACCACTGAAATATATCTATCCTTTTCCGGACACTATTAAACTTGGCCATCCCTGGTGGGATGCAGATTTAGGGGATTGCTATTTTGGCAATTAAATTTCAACCCAGGAAAAAATCTATCCTTTGCCGGGCACTATTAAACTTGGCCAGCCACAGCTGAAACCACTGATTTACGGTATTGCTATTTTTGCAATTGAATTTTACCCCAGGAAAATATCTATCCTTTGCCAGACACTATTAAACTTGGCCAGGCACTGCTGGGACACCAGATTTACGGTATTGCTATTTTGGGAATTGAATTTCACCCCAGAACAAAATATATCCTTTGCCGGACACTATTAAACTTGGCCATCCACAGCTGAAACGACTGATTTACTGTATTGCTATTTTGGCAATTGAATTTCACCCCAGAACAAAATCTATCCTTTGCCTGACACTATTAAACTTGGCCAGCCACAGCCGAAACCACTTATGTACGGTATTGTTATTTTGGAAATAGAATTTTACCCCAGAAAATGATCTATCCTTTGCCGGACACTTTTAAACTTGGCCAGCAACAGCTGAAACCACTGATTTACGGAATTGCTATTTTGGCAATTTAATTTTTCCCCAGAAAATTATCTATCCTTTGCCGGACACTATTAAACTTGGCCAACCACTGCTGGGACACCAGATTTACAGTATTGCTATTTTCACAAATTAATTTCACCCCTGAACAAAATATATCCTTTGCCGGACACTATTAAACTTGGCCAGCCACAGCTGAAACCACTGATTTATGGTATTGCTATTTTGACAATTGAATTCCACCCAAGAAAACAATATATCCTTTGCCGGACACTATTAAACTTAGCCAGACTCAGCTCAAACCACTGATTTACGATACTATTTTGGCAATTGAATTTCACCCCAGAACAAAATCTATCCTTTGCCGTACACTATTAATCTTGGCCAGCCACTGCTGGGACACCAGATTTAGGGGATTGCTATTTTAGCAATTGAATTTCACCCCAGAACAAAATATATCCTTTTCTGGACACTATTAAAATTGGCCAGCCACTACTGGGACACCAGATTAAGTGGATTGCTATTTTGGCAATTGAGTTTCACCCCAGAAAAAAAATCAATCCTTTTCCAGACACTATTAAACTTGGCCAGCCACAGGTGAAATCACTGATTTTCGGTTTTCCAATTTTGCTATTGAATTTCACTCCAGAACAAAATATATCCTTTGCCGGACACTATTAAACTTGGCCAGCCACAGCTGAAACCACTGATTTACGGTATTGCTATTTTGGCAATTGAATTTCACCCCAGAACAAAATAAGTCCTTTGCCGGACACTATTAAACTTAGCCATCCACTGCTGAAACCACTGATTTACGGTATTGCTATTTTGGCAATTGAATTTCACCCCAGAACAAAATATATCCTTTTCCGGACACTATTAAACTTGGTCAGCCATAGCTGAAACCACTGATTTACGGTATTGCTATTTTGTCAATTGAATTTCACCACAAAACAAAATATATCCCTTGCCAGACACTATTAAAGTTTGCATGCCACTGCTGGGACACCAGATTTAGGGGATTGCTATGTTGGCTATTGAACTTCGCCCCAGAACAAAATATATCCTTTACCGGACAATATTAAACTTGGTCAGCCTCTGCTGGGACACCAGATTTAGGGGATTGCTATTTTGGCAATTAAATTTCACCCCAGAAAATGATCTATCCTTTGCTGGACACTATTGAACTTGGCCAGCCACAGCTGAAACCACATATTTACTGTATTGCTATTTTTGCAATTGAATTTCACCACAGAACAAAATGTATTCTTTGCCGGATACTATTAAACTTGGCCAGCTACAGCTTAAACCACTGATTTACGGTATTGCTATTTTGGCAATTAAATTTAACCCCGGAACAAAATATATGCCTTGCCAAATACTATTAAACTTGGCAAGCCACTGCTGGGACACCAGATTTAGGGGATTGCTATTTTGGCTATTGAACTTCACCCCAGAACAAAATATGTCCTTTGCCGGACACTATTGAACTTGGTCAGCCACTGCTGAAACCACTGACTTACCGTATTGCTATTTTGGCAATTGAATTTCACCCCAGATCAAAATCTATCCTTTGCCGGACACTATTAAACTTGGCCAAAAACTTCTGGGACACCAGATTTAGGTAATTGCTATTTTCAATTGAATTTCACCCAAGAAAATTATCTATCCTTTGCCGGACACTATTATTCATGGCCAGCCACTGCTGGGACACCATATTTACGGTATCGCTATTATGGCAATTGAATTTCACCACAGAACAAAATATATCCTTTGCCGGACACTATTAAACTTGGCCAGCCACATCTGAAACCACTGATTTATGGTATTGCTATTTTGGCAATTGAATTTTAACCCAGAGCAAAATCTATCCTTTGCCAGAAACTATTAAACTTTGACAGCCATGCCTGGGAGACCAGATGATTGGGATTGCTATTTTGGCAATTGAATTTCACCCCAGAAAATTATCTATCCTTTGCCGAACACTATTAAACTTGGCCCACCACCACTGGGACACCAGATTAAGGGGATTGCTATTTTGGCAATTGAATTGCACCCCAGAAAAAAAATCTATCCTTTGCCGGACACTATTAAACTTGGCCAGCCACAGGTGAAATCACTGATTTATGGTATTGCTATTTTGGCAATTGAATTTCACCCAAGAATAAAATATATCCTTTGCCGGACACTAATAAACTTGGCCAGCCACAGCTGAAACCACTGATTTACGGTATTGCTATTTTGGCAATTGAATTTCACCCCAGAAAAAAATATATCCCTTGCCAGACACTATTAAACTTGGCATGCCACTGCTGGGACACCAGATTTAGTGGATTGCTATTTTGGCTATTGAACTTCACCCCAGTACAAAATATATCATTTGCCGGACATTATTAGACTTGGCCAGGTACTACTGAAACCATTTATTTACAGTATTGCTAGTTTTTCAATTGAATTTAACCGCAGAACAAAATATATCCCTTGCCAAACACTATTAAACTTGGCAAGCCACTGCTGGGACACCAGATTTAGGGGATTGCTAAAGTGCGGGCCGTAGCGGCATGACGTAGGACGTGGGCGTGCTGCGGCTCCTCCCGCCGGTCTCCCTTCCTGTCTCCTATCTCCTCCCGTCCCCCCTTCTCTCTCGCTGATCCATGGCGGTACAAGCTGGCTACGCTCCCGCATCGGCGGTAGGAGGTAATTGAGGTGGCGCATCCTCGCTCTGGCGTTCAGCCTTCCGATGCCGTCCCTGGGGGCGCCGGTAACTTGTATGGCGCTCGGAAAGCCGGAATCTGCTTGAATCTGCCTGAATCCGATGGTCGATATATGTGGGAGCAGAGGCTTTGCTGGACCTGTGGAGTTCCCTGAGATCGCTGGATGGTACACGTGGGAGTGGGGGAGGCAAGTTGGCAGCCGCTGTATTATGGTCAGCCATAACTAAATCCTGGTGTGCGTGGACTGTATGGACTGTGCGGATTGTGCTGACTGTACTGCGGCTGTGGTAGCTGAGGCAGCACGTGTACTTACTGTTGCCCCTTTTGTGATGAGGAGGAGCGCTTGGAGCGAACCTACGCGCCGAGACGGTTTTCTGGAGCGCCGTGGTGTGAAGTGTTGAAGATCCGGCTGAGGACCCTGTGGATAGGTCGTGTCGCTGGGAGGCTCGCATTTCGTCTTTTCTACTCGCCCTTCTCACCCTTGGGAGAAAGTAATGTTATTTTGAGACAAGCCTACACATCGTCTCCAGATGGCGGACGCCAGCGTTATGGGTGAGACCGCTCCTTTTTAACTTTACTTGCATTGACAAGTTTGTGGAATTGACTGTATAGCGCGGCGCCTTGTTCACTGGCGTATTAGAAGAGAACTGTGCCCTCTTCTGTTTCATCCTTTTTGTTTCCTTTCCTCCCCCTCCCCCCCCTCCCCTTCTGCCCCCTACTCTCCTATCTTTTTTTGCAACAAAGTGTGGACTCTAGGGGCCTGTAGACCCCATATACGGTCTTGGATTCGCGTTTGGGGGTTCTCCTTAACACGGTCACAAGGACGCTGGAATATAAGGCTGTAGACAGCAGAGTGGACACTGCAAATAAGAGCAAATAACTTTGTGGGAGCTTTGGGACAGTAATAGGGGAAGGACATTATGCCACCAAAAAATCGGAAATCTGGGGGTTTAAGTCCCAATCGGGTAGGAGGAGTGGGGAATAGCCCCCAGGGTAGGATAGACAAGTTTTTAAGATCCTCCCCTATTAAATCTAGGAGTATGATGAAAAAGGGAGGCCAGCCTCCAACTCCGGAGGCAGAAGTTGCTGGCTGTAAGTTGCAGGGCAGTTCCCAGCTAGGAGTAAAAGAAAAAGAAGGGCCGGAGAACATGGCCCAAAAATTAGAGGACATCTTAGAGGTAGTCCAAACTACCAATAAAACGGTAACAGATTTAGCAGTGTCAGTAGCCACTTTGCAATCAGATGTGACAATTATTAGAGATGAGATGTCCAAATTAAGAACTAAAGTAAAGCAAATGGAGGGGGAAATGGTGTCTATGATCAAGGATGTAGAAAGATGTAGAGGACAGCTGAAGGTAAGGGAACAGGAGTTCGGCGAACTCCGGGATAAACTCACGGACCTTGAGGATCGCTTAAAAAACGACTAGCAGCAGCAAAAGTTAAATATTCTATGATATTCCCTGCACGCTTAAGGGTAGTTTATAATGATTCCATTTATTTTTTTGGGACCTCAGTGGAAGCTTCGAATTGGTGTGATGCAGAAGGAATCTGAGATAATGCTGTTGGTGGGCCCTTGGGTATGGGATGGGATGTGGGGGGAGGTGGAGGTGAGGGTTGGTGGTGGGGGGTAGGGAGGGTCGGTGGTGGGAGGGGTTGGTGATGTGGAAGAGGCAAGTGGATCATGTGGTCCTACGAGCCAAGTAGGAGGTGGGTTGAGGGGGGAGGGGAAGGGTTGACGTTGATGCATTCTACTACAGCTCCCTTAAGTGTGCCCCTTTTTTTGTTATGGTACAAGAACATAGAATATTAACCTGGAATGTGCGAGGGCTGGGAGATAGAACAAAACGGGTCGCCGTATTTGACACCATCAATAGACACCTACCCGCAATAGTAGCTGTCCTAGAATCGCATGCGACTAAGGAGAACAAGCTCCTCTTGGGCAGGAGGTGGGCTAAATGGGAGTATCACTCCTGCCACTCCTCTTACTCAAGGGGAGTAAGTGTTTATATTCACAGGGATGTGGAATTTGTCCCACTGGATGTAAGGAAAGATACTGAGGGCAGATTTGTCTTTATGCATGCGATCTGGTACGGAAAGGAAGTCATTATGGCTTTTGTCTATATCCCTCCTCCTTTTTCCAGGAAAATTTTGATAAGTTTAATGGAATTTGCGGAGGGAAAAGGGAGGTGCCCGCTGATAGCGGTGGGCGACTATAACTGTGCTATGGTCCCGGAGGTAGATAGGATTACATCTTCAAATAAGGTTAAACAGTCCTGTATGTCATTGTTCCAATTCTGTCAGGAGTTCAAATTAATAGATGTATGGCGTAAGCTCTACGGTCAGAAGAAAGTATTTTCATGTTTTAGCGCAACCTATAGCTCTCTCTCAAGGATAGTATTGGCACTTGTGAATAAAGAAATGGTAGAGCATGTTGTAAAAATGAAATATGAAGTACATGGGTTATCGGATCACTCTCCGGTCTTAGTAATCTGTAAGGGTACCTCTCAGTTAGGAAGCCGTTCGTTTAAGTTGAATCCCCACTGGTTAAAGGTGTTGAATGAGGTGGAAGAAGTAGATATAATGATTGAAGAGTTCTGGCGAGTTAATATAGGATCAACTCATATCCATTATGTTTGGGATGCGCTTAAAGCATTTCTGAGAGGGATTTACTATAGTAAGATCAAAACGAAACGTGCTACCTTTTTCCAAAAGGAGAGAGAGTTGCTAAATAAAATAAAAAGGGTGCAAAACGATCTTGTGAAGCTAAATACAGAGGCCCTTAGAAAGGAATTCCAAGAAGTAATGCTCCAATATAGACAAATGCAGATTAACAAGACACAAAATAAGTTATTTTTTCAGGGACAAAAACGTTTCTTTGAAGAGGGCCGTCCGAGCAAGTTCCTGTCGGTTTTAGCGTCGAATCGAGAAGATCCTATTAAAATCAATACGATCAGAAGTAAAACCAGTACAGTAATTTCAGAGAATGAAATGATCCGAGAGGAATTAGCAAATGCCTTTTCAGCCCTGTACACCTTAGAATGTGGTTACAACAAAATCGATCTTGGTAACTATCTAGACCAAATTAGACTACCTAGCTTGGATGATTTGAATTCCGAAGGGCTAAGTAAGCCAATTCAATTATCGGAACTGCAGGAGGTGATATTGCAGGTTAGATCCAACACATCCCCGGGTAATGATGGGCTCCCCTTCGAAGTTTATAAGTTTCATGCAAAGACCCTGCTACCTATGTTGTTGGAGGTTATTAAGGAATCCCTCTCCTGTGATTCTCTCCTTGTGTCCTTTAGGGAGGCGGCGATCGTCCTCATCCTTAAAAAAGGGAAGTGTTCCACCGAGGTGGGATCTTATAGACCCATCTCGCTGTTGAACTCTGATTATAAAATTTTTGCTAAAGTTTTGGCAAATCGATTGAGGGGGGTCGCCGCTTCCCTGATTCACGGAGACCAGACGGGTTTTATCCCGGGGAGACAGATTCAGGACAGTTTATTTAGGGTCTTTTTGAATCTCCAGGTAGGGGGGGAGGATGACTGCTCCATCCTGTCGTTGGACGCTGTTAAGGCGTTTGACAGGGTGGAGTGGTCATTCCTATGGAAGGTGATGTCCCGCTTTGGACTAGGGGAAAGATATATAAGGATGGTTAAATTGCTGTATAGACTGCCTAATGCGGTAGTGAGGGTAAATGGGATCAATTCCAGGAGGTTCGAACTTCGGCGAGGAACGAGGCAGGGCTGTCCGCTTTCCCCCTTACTCTTTGCCCTCAGTCTTGAGCCCTTGGCTGAAAGGATGAGGCAGGATCCACAAATTGTTGGGTTCGGTGTCAGGGGGGAAGCGGATAAGCTGAGTCTCTACGCCGATGACATGATTATGTTTTTGAGAGATGGTTGGAGGGTGGTCCCACATGTCATCGGCGTTATAGAGGAGTTTGGTAGGTTTGCAGGTTTAGGTATAAATTGGAAAAAATCCTCATTATTGCCGTTAAATCGGGAGGTGCCCGAGGTAGATTATGAGCTGGATGTGTTGCAGGTGTCAGATCACATTGAATACCTGGGCATCAAGGTGGGTGCCAAAGTAGGCAGTTTTAACGAGCTAAATCTTCCACCGCTATTAGAAAAGGTTAAGGCCAAGGTAAGGATTTGGGGAGACCTTTCTCTCGCGCAAGCAGACAGGATGATGCTTATTAGATCTATAATTTTGCCTCTGGTATTATATCCAATTATGGCGGCCCCAATTTGGATAGAGGATAGGTTTTTTTACCATCTAGAAAGACTGCTGAACGATTTAATCTGGGGAAGGAAGAGAGTTCGGATGAAGCAAAGATATCTGTGGCTTGCTGAGAGGGATGGAGGACTAGCGATCCCATGGTTCCAGGGCTATTTCTTCAGTGCACAATTGCAAAGATGTTTGGCGGTGGGTAATAGCAGATTAAGGGATTTTTTGGCACTTAAAAATGGAGGACATATGGAGAATGTGTTTTTAGAGCTAGAATCAGGACAACTGGATAAAAAGGAATCACTATGTATAATTAGGAGCACGATGCAAAAAGTGTGGAATAGGTTGAAAAAGCTGTTGCAGATCTCACATGCACTACCTTTCTCGGTATTATGGAATAACACAAACTTGGTGGAATTTTTTAAAATAAAAGATACGGAGTACTGGATTAAGAAAGATATCACAAAAGTGGGGGATATTGTAGGTCTGGAAGGGGTAAAGACCTATAAGGAATTAATTGGGACGCGGGGCACTTTATTAGATATATACAGTTATATGCAATTGAAGCACGCATATGACTGCACGGTTGATAAGAGTTATTTGAAGATACAAAGAAATTGGTTCTTGGAATATTGTGCCGTAAGCGGGAGAGAGGGAAAACAAAAGATATCTGATATTTATAGTAAATTAAGGGAAGCTTTGGCTGAAGTAACTATGTTTAGAAGTAAGAGTAACTGGAACCGGGTACTGGGAATCTCAGAGGGATGCTGGCCAGAGATATATAAGAACATAAGTAGGGCAACACCCTCAATAAGTCACAGATTAATTCAGTTCAAAATAATACATGGGCTATATTATACACCTAAAATGATAAACAAGTTTAAGGGCAATGATAGCTCTGTGCAGGAATGTTGGAAGTGTGGTGATAAAGAAGCCGATCTTTTTCATTTAGTATGGCAGTGTGCGGCGATACAGAAATTCTGGGGCCAAGTACTGGAATCCCTCTCTAAATCAATTGGTACAAGGTGGAGACCAGATGGAATCTTTGCGATTCTGGGCCTTGGCACGGACAGGGACATAAAGGGGAAAATCAAGCAAGATTGGTTAAGAGGCTGTATGGTGGCTAAAGTATTATTAGTCAGGTACTGGGGAGTAGCGGTTGTGCCATCATTGGAAGAATGGGAACAATTGTTGTACCGTATATGTATATATGAAAGATTGAAACTAAAGAATTAAGGGGAATAAGGTTTAAGATAGAATAAGGATGTGTCGTGGGATAGGCCTTATCGATGGGGGGGGGGGGCTGGGGAGAATGCATCGACATCACCTTGCTAGGGTGGGAAGGGGTGGGGATTAAACTTAATGGATGTGTGTTCGTTATTGAATTGGCCTAGGATGTTTATCGGCACCAGAATGGGCTGTTGTTTTTCCGTTCTGGTGAATGAATTTGTATCTAAAGATATTTCTTGAAATAAAATTTTATAAAAAAAAAAAAAAAGATATGTGGGCATACCATGAATAGTGAACAGCCAGGAATTTCACTTAGTTTGAAGAAGCTGAGCTATCTCTCAGATGATTTGTGATGGGAGGTATAGGTATGTAGAGTAGGGGAGAGGCACGCCCGAGAAGAGGTTGAATAACAAAGAAGGTATTTACTAAAGGGACAGGTCCTTTCACATTGCAGTACTGTATCTTAAGTTTCTACGAATCCTATGGGCGTGTGTGTAGATAAATCTTAATCACTGAATTAATTAATAAATATACAATTTTCTACAAAAAAAAAAAAAAAAAAAAATTAGGGGATTGCTATTTTGGCTATTGAACTTCACCCCAGAACAAAATATATCCTTTGCCAGACACTATTAAACTTCGCCAGCCACTTCTGGAACACCAGATTTGCTGTATTTCTATTTTTGCAACTGAATTTCACCACAGAAAAAAATATATCCTTTGTCGGACACTATTGAACTTGGCCAGCCACTGCTGAAACCACTGACTTACGGTATTGCTATTTTGGCAATTGAATTTCACCCCAGAACAAAATCTATCCTTTGCCGGACACTATTAAACTTGGCCAAAAACTGCTGGGACACCAGATTTAGGGGAATTATTTTTTCTATTGAATTTCACCCTAGAAAATTATCTATCCATTGCCGGACTCTATTAAACTTGGCCAGCCACTGCTGGGACACCAGATTTACGCTATCGCTATTTTGGCAATTGAATTTCACCCCTGAACAAAATATATCCTTTGCCGGACACTATTAAACTTGGCCAGCCACATCTGAAACCTCTGATTTATGGTATTGCTATTTTGGCAATTGTATTTCACCCCTGACCAAAATCTATCCTTTGCCAGAAACTATTAAACTTGGCCAGCCACTGCTAGGACACCTGATTTAGGGGATTGCTATTTTGGCAATTGAATTTCACCCCAGAAAATTATCTATCCTTTGCCGGGCACAATTAAACTTGGCCAGCCACAGCTGAAACCACTGATTTACGGTATTGCTATTTTTGCAATTGAATTTCACCCCAGAAAATTATTTATCCTTTGCCGGACACTATTAAACTTGGCCAGCCACTGCTGGGACACCAGATTTAGGGAATTGCTATTTTGGCAATTGAATTTCACCACAGAATAAAATCTATCCTTTGCCAGACAGCAGACAGTATTACACTTGGCTAGCCACAGCTGGAACACCAGATTTAGGGGATTGCTATTTTGGCAACTGAATTTAACCCCTCAATAAAATATAGAATTTTTTATCCTGAGTATTTAGGTGTGACAATAAGCACAGCCAAGCCCCTGATATAGGATATAGCAAAAAAAAAAAAAAATAGTATTGATGGACTTGGTGGCACCATGTGCTGGTGCACTACAAGACACAAAATGGCCGCCGATCACCCCAGAAAAAAGTGAGAGAAAAACGTTCTGTGCAGCCTAAAAATCAGTGAGCAATTAACTAGCAGAAGGTGAATGATTCACAGCTGTAGATCGATCACTTCATTAGGGGTTTTTGCTGAGTTTTTACTGCCTAATCTCGCCCTCACTGCAGCTGCATAATATCCCTACACTAATCAGAGCAGAGTGACATGCTGCGCTACGTGACTCCAGCTTAAATAGAGGCTGGGTCACATGCTGCACTTGGCCAATCACAGCCATGCCATTAGTAGGCATGGCTGTGATGGCTTCTTAGGGCAAGAAGTAAAACGCTAGCTGATTGGCTTCTGTGCAGCCTTCCAAAAAGCGGGAAGAAATCGCTGAACAACGAACCCGAACTTTTTTGAAAATGTTCGGGTCCGGGTCCCGAACACCCCAATATTCGGTACGAACCCAAACTCTACAGTTCGGGTTCGCTCATCCCTAGTAATTACCCCTTCAACATTATTTGACCCTTATATGCATTAGGGCTATGATAATATTGAGTGCTAAGATATTTTGAATGTGTTCTGGCTCTTCCTAATTCCCGTAAAAATACCATTTGACATTAATGATCCGCAACTTAGGTCCTTGCTGTAGGTGGAGATGAATATCTCCTTATGGCTAACCATTGAGAGTGACAGCTGTATACTTACCCCATGGAGTGGTTGAATGGCCAGGTCCCGATCAAGTGGCGGAGTTACATAATTCAAATGGCTGAGATTCGGTGGCTAAACAGACAAACAAACAAACATAGATGAGCGCCCAACACTAGAGATCAGCGAACACCTGGATGTTCGGGTTCGAGAAGTTTGGCCGAACTTCCCGAAAATGTTCGTGTTCGGGATCCGAACTCAACCCGAACTTTATCCCGAACCCGAACCCCATTGAAGTCAATGGGGACCCGAACTTTTAGACACTAAAAAGGCTGCAAAATAGTCCAGGAACGGGCTAGAGGGCTGCCAAAGGCAGCAAAATGTAGGTAAATCCCCTGCAAACAAATGTGGATAGGGAAATGAATTAAAATAAAATAAAATAAATAACATTTAACCAATATCAATTGGAGACAGGTCCCACTGCAAGGAATCATGCGTCATATCACTCAACACTGGAGAAGGCCACTTTCAGTTATTTCGGCCCCAGCACTCAGAAAGAGGAGAGAGGTCAAACAGCAAGGAATCATGCGTCATATCAACCACCACCGGAGAAGGCCACTCTCAGTTATTTCGGCCCAGCACCCAGACAGAGGAGAGAGGTCCCACAGCAAGGAATCATGCGTCATATCAACCACCACCAAAGAAGGCCACTCTCAGTTATTTCGGCCAGCACCAAGACCGAGGAGAGAGGTCCCACAGCAAGGAATCATGCGTCATATCACACACCACTGGAGAAGGCCACTTTAAGTTATTTCGGCCCAGCACCCAGACCGAAGATACTGGTCCCATAGCAAGGAATCATGCGTCATATCAACCACCACCGGAGAAGGCCACTCTCAGTTATTTCAGCCCAGCACCCAGCCAGAGGAGAGAGGTCCCACAGCAAGGAATCATGCGTCATATCACCCACCACTGGAGAAGGCCATTTTCAGTTATTTATGCCATAGCACCCAGTCAGAGGAGAGAGGTCCCACAGAAAAGGAATCATGCGTCATATCAACCACCACCGGAGAAGGCCACTCTCAGCTATATTAGCCCAGCAACCAGACAGAGGAGAGAGGTCCCACAGCAAGGAATCATGCGTCATATCAACCACCACCGGAGAAGGCCAATCTCAGATATTTCGTCCCAGCACCCAGACAGAGGAGAGAGGTCCCACAACAAGGAATCATGCGTCATATCACCCACCACTGGATAAGGCCATTTTCAGTTATTTAGGCCCCAGCACCCAGTCAGAGGAGAGAGGTCCCACAGAAAGGAATCATGCGTCATATCACCCACCACTGGAGAAGGCCATTTTCAGTTATTTAGGCCCCAGCACCCAGTCAGAGGAGAGAGGTCCCACAGCAAGGAATCATGCGTCATATCAACCACCACTGGAGAAGGCCACTCTCTGTTATTTCAGCCCAGCACCCAGTCAGAGGAGAGAAGTCCCACAGCAAGGAATCATGCGTCATATCACCCACCACTGGAGAAGGCCATTTTCAGTTATTTAGGCCCCAGCACCCAGTCATAGGAGAGACGTCCCACAGCAAGGAATCATGCGTCATATCACCCACCACTGGAGAAGGCCATTTTCAGTTATTTAGGCCCCAGCACCCAGTCATAGGAGAGATGTCCCATAGCAAGGAATCATGCGTCATATCACCCACCACTGGAGAAGGCCATTTTCAGTTATTTAGGCCCCAGCACCCAGACAGAGGAGAGAGGTCCCACAGCAAGGAATCATGTGTCATATCACCCACCACTGGAGAAGGCCATTTTCAGGTATTTAGGCCCCAGCACCCAGTCATAGGATAGACATCACACAGCCAGGAATCATGCGTCATATCACCCACCACTGGAGATGGCCATTTTCAGTTATTCAGGCCCCAGCACCCAGTCAGAGGAGAGAGGTCCCACAGCAAGGAATCATGCGTCATATCAACCACCACCAGAGAAGGCCACTCTCTGTTATTTCAGCCCAGCACCCAGACAGAGGAGAGAGGTCCCACAGCAAGGAATCATGCGTCATATCACCCACCACTGGAGAAGGCCATTTTCAGTTATTTTTGCCCCAGCACCCAGTCAGAGGAGAGAGGTCCCACAGCAAGGAATCATGCGTCATATCAACCACCACCGGAGAAGGCCACTCTCTGTTATTTCAGCCCAAGCACCCAGACAGAGGAGAGAGGTCCCACAGCAAGGAATCATGTGTCATATCACCCACCACTGGAGAAGGCCATTTTCAGTTATTTAGGCCCCAGCACCCAGTCATAGGAGAAACGTCACACAGCAAGGAATCATGCGTCATATCATCCACCACTGGAGAAGGCCATTTTCAGTTATTTAGGCCCAAGCCCCCTGTCATAGGAGAGACGTCCCACAGCAAGGAATCATGCGTCATATCACCCACCACTGGAGATGGCCATTTTCAGTTATTCAGGCCCCAGCACCCAGTCAGAGGAGAGAGGTCCCACAGCAAGGAATCATGCGTCATATCAACCACCACCGGAGAAGGCCACTCTCAGTTATTTCAGCCCAGCACCCAGCCAGAGGAGAGAGGTCCCACAGCAAGGAATCATGCGTCATATCACCCACCACTGGAGAAGGCCATTTTCAGTTATTTAGGCCCAAGAACGCAGTCAGAGGAGAGAGGTCCCACAGCAAGGAATCATGCGTCATATCACCTACCACTGGAGAAGGCCATTTTCAGTTATTTAGGCCCCAGCACCCAGTCAGAGGAGAGAGGTCCCACAGCAAGGAATCATGCGTCATATCAACCACCACCGGAGAAGGCCACTCTCTGTTATTTCAGCCCAGCACCCAGACAGAGGTGAGAGGTCCCACAGCAAGGAATCATGCGTCATATCAACCACCACTGGAGAAGGCCATTTTCAGTTATTTAGGCCCCAGCACCCAGTCAGAGGAGAGAGGTCCCACAGCAAGGAATCATGCGTCATATCACCCACCACTGAGAAGGCCATTTTCAGTTATTTAGGCCCCAGCACCCAGTCAGAGGAGAGAGGTCCCACAGCAAGGGAATCATGCGTCATATCACCCACCACTGGAGAAGGCCATTTCAGTTATTTAGGCCCCAGCACCCAGTCAGAGGGAGAGAGGTCCCACAGCAAGGAATCATGCGTCATATCACCCACCACTGGAGAAGGCCATTTTCAGTTATTTAGGCCCCAGCACCCAGTCAGAGGAGAGACGTCACACAGCAAGGAATCATGCGTCATATCACCCACCACTGGAGAAGGCCATTTTCAGTTATTTAGGCCCCAGCACCCAGTCATAGGAGAGACGTCCCACAGCAAGGAATCATGCGTCATATCACCCACCACTGGAGATGGCCATTTTCAGTTATTTAGGCCCCAGCACCCAGTCAGAGGAGATAGGTCCCACAGCAAGGGAATCATGCGTCATATCAACCACCACCGGAGAAGGCCACTCTCAGTTATTTCAGCCCAGCACCCAGCCAGAGGAGAGAGGTCCCACAGCAAGGAATCATGCGTCATATCACCCACCACTGGAGAAGGCCATTTTCAGTTATTTAGGCCCAAGCACGCAGTCAGAGGAGAGGTCCCACAGCAAGGAATCATGCGTCATATCACCTACCACTGGAGAAGGCCATTTTCAGTTATTTAGGCCCCAGCACCCAGTCAGAGGAGAGAGGTCCCACAGTAAGGAATCATGCGCCATATCAACCACCACCGGAGAAGGCCACTCTCTGTTATTTCAGCCCAGCACCCAGACAGAGGTGAGAGGTCCCACAGCAAGGAATCATGCGTCATATCAACCACCACTGGAGAAGGCCATTTTCAGTTATTTAGGCCCCAGCACCCAGTCAGAGGAGAGAGGTCCCACAGCAAGGAATCATGCGTCATATCACCCACCACTGGAGAAGGCCATTTTCAATTATTTAGGCCCCAGCACCCAGTCAGAGGAGAGAGGTCCCACAGCAAGGAATCATGCGTCATATCACCCACCACTGGAGAAGGCCATTTTCAGTTATTTAGGCCCCAGCACCCAGTCAGAGGAGAGAGGTCCCACAGCAAGGAATCTTGCGTCATATCAACCACAACCGGAGAAGGCCACTCTCTGTTATTTCAGCCCAGCACCCAGTCAGAGGAGAGAAGTACCACAGCAAGGAATCATGCGTCATATCACCCACCACTGGAGAAGGCCATTTTCAGTTATTTAGGCCCCAGCACCCAGTCATAGGAGAGACGTCCTACAGCAAGGAATCATGCGTCATATCACCCACCACTGGAGAAGGCCATTTTCAATTATTTAGGCCCCAGCACCCAGTCATAGGAGATACGTCCCACAGCAAGGAATCATGCGTCATATCACCCACCACTGGAGAAGGCCATTTTCAGTTATTTAGGCCCCAGCACCCAGACAGAGGAGAGAGGTCCCACAGCAAGGAATCATGTGTCATATCACCCACCACTGGAGAAGGCCATTTTCAGTTATTTAGGCCCCAGCACCCAGTCATAGGAGAGACATCACACAGCAAGGAATCATGCGTCATATCACCCACCACTGGAGATTGCCATTTTCAGTTATTCAGGCCCGAGCACCCAGTCAGAGGAGAGAGGTCCCACAGCAAGGAATCATGCGTCATATCAACCACCACCGGAGAAGGCCACTCTCTGTTATTTCAGCCCAGCACCCAGACAGAGGAGAGAGGTCCCACAGCAAGGAATCATGCGTCATATCACCCGCCACTGGAGAAGGCCATTTTCAGTTATTTAGGCCCCAGCACCCAGTCAGAGGAGAGAGGTCCCACAGCAAAGAATTATGCGTCATATCACCCACCACTGGAGAAGGCCATTTTCAGTTATTTTTGCCCCAGCACCCAGTCAGAGGAGAGAGGTCCCACAGCAAGGAATCATGCGTCATATCAACCACCACCGGAGAAGGCCACTCTCTGTTATTTCAGCCCAAGCACCCAGACAGAGGAGAGAGGTCCCACAGCAAGGAATCATGTGTCATATCACCCACCACTGGAGAAGGCCATTTTCAGTTATTTAGGCCCCGGCACCCAGTCATAGGAGAGACGTCACACAGCAAGGAATCATGCGTCATATCACCCACCACTGGAGAAGGCCATTTTCAGTTATTTAGGCCCCAGTCAGAGGAGAGAGGTCCCACAGCAAGGAATCATGCGTCATATCACCCACCACTGGAGAAGGCCATTTTCAGTTATTTAGGCCCAAGCCCCCTGTCATAGGAGAGAGGTCCCACAGCAAGGAATCATGCGTCATATCACCCACCACTGGAGATGGCCATTTTCAGTTATTCAGGCCCCAGCACCCAGTCAGAGGAGAGAGGTCCCACAGCAAGGAATCATGCGTCATATCAACCACCACCGGAGAAGGCCGCTCTCTGTTATTTCAGCCCAGCACTCAGACAGAGGAGAGAGGTCCCACAGCAAGGAATCATGCGTCATATCACCCACCACTGGAGAAGGCCATTTTCAGTTATTTAGGCCCCAGCACCCAGTCAGAGGAGAGAGGTCCCACAGCAAGGAATCATGCGTCATATCACCCACCTCTGGAGAAGGCCATTTTCAGTTATTTAGGCCCCAGCACCCAGTCAGAGGAGAGAGGTCCCACAGCAAGGAATCATGCGTCATATCACCCACCACTGGAGAAGGCCATTTTCAGTTATTTAGGCCCCAGCACCCAGTCAGGAGAGGTCACAGCAGGAGTCATGGAGGTCCCACAGCAAGGAATCATGCGTCATATCACCCACCACTGGAGAAGGCCATTTTCAGTTATTTAGGCCCCAGCACCCAGTCAGAGGAGAGAGGTCCCACAGCAAGGAATCATGCGTCATATCAACCACCACTGGAGAAGGCCATTTTCAGTTATTTAGGCCCCAGCACCCAGTCAGAGGAGAGGTCCCACAGCAAGGAATCATGCGTCATATCAACCACCACCGGAGAAGGCCACTCTCTGTTATTTCAGCCCAGCACCCAGACAGAGGTGAGAGGTCCCACAGCAAGGAATCATGCGTCATATCAACCACCACTGGAGAAGGCCATTTTCAGTTATTTAGGCCCCAGCACCCAGTCAGAGGAGAGAGGTCCCACAGCAAGGAATCATGCGTCATATCACCCACCACTGGAGAAGGCCATTTTCAGTTATTTAGGCCCCAGCACCCAGTCAGAGGAGAGAGGTCCCACAGCAAGGAATCATGCGTCATATCAACCACCACCGGAGAAGGCCACTTTCAGTTATTTCAGCCCAGAACCCAGACAGAGGATAGAGGTCCCACAGCAAGGAATCATGCGTCATATCACCCACCACTGGAGAAGGCCACTTTCAGTTATTTCGGCACAGCACCAAGACCGAGGATACAGGTTCCACAGCAAGGAATCATGCGTCATATCACCCACCACTGGAGAAGGCCACTTTCAGTTATTTCGGCCCCAGCACCCAGATTGAGGAGAGAGATCCCACAGCAAGGAATCATGCGTCATATCACCCACCACTGGAGAAGGCCATTTTCATTTATTTAGGCCCCAGCACCCAGTCAGAGGAGAGAGGTCCCATAGCAAGGAATCATGTGTCATATCAACCACCACCAGAGAAGGCCACTCTCAGTTATTTCAGCCCAGCACCCAGACAGAGGATACAGGTCCCACAGCAAGGAATCATGCGTCATACCAACCACCACCGGAGAAGACCACTCTCAGTTATTTCGGCCCAACGCCCAGACAGAGGAGAGAGGTCCCACAGCAAGGAATCATGCGTCATATCAACCACCACCGGAGAATGTCACTCTCAGTTATTTCGGCCCCACCACCCAGACAGAGGAGAGGTTCATTCTACTTTGGGTTGCACCGCAAGATCATGGTAAAGTTAAAAAAATCAGGATTCAATAAAGAAGTGCCTCGGAGTACAAGAATACATGGTTGAGGGGGAGGTAGTTATAAATGTCTATTCTGCACAAGGGAGGGACAGGTCCTGTGGGATCCATGCCTGGTTCATTTTTATGAACGTCAGCTTGTCTACGTTGGCTGTGGACAGGCGGCTGTGTTTGTCAGTAATGACGCCCCTTGCCGTGCTGAATACACGTTCAGACAAAACTCTGACCGCCGGGCAGGCCAGCACCTCCAAGGCATAAAATGCACACTCTGGCCACGTAGCCAATTTGGAGACCCAGAAGTTGAATGGGGCGAACCATCAGTCAGTACGTGGATCGGTGTGCAGACGTACTGTTCAACCATGTTAGTGAAATGCTGCCTCCTGCTAACACGTTCCATATCAGGTGGTGGTGCAGTTAGTTGTGACGTGGAGACAAAACTTTTCCACATTTCTGCCATGCTAACCCTGCCTTTAGAGGAGCTGGCCGTGACACAGCTGCGTTGGCGACCTCTTGCTCCTCCTCTGCCTTTGCCTTGGGCTTCCACCTGTTCCCCTGTGACATTTGGGAATTCTCTCAGGAGCGCCTCTACCAGCGTGCGCTTGTACTCGCTCATCTTCCTATCACGCTCCAGTGCAGGAAGTAAGGTGGGCACATTGTCTTTGTACCGGGGATCCAGCAGGGTGGCAACCCAGTAGTCCGCACACGTTAAAATGTGGGCAAATCTGCTGTCATTGCGCAGGCACTGCAGCATGTAGTCGCTCATGTGTGCCAGGCTCCCCAGAGGTAAGGACAAGCTGTCATCTGTGGGAGGCATATCGTCATCGTCCACCGTATCCCCCCAGCCACGCACCAGTGATGGGCCTGAGCTGTGTCGGGTGCCACCCCGCTGTGAACCTGCTTCATCCTCATCCTCCTCCACATCCTCCTCGTCCTCCAGTAGTGGGCCCTGGCTGGCCACATTTGTACCTGGCCTCTGCTGTTGCAAAAAAACTCCCTCTGAGCCACTTCTAACAGACTGGCCTGAAAGTGCTAAAAATGACCCCTCATCCTCCTCCTTCTCCTCCTCCTGGGCCACCTCCTCTTCCATCATCGCCCTAAGCGTTTTCTCAAGGAGACATAGAAGTGGTATTGTAACGCTGATAACGGTGTCATCGCCACTGGCCATGTTGGTGGAGTACTCGAAACAGCGCAACAGGGCACACAGGTCTCGCATGGAGGCCCAATCATTGGTGGTGAAGTGGTGCTGTTCCGCAGTGCGACTGACGTGTGCGTGCTGCAGCTGAAACTCCACTAAGGCCTGCTGCTGCTCGCACAGTCTCTCCAGCATGTGCAAGGTGGAGTTCCACCTGGTGGGCACGTCGCAGGCGGTGAGGCGGTGAGCGGGAAGGCCAAAGTTCCGCTGTAGCGCAGACAGGTGAGCAGCGGCAGGATGTGAACGCCGGAAGCGCGCACAGACGGCGCTCACTTTATGCAGCAGCTCTGACATGTCGGGGTAGTTGTGAATGAACTTCTGCACCACCAAATTCAGCACATGCGCCAGGCAAGGGATGTGCGTCAAACCGGCTAGTCCCAGAGCTGCGACGAGATTTTGCCCATTATCGCACACCACAAGGCCGGGCTTGAGGCCCACCGGCAGTAACCACTCGTCGGTCTGTTGTTCAATACCCCACCATAACTCCTGCACATATGAGTTTCAGAATGGCCTGCTGACGTTTACCCCGGGCTGTGCTGAAGTTGGTGGTGAAGGTGTGTGGCTGACTGGATGAGCTGGTGGAAGCAGAGGAGGAGGAAGCCGAGTAGGAGGAGGAGGCTACAGGAGGAAAATAATGATGCCCTGCGATCCTTGGCGGCGGAAGGACGTGCGCCAAGGAACTCTCCGCCTGCGGCCCAGCCGCCACTACATTTACCCAGTGTGCAGTTAGGGAGATATAGCGTCCCTGGCCGTGCTTACTGGTCCACGTATCTGTGGTTAGGTGGACCTTGCCACAGATGGCGTTGCGCAGTGCACACTTGATTTTATCGGATACTTGGTTGTGCAGGGAAGGCACGGCTGTCTTGGAGAAGTAGTGGCGGCTGGGAACAACACAATGTGGGACAGCCATGGACATGAGCTGTTTGAAGCTGTCTGTGTCCACCAGCCTGAATGACAGCATTTCAAAGGCCAGTAGTTTAGAAATGCTGGCATTCAGGCTCAGGGCTTGAGGGTGGCTGGTCGGGAATTTACTCTTTCTCTCCAAGGTTTGTGAGATGGAGAGCTGAACGCTGCCGTGTGACATGGTGGAGATGCTTGGTGACGCAGGTGGTGTTGTCGGTGGCACATCCTCTGTTTGGTGGGCGGCAGGTGCCAACATTCCTCCCGAACCGGAAGAAGAGGCCGAGGCAGCAGCAGAAGAGGGAGCAGGGGGAGCCTGAGTGAGTTCCTAGCTTTTAAGGTGTTTACTCCACTGCAGTTCATGCTTTGCATGTAGATGCCTAGTCATGCAGGGTGTGCTAAGGTTCAGAACGTTAATACCTCGCTTCAGGATCTGATGGCACAGCAAGCAAACCACTCGGGTCTTGTCGTCAGCACATTGTTTAAAGAAGTGCCATGCCAGGGAACTCCTTGAAGCTTCCTTTGGGGTGCTCGGTCCCTGGTGGCGGTGGCCAGTAGCAGGCGAACTCTCTTGGCGGCGGCTGGTCTGCTTTTGCCCCCTGCTCCCTCTTTTGTTACGCTGTTGGCTCGGTCTCACCACTGCCTCTTCCTCTGAACTATGAAAGTCAGTGGCACGACCTTCATTCCATGTGGGGTCTAGGACCTCATCGTCCCCTGCATCGTCTTCCACACAGTCTTCCTCCCTGACCTCCTGTTCGGTCTGCACACTGCAGAAAGACGCAGCAGTTGGCACCTGTGTTTCGTCATCATCAGAGACTTGCGGACTCCGATGAGGTGGTATTCCCATGTCCTCATCATCAGGAAACATCAGTGGTTGTGCATCAGTGCATTCTATGTCTTCCACCACTGGGGAAGGGCTAGGTGGATTTCCTTGGGAAACCCTGCCAGCAGAGTCTTCAAACAGCATAACAGACTGCTGCATAACTTGAGGCTCTGACAGTTTCCCTGATATGCATGGGGGTGATGTGACAGACTGATGGGCTTGGTTTTCAGGAGCCACCTGTGCGCTTTCTGCAGAAGACTGAGTGGGAGATAATGTTGCGAACATGCTGTATCCACTGTCGGCCACCCAATTGACTAGCGCCTGTACCTGCTCAGGCCTTACCATCCTTAGAACGGAATTGGGCCCCACCAAATATCGCTGTAAATTCTGGCGGGTACTGGAACCTGAGGTAGTTGGTTCACTAGGACGTGTGGCTGTGGCAGAATGGCCACGTCCTCTCCCAGCACCAGAGGGTACACTAACACCACCACGACCGCGTCCGCGTCCCTTACTAGATGTTTTCCTCATTGTTACTGTTCACCAAGCACCACTATAAGTAAAAAAAATATTTGGCCCAATGCATTGATTTCAAATTTAGGCCTTTTTTTACAGGCACCTAACACTATCTGCCTATTTGTTTATGTAGCGTATTACACTAATCCAGGCACAGCAGTAACCACTGATTTAGGGGAATATCTCTTTTAGGGCTAGTATTTAGGCCCTGGATGAAAGGTATCCTTTTATGGACAGATTTACACTTGGCCTGCAACAGCTGGGACAAAAGATTCAGGGTATTGCTATTTTGGCAATTGAATGTCACCCCAGAACAAAATATATGTTTTTGCGGACACTATGAATCCTGGCCTGCAACAGCTGGGACAGCAGATCCAGGGTATTTCTATTTTGGCAATTGAATGTCACCACAGAACAAAATATATGTTTTTGCGGACACTATGAATCCTGGCCTGCAACAGCTGGGACACCAGATTCAGGGTATTGCTATTTTGGCAATTGAAATTCACCCCAGAACAAGATATATGTTTTAACGGACACTATCAAATCTGGCCTTCAACTGCTGGGACACCAGAATCAGGGTATTGCTATTTTGCAAGATTAATTTCACCCCAGAACAAAATATATGTTTTAGCAGACACTATGAAATCTGGCCTGCAACTGCTGGGACACCAGAATCTGGGTAATGCTATTTTGCATGATTCATTTCACTCCAGAACAAAATATATGTTTTAGCAGACACTATGAAATCTGGCCTGCAACTGCTGGGACACCAGACTCAGGGTATTGCTATTTTGCCAGATTAATTTCACACCAGAACAAAATATATGTTTTAGCATACACTATGAAATCTGACCTGCAACTGCTGGGACACCAGAATCAGGGTATTGCTATTTTGCCAGATTAATTTCACCCAAGAACAAAATATATGTTTTAGCAGACAATATGAAATCTGGCCTGCAACTGCTTGGACACCAGATTGAGGGTATTGCTATTTTGCCAGATTAATTTCACCCCAGAACAAAATATATGTTTTAGCAGACACTATGAAATCTGACCTGCAACTGCTGGGACACCAGAATAAGGGTATTGCTATTTTGCCAGATTAATTTCACCCCAGAACAAAATATGTGTTTTGGAAGACACTATGAAATCTGGCCTGCAACTGCTGGGACACCAGATTAAGGGTATTGCGATTTTGCCAGATTAATTTCATACCAGAACAAAATATATGTTTTAGCAGACACTATGAAATCTGGTCTGCAACTGCTGGGACACCAGATACAGGGTATTGCTATTTTGCCAGATTAATTTCACCCCAGAACAAAATATATGTTTTAGCAGACACTATGAAATCTGGCCTGCAACTGCTGGGACACCAGAATCAGGGTATTGCTATTTTGCCATATTAATTTCTCCCCAGAACAATATATATGTTTTGGCGGACACTATTCCATTTTGCCAGCCACAGCTGAAACCACTGATTTATGGTATTGCTATTTTAGGAATTGAATTTCACACAAGAACAAAATATATGTTTTAGCGGACACTATGAAATCTGGCCTGCAACTGCCGGGACACCAGAATCAGGGAATTGCTATTTTGCCAGATTAATTTCACCCCAGAACAAAATATGTGTTTTGGCAGACACTATGAATTCTGGCCTGCAACTTCTGGGACACCAGATTCAGGGTATTGCTATTTTGCCAGATTAATTTTACCCCAGAACAAAATATATGTTTTAGCGGACACGATGAAATCTGGCCTGCAACTGTTGGGACACCAAATTCAGGGTATTGCTATTTTGCTAAATTAATTTCACCCCAGAACAAAATATGTGATTTGGCAGACACTATGAAATCTGGCCTGCAACTCCTGGGACACCAGAATCAGGGTATCGCTATTTTGCCATATTAATTTCACCCCAGAACAAAATATATGTTTTAGCGGACACTATGAAATCTGTCCTGCAACTGCTGGGACACCAGATTCAGGGTATTGCTATTTTGCCAGATTAATTTCACCCCAGAACAAAATATATGTTTTAGCGGACACTATGAAATCTGGCCTGCAACTGCTGGGACACCAGAATCAGGGTATTGCTATTTTGCCAGATTAATTTCACCCCAGAACAAAATATGTGTTTTGGCAGACACTATGAATTCTGGCCTGCAACTGCTGGGACACCAGATTCAGGGTATTGCTATTTTGCCAGATTAATTTTACCACAGAACAAAATATATGTTTTAGCGGACACGATGAAATCTGGCTTGCAACTGCTGCGACACCAGATTCAGGGTATTGCTATTTTGCTAAATTTATTTCACCCCAGAACAAAATATGTGATTTTGCAGACACTATGAAATCTGGCCTGCAACTCCTGGGACACCAGAATCAGGGTATTGCTATTTTGCCAGATTAATTTAACCCCAGAACAAAATATGTGTTTTGGCAGACACTATGAAATCTGGCCTGCAACTCCTGGGACACCAGAATCAGGGTATTGCTATTTTGCCATATTAATTTCACCCCAGAACAAAATATATGTTTTAGCGGACACTATGAAATCTGGCCTGCAACTGCTGGGACATCAGATTCAGGGTATTGCTATTTTGCCAGATTCATTTCACCCCAGAACAAAATATATGTTTTGGCGGACACTATTCTATTTTGCCAGTCACAGCTGAAACCACTGATTTATGGTATTGCTATTTTAGGAATTGAATTTCACCCCAGAACAAAATATATGTTTTAGCGGACACTATGAAATCTGGCCTGCAACTGCTGGGACACCAGAATCAGGGTATTGCTATTTTGCCAGATTAATTTCACCCCAGAACAAAATATATGTTTTAGCGGACACTATGAAATCTGGCCTGCAACTGCTGGGACACCAGATTCAGGGTATTGCTATTTTGGCAGATTAATTTCACCCCAGAACAAAATATATGTTTTAGCGGACACTATGAAATCTGGCCTGCAACTGCTGGGACACCAGAATCAGGGTATTGCTATTTTGCCAGATTAATTTCACCCCAGAACAAAATATGTGTTTTGGCGGACACTATTCTATTTTGCCAGCCACAGCTGAAACCACTGATTTATGGTATTGCTATTTTAGGAATTGAATTTCACCCCAGAACAAAATATATGTTTTAGCGGACACTATGAAATCTGGCCCACCAGAATCAGGGTATTGCTATTTTGCCAGATTAATTTCACCCCAGAACAAAATATATTTTTAGCGGACAATATGAAATCTGGCCTGCAACTGCTGTGACACCAGAATCAGTGTATTGCTATTTTGCAAGATTAATTTCACCCCAGAACAAAATATATGTTTTGGCGGACACTATTCTATTTTGCCAGCCACAGCTGAAACCACTGATTTATGGTATTGCTATTTTAGGAATTGAATTTTACCCCAGAACAAAATATATGTTTTAGCGGACACTATGAAATCTGGCCTGCAACTGCTGGGACACCAGAATCAGGGTATTGCTATTTTGCCAGATTAATTTTACCCCAGAACAAAATATATGTTTTAGCGGACACGAAGAAATCTGGCCTGCAACTGCTGGGACACCAGATTCGGGGTATTGCTATTTTGCTAAATTAATTTCACCCCAGAACAAATTATGTGATTTGGCAGACACTATGAAATCTGGCCTGCAACTGCTGGGACACCAGATTCAGGGTATTGCTATTTTGGCAGATTAATTTCACCCCAGAACAAAATATATGTTTTGGCGGACACTATTCTATTTTGCCAGCCACAGCTGAAACCACTGATTTATGGTATTGCTATTTTAGGAATTGAATTTCACCGCGGAACAAAATATATGTTTTAGCGGACACTATGAAATCTGGCCTGCAACTGCTGGGACACCAGAATCTGTGTATTGCTATTTTGCCAGATTAATTTAACCCCAGAACAAAATATGTGTTTTGGCAGACACTATGAAATCTGGCCTGCAACTCCTGGGACACCAGAATCAGGGTATCGCTATTTTGCCATATTAATTTCACCCCAGAACAAAATATATGTTTTAGCGGACACTATGAAATCTGGCCTGCAACTGCTGGGACACCAGAATCAGGGTATTGCTATTTTGCCAGATTAATTTCACCCCAGAACAAAATATGTGTTTTGGCGGACACTATTCTATTTTGCCAGCCACAGCTGAAACCACTGATTTATGGTATTGCTATTTTAGGAATTGAATTTCACCCCAGAACAAAATATATGTTTTAGCGGACACTATGAAATCTGGCCCACCAGAATCAGGGTATTGCTATTTTGCCAGATTAATTTCACCCCAGAACAAAATATATTTTTTAGCGGACAATATGAAATCTGGCCTGCAACTGCTGTGACACCAGAATCAGTGTATTGCTATTTTGCAAGATTAATTTCACCCCAGAACAAAATATATGTTTTGGCGGACACTATTCTTTTTTGCCAGCCACAGCTGAAACCACTGATTTATGGTATTGCTATTTTAGGAATTGAATTTTACCCCAGAACAAAATATATGTTTTAGCGGACACTATGAAATCTGGCCTGCAACTGCTGGGACACCAGAATCAGGGTATTGCTATTTTGCCAGATTAATTTTACCCCAGAACAAAATATATGTTTTAGCGGACACGAAGAAATCTGGCCTGCAACTGCTGGGACACCAGATTCAGGGTATTGCTATTTTGGCAGATTAATTTCACCCCAGAACAAAATATATGTTTTGGCGGACACTATTCTATTTTGCCAGCCACAGCTGAAACCACTGATTTATGGTATTGCTATTTTAGGAATTGAATTTCACCGCGGAACAAAATATATGTTTTAGCGGACACTATGAAATCTGGCCTGCAACTGCTGGGACACCAGAATCTGTGTATTGCTATTTTGCCAGATTAATTTAACCCCAGAACAAAATATGTGTTTTGGCAGACACTATGAAATCTGGCCTGCAACTCCTGGGACACCAGAATCAGGGTATCGCTATTTTGCCATATTAATTTCACCCCAGAACAAAATATATGTTTTAGCGGACACTATGAAATCTGGCCTGCAACTGCTGGGACACCAGAATCAGGGTATTGCTATTTTGCCAGATTAATTTCACCCCAGAACAAAATATGTGTTTTGGCGGACACTATTCTATTTTGCCAGCCACAGCTGAAACCACTGATTTATGGTATTGCTATTTTAGGAATTGAATTTCACCCCAGAACAAAATATATGTTTTAGCGGACACTATGAAATCTGGCCCACCAGAATCAGGGTATTGCTATTTTGCCAGATTAATTTCACCCCAGAACAAAATATATTTTTTAGCGGACAATATGAAATCTGGCCTGCAACTGCTGTGACACCAGAATCAGTGTATTGCTATTTTGCAAGATTAATTTCACCCCAGAACAAAATATATGTTTTGGCGGACACTATTCTATTTTGCCAGCCACAGCTGAAACCACTGATTTATGGTATTGCTATTTTAGGAATTGAATTTTACCCCAGAACAAAATATATGTTTTAGCGGACACTATGAAATCTGGCCTGCAACTGCTGGGACACCAGAATCTGTGTATTGCTATTTTGCCAGATTAATTTAACCCCAGAACAAAATATGTGTTTTGGCAGACACTATGAAATCTGGCCTGCAACTCCTGGGACACCAGAATCAGGGTATCGCTATTTTGCCATATTAATTTCACCCCAGAACAAAATATATGTTTTAGCGGACACTATGAAATCTGGCCTGCAACTGCTGGGACACCAGAATCAGGGTATTGCTATTTTGCCAGATTAATTTCACCCCAGAACAAAATATGTGTTTTGGCGGACACTATTCTATTTTGCCAGCCACAGCTGAAACCACTGATTTATGGTATTGCTATTTTAGGAATTGAATTTCACCCCAGAACAAAATATATGTTTTAGCGGACACTATGAAATCTGGCCCACCAGAATCAGGGTATTGCTATTTTGCCAGATTAATTTCACCCCAGAACAAAATATATTTTTAGCGGACAATATGAAATCTGGCCTGCAACTGCTGTGACACCAGAATCAGTGTATTGCTATTTTGCAAGATTAATTTCACCCCAGAACAAAATATATGTTTTGGCGGACACTATTCTATTTTGCCAGCCACAGCTGAAACCACTGATTTATGGTATTGCTATTTTAGGAATTGAATTTTACCCCAGAACAAAATATATGTTTTAGCGGACACTATGAAATCTGGCCTGCAACTGCTGGGACACCAGAATCAGGGTATTGCTATTTTGCCAGATTAATTTTACCCCAGAACAAAATATATGTTTTAGCGGACACGAAGAAATCTGGCCTGCAACTGCTGGGACACCAGATTCGGGGTATTGCTATTTTGCTAAATTAATTTCACCCCAGAACAAATTATGTGATTTGGCAGACACTATGAAATCTGGCCTGCAACTGCTGGGACACCAGATTCAGGGTATTGCTATTTTGGCAGATTAATTTCACCCCAGAACAAAATATATGTTTTGGCGGACACTATTCTATTTTGCCAGCCACAGCTGAAACCACTGATTTATGGTATTGCTATTTTAGGAATTGAATTTCACCGCGGAACAAAATATATGTTTTAGCGGACACTATGAAATCTGGCCTGCAACTGCTGGGACACCAGAATCTGTGTATTGCTATTTTGCCAGATTAATTTAACCCCAGAACAAAATATGTGTTTTGGCAGACACTATGAAATCTGGCCTGCAACTCCTGGGACACCAGAATCAGGGTATCGCTATTTTGCCATATTAATTTCACCCCAGAACAAAATATATGTTTTAGCGGACACTATGAAATCTGGCCTGCAACTGCTGGGACACCAGATTCAGGGTATTTCTATTTTGCCAGATTAATTTCACCCCAGAACAAAATATATGTTTTATCGGACACTATGAAATCTGGCCTGCAACTGCTGGGACACCAGAATCAGGGTATTGCTATTTTGCCAGATTAATTTCACCCCAGAACAAAATATGTGTTTTGGCAGACACTATGAATTCTGGCCTGCAACTGCTGGGACACCAGATTCAGGGTATTGCTATTTTGCCAGATTAATTTTACCACAGAACAAAATATATGTTTTAGCGGACACGAAGAAATCTGGCCTGCAACTGCT
This sequence comes from Bufotes viridis, assembly GCA_033119425.1. Lineage (NCBI taxonomy): Eukaryota > Metazoa > Chordata > Amphibia > Anura > Bufonidae > Bufotes > Bufotes viridis. The sequence continues at coordinate 175,734,208 of CM065591.1, forward strand.
GGGACACCAGATTCAGGGTATTGCTATTTTGCTAAATTAATTTCACCCCAGAACAAATTATGTGATTTGGCAGACACTATGAAATCTGGCCTGCAACTGCTGGGACACCAGATTCAGGGTATTGCTATTTTGGCAGATTAATTTCACCCCAGAACAAAATATATGTTTTGGCGGACACTATTCTATTTTGCCAGCCACAGCTGAAACCACTGATTTATGGTATTGCTATTTTAGGAATTTAATTTCACCGCGGAACAAAATATATGTTTTAGCGGACACTATGAAATCTGGCCTGCAACTGCTGGGACACCAGAATCTGTGTATTGCTATTTTGCCAGATTAATGTAACCCCAGAACAAAATATGTGTTTTGGCAGACACTATGAAATCTGGCCTGCAACTCCTGGGACACCAGAATCAGGGTATCGCTATTTTGCCATATTAATTTCACCCCAGAACAAAATATATGTTTTAGCGGACACTATGAAATCTGGCCTGCAACTGCTGGGACACCAGATTCAGGGTATTTCTATTTTGCCAGATTAATTTCACCCCAGAACAAAATATATGTTTTATCGGACACTATGAAATCTGGCCTGCAACTGCTGGGACACCAGAATCAGGGTATTGCTATTTTGCCAGATTAATTTCACCCCAGAACAAAATATGTGTTTTGGCAGACACTATGAATTCTGGCCTGCAACTGCTGGGACACCAGATTCAGGGTATTGCTATTTTGCCAGATTAATTTTACCACAGAACAAAATATATGTTTTAGCGTACACGATGAAATCTGGCCTGCAACTGCTGCGACACCAGAATCAGGGTATTGCTATTTTGCCAGATTAATTTAACCCCAGAACAAAATATGTGTTTTGGCAGACACTATGAAATCTGGCCTGCAACTCCTGGGACACCAGAATCAGGGTATTGCTATTTTGCCAGATTAATTTCACCCCAGAACAAAATATATGTTTTAGCGGACACTATGAAATCTGGCCTGCAACTGCTGTGACACCAGAATCAGTGTATTGCTATTTTGCAAGATTAATTTCACCCCAGAACAAAATATATGTTTTGGCGGACACTATTCTATTTTGCCAGCCACAGCTGAAACCACTGATTTATGGTATTGCTATTTTAGGAATTGAATTTCACCCCAGAACAAAATATATGTTTTAGCGGACACTATGAAATCTGGCCAGCAACTGCTGGGACACCAGAATCAGGGTATTGCTATTTTGCCAGATTAATTTTACCCCAGAACAAAATATATGTTTTAGCGGACACGAAGAAATCTGGCCTGCAACTGCTGGGACACCAGAATCAGGGTATTGCTATTTTGCTAAATTAATTTCACCCCAGAACAAATTATGTGATTTGGCAGACACTATGAAATCTGGCCTGCAACTGCTGGGACACCAGATTCAGGGTATTGCTATTTTGGCAGATTAATTTCACCCCAGAACAAAATATATGTTTTGGCGGACACTATTCTATTTTGCCAGCCACAGCTGAAACCACTGATTTATGGTATTGCTATTTTAGGAATTGAATTTCACCGCGGAACAAAATATATGTTTTAGCGGACACTATGAAATCTGGCCTGCAACTGCAGGGACACCAGAATCTGTGTATTGCTATTTTGCCAGATTAATTTCACCCCAGAACAAAATATGTGTTTTGGCAGACACTATGAAATCTGGCCTGCAACTCCTGGGACACCAGAATCAGGGAATCGCTATTTTGCCATATTAATTTCACCCCAGAACAAAATATATGTTTTAGTGGACACTATGAAATCTGGCCTGCAACTGCTGGGACACCAGATTCAGGGTATTGCTATTTTGCCAGATTCATTTCACCCCAGAACAAAATATGTGATTTGGCAGACACTATGAAATCTGGCCTGCAACTGCTGGGACACCAGAATCAGGGTATTGCTATTTTGCCAGATTAATTTAACCCCAGAACAAAATATGTGTTTTGGCAGACAATATGAAATCTGGCCTGCAACTGCTGGGACACCAGAATCAGGGTATTGCTATTTTGCCATATTAATTTCACCCCAGAACAAAATATATGTTTTAGCGGACACTATGAAATCTGGCCTGCAACTGCTGGGACACCAGATTCAGGGTATTGCTATTTTGCCAGATTCATTTCACCCCAGAACAAAATATATATTTTAGCGGACACTATGAAATCTGGCCTGCAACTGCTGGGACACCAGAATCAGGGTATTGCTATTTTGCCAGATTAATTTCACCCCAGAACAAAATATATGTTTTGGCGGACACTATTCTATTTTGCCAGCCACAGCTGAAACCACAGATTTATGGTATTGCTATTTTAGGAATTGAATTTCACCCCAGAACAAAATATATGTTTTAGCGGACACTATGAAATCTGCCTGCAACTGCTGGGACACCAGAATCAGGGTATTGCTATTTTGCCAGATTAATTTCACCCCAGAACAAAATATATGTTTTAGCGGACACTATGAAATCTGGCCTGCAACTGCTGGGACACCAGATTCAGGGTATTGCTATTTTGGCAGATTAATTTCACCCCAGAACAAAATATATGTTTTAGCGGACACTATGAAATCTGGCCTGCAACTGCTGGGACACCAGAATCAGGGTATTGCTATTTTGCCAGATTAATTTCACCCCAGAACAAAATATGTGTTTTGGCGGACACTATTCTATTTTCCCAGCCACAGCTGAAACCACTGATTTATGGTATTGCTATTTTAGGAATTGAATTTCACCCCAGAACAAAATATATGTTTTAGCGGACACTATGAAATCTGGACCACCAGAATCAGGGTATTGCTATTTTGCCAGATTAATTTCACCCCAGAACAAAATATATGTTTTAGCGGACACTATGAAATCTGGCCTGCAACTCCTGTGACACCAGAATCAGTGTATTGCTATTTTGCAAGATTAATTTCACCCCAGAACAAAATATATGTTTTGGCGGACACTATTCTATTTTGCCAGCCACAGCTGAAACCACTGATTTATGGTATTGCTATTTTAGGAATTGAATTTCACCCCAGAACAAAATATGTGTTTTGGCCGACACTATGAAATCTGGCCTGCAACTGCTGGGACACCAGAATCAGGGTATTGCTATTTTGCCAGATTAATTTCACCCCAGAACAAAATATATGTTTTAGCAGACACTATGAAATCTGGCCTGCAACTGCTGGGACACCAGATTCAGGGTATTGCTATTTTGAAAAATTAATTTCCCCCCAGAACAAAATATGTGTTTTGGCAGACACTATGAAATCTTGCCTGCAACTGCTGGGACACCAAAATCAGGGTATTGCTATTTTGCAAGATTAATTTCACCCCAGAACAAAATATATGTTTTGGCGGACACTATTCTGTTTTTCCAGCCACAGCTGAAACCACTGATTTATGGTATTGCTATTTTGGCAATTGAATTTCACCCCAGAAAATAATCTATACTTTGCCAGACAGCAGACAGTATTATACTTGTCTAGCCAAAGCTGGAACACCAGATTTAGGGGATTGGTATTTGGGCAATTGTATTTAACCCCTTAATAAAATATAGAAATTGCTATCCTGAGTTTCTAAGGATGACAATTAGCACAGCCAAGCCCCTGATGTAGGATATAGCAAAAAAAACTAGTATTGATGCATTGATGGACTTGGTGGCAGCTTCTTCTGGTGCACCACAAGTCACAAAATGGCCGCCGATCAACCCAGAAAATAAGTGACAGAAAAACGCTCTGTGCAGCCTTAAAACCAGCGAGCAAGTAACTAGCAGAAGTTCAATGATTCTCAGCTGTAGATCGATCCGTTCATTAGGTGCTGTTGCTGACTTTAACCTGCCTAATCTCGCCCTGACAGAATCTGCGTCCTCTCCCTACACTAATCAGAGCAGTGTGACGTGCGGAGCTACGTGACTCCAGCTTAAATAGAGGCTGGGTCACATGCTGCACTTGGCCAATCACAGCCATGCCATTAGTAGGTGATAGCGTTAGTACCCGTTAGTATTAGTAGATTTAGCGTTAGTATTAGTAGATTTTGCGTTAGTACCCACTCTAGGAGACAACCGTGAAGGGGTGAGTGGGCTTACTACCTTTTGATCAAAATGTAAACTAATGTCTCCACTGTTTGCAGGCGTGGATTAGTACACTATGTCCTCTTATGGCTTCTATCTTGGGCAGAGTTCTGGTTGCAGAGTGCTGTTGCATTTTTTTGGTTTGTATGTATACCTGCCATTAGCTACGTGCACCTGCATACAGGGAGTGCTGACTGAAAACCCCCCTTTGTGTTTCTGATTAGTAGGCATGGCTGTGATGGGCTCTTAGGGCAAGAAGCAAAACGCTAGCTGATTGGCTGCTGTGCAGCCCTTCAGAAAGCTGGAAGAAATCGACGAACAACGGACCCGAACCCGAACTTTTTTGAAAATGTCCGGGTTCGGGTCCGGGTCCCGGACACCCCAAAATTCGGTAGGAACGATGCAACAGCTGGGACACGATGCTCGAACTGTTCGCTCAACACTACCCACCACCTCATCACGTGACGGTGCATCCGGCACTATTGCGGCCATGAGGAGGTGGCGGTCGCTCATCTATGTTTGTTTGTTTGTCTGTTCATTGTAATAGGCTTTAGCTAGGGTTGAGTGAACCCAAACTGTGGAGTTCAGGTTCATACCGAACTTTAGGATTTTTAGTACCCAGACTCGAACCCGAACATTTTTGTAAAAGTTTGGGTTCGAGTTCGATGTTTGGCCATTTAATAACACTTGTTGATTGGCTGCAGGCTGATAATTGTTTTTTAGAATATTCTTATTTTTTTCAATCTCTACCCTTGCTCCACTTCTAGATACTCCTCCCCGACAAGCGTCCCTGTTACCATGTGAACTCCTGGGGGTTAGAATATACTATCAGAATTGAGTTTCAGTGAGATCGTGAAAACTCAGATCCGATGGTATATTCTAACCCCCTGGAGTTCGCATGGTGGCGGGGACGCTTGTCTGGGAGGAGTATGTGAATATTATTCAATTGCCGCTGATCACTACTGAGCTATGACATCTGTTCCTATTCCGTAATATAGGTGCATTTAAGTGACAATAGCTGCAATACCGGGTCCTCTGCACCTGTGGGGATGCTTGAAGTTAGAATTTTCTAAAATATACCGGCCCCCTGCTGTTCAGTGGCACCCGACCTCTGACCGGGCGCTGTGATCTTCAGAATTAACCACTCAGGTGCGGCACCTGAGGGGTAAATTGTGCAGATCACAGCGCCTTGTCAGAGGTCGAGTGCCACTGGACAGCAGTGCTACCCCCAGTATTATAAATCATTGATGGGCAGTGCGAAATCCCCCCACCCCCCTCCCTAGTATTATAAATCATTGGTGGGCAGTGCGCAATCCCCCCACCCCCTCCCCAGTAGTATAATTCAGTGGTGGGCAGTGCACCCCCCCACCCCCATCAATGGTGGCAGCGGTAGTTACGATCGGAGTCCCAGCAGTGAAATGCCGGTGTTCCGATCTGTTACCATGACAGCCAGGACGCTACTGAAGTCCTGGCTGTCATGGTTAGTTAGCAGCATTATTCTTACCTATAAGGATAAGCAATGAGCCACACAGACCTGTGAGTAACTTACCAGAAGAAGGAGCGCCTGCCGGCCACAGTGCAGGTAAATATAATGCTGCTAACTGACCATGACAGCCAGGACTTCAGTAGCATCCTGGCTGTCATGGTAACCGATCGGTGCACTAGCATTACACTGCTGGGACTCCGTTCAGAACAACCGCTTCCACCAACGATGGGGGGTGCACTGCCCACCAATGATTTATAATACTTGGGAGGGGGGATTGCGCACTGCCCACTGATGAGTTATAATACTGGGGGGAGGGTGGCACACTCACATATCCTGCTCACCCTGTGAATCCCTTGAGACTAGAGGTATATAGTGTTTATTTAATAAGAATGTCTCCTACCCAGTTTAAATTATTGGATTATAATAAAGCTTTTTTGTTTTATTTTTAGCGTCCTTAAGTTCTGTGAGCTGCATTTATCAGTGATGCAAGTTAGACCATATTACATTATTTGTAGTGTTGAGCGAACAGTTCGAGCGACATTTTCAAAAAAGTTCGGGTTCGGGTCCGTTATTCGGCGATTTCTTTCCGCTTTCTGAAGGGCTGCACAGCAGCCAATCAGCTAGCGTTTTACTTCTTGACCTAAGAGCCCATCACAGCCATGAATACTAATGGAATGGATGTGATTGGCCAAGTGCAGCATGTGACCCAGCCTCTATTTAAGCTGGAGTCACGTAGCGTCGCACGTCACACTGCTCTGATTAGTGTAGGGAGAGGATGCAGCTTCTGTGAGGGCGAGATTAGGCAGGGAAAATTCAGCAACAGCACCTAATGAATGGATCGATCTACAGCTGTGAATGATTGATCTTCTGCTAGTTACTTGCTCACTGGTTTTTAGGCTGCACAGAGCGTTTTTCTGTCACTTATTTTCTGGGTTGATCGGCGGCCATTTTGTGACTTGTGGTGCACCAGAAGAAGCTGCCACCAAGTCCATCAATCCATCAATACTAGTTTTTTTTTTTTTTGCTATATCCTACATCAGGGGCTTGGCTATGCTAATTGTCACCCCTAGAAACTCAGGATAGCAATTTCTATATTTTATTAAGGGGATAAATGCAATTGCCCAAATACCAATCCCCTAAATCTGGTGTTCCAGCTTTGGCTAGACAAGTATAATACTGTCTGCTGTCTGGCAAAGGATAGATTATTTTCTGTGGTGAAATTGAATTGCCAAAATAGCAATACCATTAATCAGTGGTTTCAGCTGTGGCTGGCAAAACAGAATAGTGTCCGCCAAAACATATATTTTGTTCTGGGGTGAAATTAATCTGGCAAAATAGCAATACCCTGAATCTGGTGTCCCAGCTGTTGCAGGCCAGATTTCATACTGTCCGCCAAAACATATATTTTGTTCTGGGGTAAAATTAATCTGCCAAAATAGCAATACCCTGAATCTGGTGTCCCAGCTGTTGCAGGCCAGATTTCATAGTGTCTGCCAAAACATATATTTTGTTCTGGGGTGAAATTAATCTGCCAAAATGGCAACACCCTGAATCTGGTGTCCAAGCTGTTGCAGGCCAGATTTCAAAGTGTCCGCCAAAAAATATATTTTGTTCTGGGGTGAAATTCAATTGCCAAAATAACAATACCATAAATCAGTGGTTTCAGCTGTGGCTGGCAAAATAGAATAGTGTCCACCAAAACATATATTTTGTTCTGGGGTGAAATTAATCTGCCAAAATAGCAATACCCTGAATCTGGTGTCCCAGCTGTTGCAGGCCATATTTCATAGTGTCCGCCAAAACATATATTTTGTTCTGGGGTGAAATTTAATTGCCAAAATAGCAATACCATAAATCAGTGGTTTCAGCTGTGGCTGGCAAAATAGAACAGTGTCCGCCAAAATATATATTTCGTTCTGGGGTGAAATTCAATTGCCAAAATAGCAATACCATAAATCAGTGGTTTCAGCTGTGGCTGGCAAAATAGAATAGTGTCCGCCAAAACATATATTTTGTTCTGGGGTGAAATTAATCTGCCAAAATAGCAATACCCTGAATCTTGTGTCCCAGCTGTTGCAGGCCAGATTTTATAGTGTCTGCCAAAACATATATTTTGTTCTGGGGTGAAATTTATCTGCCAAAATAGCAATACCCTGAATCTGGTGTCCCAGCTGTTGCAGGCCAGATTTCATAGTGTCTGCCAAAACATATGTTTTGTTCTGGGGTGAAATTAATCTGCCAAAATAGCAATACCCTGAATCTGGTGTCCCAGCTGTTGCAGGCCAGATTTCATAGTGTCTGCCAAAACATATATTTTGTTCTGGGGTGAAATTAATCTGCCAAAATAGCAATACCCTGAATCTGGTGTCCCAGCTGTTGCAGGCCAGATTTTGTAGTGTCTGCCAAAACATATATTTTGTTCTAGGGTGAAATTAATCTGCCAAAATAGCAACACCCTGAATCTGGTGTCCAAGCTGTTGGAGGCCAGATTTCATAGTGTCCGCCAAAAAATATATTTTGTTCTGGGGTGAAATTCAATTGCCAAAATAGCAATACCATAAATCAGTGGTTTCAGCTGTGGCTGGCAAAATAGAATAGTGTCCACCAAAACATATATTTTGTTCTGGGGTGAAATTAATCTGCCAAAATAGCAATACCCTGAATCTGGTGTCCCAGCTGTTGCAGGCCATATTTCATAGTGTCCGCCAAAACATATATTTTGTTCTGGGGTGAAATTCAATTGCCAAAATAGCAATACCATAAATCAGTGGTTTCAGCTGTGGCTGGCAAAATAGAATAGTGTCCGCCAAAACATATATTTTGTTCTGGGGTGAAATTAATCTGCCAAAATAGCAATACCATAAATCAGTGGTTTCAGCTGTGGCTGGCAAAATAGAATAGTGTCCGCCAAAAGATATATTTTGTTCTGGGGTGAAATTAATCTGCCAAAATAGCAATACCCTAAATCTGGTGTCCCAGCTGTTGCAGGCCAGATTTCATGGTGTCTGCCAAAACATATATTTTGTTCTGGGGTGAAATTAATCTGCCAAAATAGCAATACCCTGAATCTGGTGTCACAGCTGTTGCAGGCAAGATATCTTAGTGTCCGACAAAACATATATTTTTTTCTGGGGTGAAATTAATCTGCCAAAATAGCAATACCATAAATCAGTGGTTTCAGCTGTGGCTGGCAAAATAGAATAGTGTCCGCCAAAACATATATTTTGTTCTGGGGTGAAATTAATCTGCCAAAATAGCAATACCCTGAATCTGGTGTCCCAGCTGTTGCAGGCCAGGATTCATAGTGTCCGCAAAAACATATATTTTGTTCTGGGGTGACATTCAATTGCCAAAATAGCAATACCCTGAATCTGGTGTCCCAGCTGTTGCAAGCCACGTTTCATAGTGTCCCTAAAACATATATTTTGTTCTGGGGTTAAATTCAATTGCCAAAATAGCAATACCATAAATCAGTGATTTCAGCTTTGGCTGGCAAAATAGAATAGTGTCCGCAAAAACATATATTTTGTTCTGGGGTAAAATTAATCTGCCAAAATAGCATCACCTTGAATCTTGTGTCCCAGCTGTTGCAGGCCAGATTTCATAGTGTCCGCCAAAACATATATTTTTTTCTGGGCTGAAATTAATCTGCCAAAATAGCAATACCATAAATCAGTGGTTTCAGCTGTGGCTGGCAAAATAGAATAGTGTCCGCAAAAACATATATTTTGTTCTTGGGTGACATTCAATTGCCAAAATAGCAATACCCTGAATCTGGTGTCCCAGCTGTTGCAGGCCAGATTTTATAGTGTCTGCCAAAACATATATTTTGTTCTGGGGTGAAATTTATCTGCCAAAATAGCAATACCCTGAATCTGGTGTCCCAGCTGTTGCAGGCCAGATTTCATAGTGTCTGCCAAAACATATATTTTGTTCTGGGGTGAAATTAATCTGCCAAAATAGCAATACCCTGAATCTGGTGTCCCAGCTGTTGCAGGCCAGATTTCATAGTGTCTGCCAAAACATATATTTTGTTCTGGGGTGAAATTAATCTGCCAAAATAGCAATACCCTGAATTTGGTGTCACAGCTGTTGCAGGCCAGATTTCATAGTGTCCGACAAAACATATATTTTGTTCTGGGGTGAAATTAATCGGCCAAAATAGCAATACCATAAATCAGTGGTTTCAGCTGTGGCTGGCAAAATAGAATAGTGTCCGCCAAAACATATATTTTGTTCTGGGATGAAATTAATCTGCCAAAATAGCAATACCCTGAATCTGGTGTCCCAGCTGTTGCAAGCCATGTTTAATAGTGTCCCTAAAAACATATATTTTGTTCTGGGGTGAAATTCAATTGCCAAAATAGCAATACCATAAATCAGTGATTTCAGCTTTGGCTGGCCAAATAGAATAGTGTCCGCCAAAACATATATTTTGTTCTGGGGTAAAATTAATCTGCCAAAATAGCATCACCTTGAATCTGGTGTCCCAGCTGTTGCAGGCCAGATTTCATAGTGTCCGCCAAAACATATACTTTGTTCTGGGCTGAAATTAATCTGCCAAAATAGCAATACCATAAATCAGTGGTTTCAGCTGTGGCTGGCAAAATAGAATAGTGTCCGCAAAAACATATATTTTGTTCTGGGGTGACATTCAATTGCCAAAATAGCAATACCCTGAATCTGGTGTCCCAGCTGTTGCAGGCCAGATTTTATAGTGTCTGCCAAAACATATATTTTGTACTGAGGTGAAATTTATCTGCCAAAATAGCAATACCCTGAATCTGGTGTCCCAGCTGTTGCAGGCCAGATTTCATAGTGTCTGCCAAAACATATATTTTTTTCTGGGGTGAAATTAATCTGCCAAAATAGCAATACCCTGAATCTGGTGTCCCAGCTGTTGCAGGCCTGATTTCATCGTGTCCGCCAAAACATATATTTTGTTCTGGGGTGAAATTAATCTGCCAAAATAGCAATACCCTGAATCTGGTGTCCCAGCTGTTGCAGGCCAGATTTCATAGTGTCTGCCAAAACATATATTTTGTTCTGGGGTGAAAATAATCTGCCAAAATAGCAATACCCTGAATCTGGTGTCCCAGCTGTTGCAGGCCAGATTTCATAGTGTCCGACAAAACATATATTTTGTTCTGGGGTGAAATTAATCTGCCAAAATAGCAATACCATAAATCAGTGGTTTCAGCTGTGGCTGGCAAAATAGAATAGTGTCTGCCAAAACATATATTTTGTTCTGGGGTGAAATTAATCTGCCAAAATAGCAATACCTTGAATCTGGTGTCCCAGCTGTTGCAGGCCAGATTTCATAGTGTCTGCCAAAACATATATTTTGTTCTGGGGTGAAATTATTCTGCCAAAATAGCAATACCCTGAATCTGGTGTCACAGCTGTTGCAGGCCAGATTTCATAGCGTCCGACAAAACATATATTTTGTTCTGGGGTGAAATTAATCTGCCAAAATAGCAATACCATAAATCAGTGGTTTCAGCTGTGGCTGGAAAAATAGAATAGTGTCCGCCAAAACATATATTTTGTTCTGGGGTGAAATTATTCTGCCAAAATAGCAATACCCTGAATCTGGTGTCCCAGCTGTTGCAGGCCAGGATTCATAGTGTTCGCAAAAACATATATTTTGTTCTGGGGTTACATTCAATTGCCAAAATAGCAATACCCTGAATCTGGTGTCCCAGCTGTTGCAAGCCACGTTTCATAGTGTCCCTAAAAACATATATTTTGTTCTGGGGTGAAATTCAATTGCCAAAATAGCAATACCATAAATCAGTGATTTCAGCTTTGGCTGGCAAAATAGAATAGTGTCCGCCAAAACATATATTTTGTTCTGGGGTAAAATTAATCTGCCAAAATAGCATCACCTTGAATCTGGTGTCCCAGCTGTTGCAGGCCAGATTTCATAGTGTCCGCCAAAACATATATTTTGTTCTGGGCTGAAATTAATCTGCCAAAATAGCAATACCATAAATCAGTGGTTTCAGCTTTGGCTGGTAAAATAGAATAGTGTACGCAAAAACATATATTTTGTTCTGGGGTGACATTCAATTGCCAAAATAGCAATACCCTGAAACTGGTGTCCCAGCTGTTGCAGGCCAGATTTTATAGTGTCTGCCAAAACATATATTTTGTTCTGGGGTGAAATTTATCTGCCAAAATAGCAATACCCTGAATCTGGTGTCCCAGCTGTTGCAGGCCAGATTTCATAGTGTCTGCCAAAACATATATTTTGTTCTGGGGTGAAATTAATCTGCCAAAATAGCAATACCCTGAATATGGTGTCCCAGCTGTTGCAGGCCAGATTTCACAGTGTCCGCCAAAACATATATTTTGTTCTGGGGTGAAATTAATCTGCCAAAATAGCAATACCCTGAATCTGGTGTCCCAGCTGTTGCAGGCCAGATTTCATAGTGTCTGCCAAAACATATATTTTGTTCTGGGGTGAAATTAATCTGCCAAAATAGCAATACCCTGAATCTGGAGTCATAGCTGTTGCAGGCCAGATTTCATAGTGTCCGACAAAACATATATTTTGTTCTGGGGTGAAATTAATCTGCCAAAATAGCAATACCATAAATCTGTGGTTTCAGCTGTGGCTGGCAAAATAGAATAGTGTCCGCAAAAACATATATTTTGTTCTGGGGTGACATTCAATTGCCAAAATAGCAATACCCTGAATCTGGTGTCCCAGCTGTTGCAGGCCACGTTTCATAGTGTCCGTCAAAACATATATTTTGTTCTGGGGTGACATTCAATTGCCAAAATAGCAATACCATAAATCAGTGGTTTCAGCTGTGGCTGCAAAATAGAATAGTGTCCGCCAAAACATATATTTTGTTCTGGGGTGAAATTAATCTGCAAAAATAGCAATACCCTGAATCTGGTGTCCCAGCTGTTGCTGGCCAGATTTCATAGTGTCCGCAAAAACATATATTTTGTTCTGGCCTGGGGAGAAATTCAATTGCCAAAATAGCAATACCATAAATCAGTGGTTTCAGCTGTTGCAGGCCAGATTTCATAGTGTCTGCCAAAACATATATTTTGTTCTGGGGTGAAATTAATCTGCCAAAATAGCAATACCCTGAATCTGGTGTCCCAGCTGTTGCAGGCCACGTTTCATAGTGTCCGTCAAAACATATATTTTGTTCTGGGGTGAGATTCAATTGCTAAAAAAGCAATACCCTGAATCTGGTGTCCCAGCTGTTGCAGGCCACGTTTCATAGTGTCCACAAAAACATATATTTTGTTCTGGGGTGACATTGAATTGCCAAAATAGCAATACCCTGAATCTGGTGTCCCAGCTGTTGCAGGCCACGTTTTATAGTGTCTGCCAAAACATATATTTTGATCTGGGGTGAAATTCAATTGCCAAAATAGCAATGCCCTGAATCTGGTGTCCCAGCTTTTGCAGGCCAGGATTCATAGTGTCTTGCAAAACATATGTTTTGTTCTAGGGTGACATTCAATTGCCAAAATAGCAGTACCCTGAATCTGGTGTCCCAGCTGTTGCAGGCCAGGATTCATAGTGTCCGCCAAAACATATATTTTGTTCTGGGGTGAAATTAATCTGCCAAAATAGCAATACCCTGAATCTGGTGTCCCAGCTGTTGCAGGCTAAGTGTAAATCTGTCCATAAAAGGATACCTTTCATCCAGGGCCTAAATACTAGCCCTAAAAGAGATATTCCCCTAAATCAGTGGTTACTGCTGTGCCTGGATTAGTGTAATACGCTACATAAACAAATAGGCAGATAGTGTTAGGTGCCTGTAAAAAAAGGCCTAAATTTGAAATCAATACATTGGGCCAAATATTTTCTTCCTTATTGTGGTGCTTGGTGAACGGTAACAATGAGTAAAACATCTAGTAAGGGACGCGGATGCGGCCGTGGTGGTGTTAGTGTACCCTCTGGTGCTGGGAGAGGACGTGGCCATTCTGCCACAGCCACACGTCCTAGTGAACCAACTACCTCAGGTTCCAGTACCCGCCAGAATTTACAGCGATATTTGGTGGGGCCCAATGCCGTTCTAAGGATGGTAACTCCTGAGCAGGTACAGGCGCTAGTCAATTGGGTGGCCGACAGTGGATACAGCATGTTCACAACATTATCTCCCACCCAGTCTTCTGCAGAAAGCGCACAGATGGCACCTGAAAACCAAGCCCATCAGTCTGTAACATCACCCCCATGCATATCAGGGAAACTGTCAGAGCCTCTAGTTATGCAGCAGTCTCTTATATTGTTTGAAGACTCTGCTGGCAGTGTTTCCCAAGGAAATCTACCTAGCCCTTCCCCAGTGGTGGAAGACATAGAATGCACTGATGCACAAACACTGATGTTTCCTGATGATGAGGACATGGGAATACCACCTCATCGGAGTCCGCACGTCTCTGATGATGACGAAACACAGGTGCCAACTGCTGACAGGGCATCATTCTTTTCCTCCTGTAGCCTCCTCCTCCTACTCGGCTTCTTCCTCCTCTGCTTCCACCAGCTCATCCAGTCAGCCACACACCTTCACCACCAACTTCAGCACAGCCCGGGGTAAACGTCAGCAGGCCATTCTGAAACTCATATGTGCAGGAGTTATGGCGGGGTACTGAACAACAGACCGACGAGTGGTTACTGCCGGTGGGCCTCAAGCCCGGCCATGTGGTGTGCGATAATGGGCGAAATCTCGTCGCAGCTCTGGGACTAGCTGGTTTGACGCACATCCCTTGCCTGGTGCATGTGCTGAATTTGGTGGTGCAGAAGTTCATTCACAACTACCCCGACATGTCAGAGCTGCTGCATAAAGTGAGGGCCGCCTGTGCGCGCTTCCGGAGTTCACATCCTGCCGCTGCTCACCTGTCTGCGCTACAGCGGAACTTCGGCCTTCCCGCTCACCGCCTCATATGCGACTTGCCCACCAGGTGGAACTCCACCTTGCACATGCTGGAGAGACTGTGCGAGCAGCAGCAGGCAATAGTGGAGTTTCAGCTGCAGCACGCGTCAGTCGCACTGCGGAACAGCACCACTTCACCACCAATGATTGGGCCTCCATGCGAGACCTGTGTGCCCTGTTGCGCTGTTTCGAGTACTCCACCAACATGGCCAGTGGAGATGACACCGTTATCAGCGTTACAATACCACTTCTATGTCTCCTTGAGAAAACGCTTAGGGCGATGATGGAAGAGGAGGTGGCCGAGGAGGAGGAGGAGGATGAGGGGTCATTTTTAGCACTTTCAGGCCAGTCTGTTAGAAGTGGCTCAGAGGGAGGTTTTTTGCAACAGCAGAGGCCAGGTACAAATGTGGCCAGCCAGGGCCCACTACAGGAGGACGAGGAGGATGAGGAGCAGGTGGAGGAGGATGAGGATGAAGCAGGTTTACAGCGGGGTGGCACCCGACACAGCTCAGGCCAATCACTGGTGCGTGGCTGGGGGGATACGGTGGACGATGACGATACGCCTCCCACAGAGGACAGCTTGTCCTTACCTCTGGGGAGCCTAGCACACATGAGCGACTACATGCTGCAGTGCCTGCGCAACGACAGCAGAGTTGCCCACATTTTAACGTGTGCGGACTACTGGGTTGCCACCCTGCTGGATCCCCGGTACAAAGACAATGTGCACACCTTACTTCCTGCACTGGAGCATGATAGGAAGATGTGCGAGTTCCAGCGCACGCTGGTAGAGGCGCTCCTCAGAGCTATCCCAAATGTCACAGGGGAACAGGTGGAAGCCCAAGGCGAAGGCTGAGGAGGAGCAAGAGGTCGCCAACGCAGCTGTGTCATGGCCAGCTCCTCTGAGGGCAGGATTAGCATGGCAGTAATGTGGAAAAGTTTTGTCTCCACTCCACAGCTAACTGCACCACCACCTCATACGGAACGTCTTAGCAGGAGGCAGCATTTCACTAACATGGTTGAACAGTACGTCTGCACAGACCTCCATGTACTGACTGATGGTTCGGCCCCATTCAACTTCTGGGTCTCCAAATTAGTTAGCATTTTATGCCTTGGAGGTGCTGGGCTTCCCGGCGGCCAGCGTTTTGTCTGAACGTGTATTCAGCACGGCAGGGGGCGTCATTACTTACAAACGCACGTGGACAAGCTGACGTTCAAAAAAATGAACCAGGCATGGATCCCACAGGACCTAGCCCTCCCTTGTGCAGAATAGACATTTATAACTGCCTCCCCCTCAACCATGTATTCTTGTACTCCGGGGCACTTCTTTATTGAATCCTCATTTTTTTAACTATACCATGATATTGCGGTGCAACCCAAAGTAGAATGAACCTCTCCTCTGTCTGGATGGTGGGGCCGAAATAACTGAGAGTGGCCTTCTCCAGTGGTGGTTGATATGACGCATGATTCCTTGCTGTGGGACCTCTCTCCTCTGTCTGGGTGCTGGGTTGAAATAACTGAGAGTGGCCTTCTCCGGTGGTGGTTGATATGACGCATGATTCCTTGCTGTGTGACCTCTCTCCTCTGTCTGGGTGCTGGGCCGAAATAACTGAGAGTGGCCTTCTCCGGTGGTGGATGATATGACGCATGATTCCTTGCTGTGGGCCCTCTCTCCTCTGTCTGGGTGCTGGGCCGAAATAACTGACAGTGGCCTTCTCCGGTGGTGGTTGATATGACGCATGATTCCTTGCTGTGGGACCTTTATCGTCGGTCTGGGTGCTGGGCCGAAATAACTGAGAGTGGCCTTCTCCAGTGGTGGTTGATATGACGCATGATTCCTTGCTGTGGGACCTCTCTCCTCTGACTGGGTGCTGGGGCCTAAATATCTGAACATGGCCTTCCCTAGTGGTGGTTGATATGACGCATGATTCCTTGCTGTGGGACCTCTCTCCTCTGTCTGGGTGCGGGGCCGAAATAACTGAGATTGGCCTTCTCCGGTGATGGTTGATATGACGCATGATTCCTTGCTGTGGGACCTCTCTCCTCTGTCTGGGTGCTGGGCTGAAATAACTGAGAGTGGCCTTCTCCGGTGGCGGTTGATATGACATATGATTCCTTGCTGTGGGACCTCTCTCCTCTGACTGGGTGCTGGGGCCTAAATATCTGAACATGGCCTTCTCCAGTGGTGGTTGATATGACGCATGATTCCTTGCTGTGGGACCTCTCTCCTCTGTCTGGGTGCATGGCCGAAATAACTGAGAGTGGCCTTCTCCGGTGGTGGTTGATATGACGCATGATTCCTTGCTGTGGACCCTGTCTCCTCTGTCTGGGTGCTGGGCTGAAATAACTGAGAGTGGCCTTCTCCCGTGGTGGTTGATATGACGCATGATTCCTTGCTGTGGGACCTCTCTCCTCTGACTGGGTGCTGGGCCTAAATAACTGAAAGTGGCCTCCTCCAGTGGTGGTTGATATGACGCATGATTCCATGCTGTGGGACCTCTCTCCTCTGTCTGGGTGCTGGCCGAAATAACTGAGAGTGGCCTTCTCCGTTGGTGGGTGATATGACGCATGATTCCTTGCTGTGGGACCTCTCTCCTCTGTCTGGGTGCTGGGCTGAAATAACTGAGAGTGACCTTCTCTGGTGGTGGTTGATATGACGCATGATTCCTTGCTGTGGGACCTCTCTCCTCTGACTGGGTGCTGGGGCCTAAATATCTGAACATGGCCTTCTCCAGTGGTGGTTGATATGACGCATGATTCCTTGCTGTGGGACCTCTCTCCTTTGTCTGGGTGCTGGGTTGAAATAACTGAGAGTGGCCTTCTCCGGTGGTGGTTGATATGACGCATGATTCCTTGCTGTGTGACCTCTCTTCTCTGTCTGGGTGCTGGGCCGAAATAACTGAGAGTGGCCTTCTCCGGTGGTGGTTGATATGACGCATGATTCCTTGCTGTGGGCCCTCTCTCCTCTGTCTGGGTGCTTGGCCGAAATAACTGACAGTGGCCTTCTCCGGTGGTGGTTGATATGACGCATGATTCCTTGCCGTGGGACCTGTATCGTCGGTCTGGGTGCTGGGCCGAAATAACTGAGAGTGGCCTTCTCCAGTGGTGGTTGATATGACGCATGATTCCTTGCTGTGGGACCTCTCTCCTCTGACTGAGTGCTGGGGCCTAAATATCTGAACATGGCCTTCACTAGTGGTGGTTGATATGACGCATGATTCCTTGCTGTGGGACCTCTCTCCTCTGTCTGGGTGCGGGGCCGAAATAACTGAGATTGGCTTTCTCCGGTGGTGGTTGATATGACGCATGATTCCTTGCTGTGGGACCTCTCTCCTCTGTCTGGGTGCTGGGCTGAAATAACTGAGAGTGGCCTTCTCCAATGGCGGTTGATATGACATATGATTCCTTGCTGTGGGACCTCTCTCCTCTGACTGGGTGATGGGGCCTAAATATCTGAACATGGCCTTCTCCAGTGGTGGTTGATATGACGCATGATTCCTTGCTGTGGGACCTCTCTCCTCTGTCTGGGTGCTGGGCCGAAATAACTGAGAGTGGCCTTCTCCGGTGGTGGTTGATATGACGCATGATTCCTTGCTGTGGGACCTCTCTCTCTGTCTGGGTGCTGGGCCGAAATAACTGAGAGTGGCTTTCTCCGGTGGTGATTGATATGACGCATGATTCCTTGCTGTGGGACCTCTCTCCTCTGTCTGGGTGCTGGGCTAGAACTAAGGCTTCTCCAGTGGTGGCTGATATGACATGATTCTGTGGGACCTCTCTCCTGCCGTCTAGGTGCGTGGTGGTGATATGACGCAGAGTGAGCCTTCTCTGGTGCTGTGATATGGACCTTCTATTCCTTGCTGTGGGACCTCTAACTCCTCTGTCTGGGTGCTGGGCCGAAATAACTGAGAGTGGCCTTCTCCGGTGGTGGTTGATATGACGCATGATTCCTTGCTGTGGGCCCTCTCTCCTCTGTCTGGGTGCTGGGCTGAAATAACTGAGAGTGGCCTTCTCCGGTGGTGGTTGATATGACGCATGATTCCTTGCTGTGGGCCCTCTCTCCTCTGTCTAGGTGCTGGGCTGAAATAACTGAGAGTGGCCTTCTCCGGTGGTGGTTGATATGACGCATGATTCCTTGCTGTGGGACCTCTCTCCTCTGACTGGGTGCTGGGGCCTAAATATCTGAACATGGCCTTCTCCAGTGGTGGTTGATATGACGCATGATTCCTTGCTGTGGGGCCTCTCTCCTCTGTCTGGGTGCTGGGTTGAAATAACAGAGAGTGGCCTTCTCCGGTGGTGGTTGATATGACGCATGATTCCTTGCTGTGGGCCCTCTCTCCTCTGTCTAGGTGCTGGGCTGAAATAACTGAGAGTGGCCTTCTCCGGTGGTGGTTGATATGACGCATGATTCCTTGCTGTGGGACCTCTCTCATCTGACTGGGTGCTGGAGCCTAAATAACTGAAAATGGCCTTCTCTAGTGGTGGGTGATATGACGCATGATTCCTTGCTGTGGGACCTCTCTCCTCTGTCTGGGTGCTGGGCTGAAATAACTGAGAGTGGCCTTCTCTGGTGGTGGTTGATATGACGCATGATTCCTTGCTGTGGGACCTCTCTCCTCTGACTGGGTGCTGGGGCCTAAATATCTGAACATGGCCTTCTCCAGTGGTGGTTGATATGACGCATGATTCCTTGCTGTGGGACCTCTCTCCTCTGTCTGGGTGCGGGGCCGAAATAACTGAGATTGGCCTTCTCCGGTGGTGGTTGATATGATGCATGATTCCTTGCTGTGGGACCTCTCTCCCCTGTCTGGGTGCTGGGCTGAAATAACTGAGAGTGGCCTTCTCCAATGGCGGTTGATACGACATATGATTCCTTGCTGTGGGACCTCTCTCCTCTGACTGGGTGATGGGGCCTAAATATCTGAACATGGCCTTCTCCTGTGGTGGTTGATATGATGCATGATTCCTTGCTGTGGGACCTCTCTCCTCTGTCTAGGTGCTGGGCCGAAATAACTGAGAGTGGCCTTCTCCGGTGGTGGTTGATATGACGCATGATTCCTTGCTGTGGGACCTCTCTCCTCTGTCTGGGTGCTGGGCCGAAATAACTGAGAGTGGCCTTCTCCGGTGGTGGTTGATATGACGCATGATTCCTTGCTGCGGGCCATCTCTCCTCTGTCTGGGTGCTGGGTTGAAATAACTGAGAGTGGCCTTCTCCGGTGGTGGTTGATATGACGCATGATTCCTTGCTCTGGGTCCTCTCTCCTCTGACTGGGTGCTGGGGCCTAAATAACTGAAAATGGCTTCTCTAGTGGTGGGTGATATGACTCATGATTCCTTGCTGTGGGACCTCTCTCCTCTGTCTGGGTGCTGGGCCGAAATAACTGAGAGTGGCCTTCTCCGGTGGTGATTGATATGACGCATGATTCCTTGCTGTGGGCCCTCTCTCCTCTGTCTAGGTGCTGGGCTGAAATAACTGAGAGTGGCCTTCTCCGGTGGTGGTTGATATGACGCATGATTCCTTGCTGTGGGACCTCTCTCATCTGACTGGGTGCTGGGGCCTAAATAACTGAAAATGGCCTTCTCTAGTGGTTGGTGATATGACGCATGATTCCTTGCTGTGGGACCTCTCTCCTCTGTCTGGGTGCTGGGCTGAAATAACTGAGAGTGGCCTTCTCTGGTGGTGGTTGATATGACGCATGATTCCTTGCTGTGGGACCTCTCTCCTCTGACTGGGTGCTGGGGCCTAAATATCTGAACATGGCCTTCTCCAGTGGTGGTTGATATGACGCATGATTCCTTGATGTGGGACCTCTCTCCTCTGTCTGGGTGCTGGGTTGAAATAACTGAGAGTGGCCTTCTCCGGTGGTGGTTGATATGACGCATGATTCCTTGCTGTGTGACCTCTCTCCTCTGTCTGGGTGCTGGGCCGAAATAACTGAGAGTGGCCTTCTCCGGTGGTGGTTGATATGACGCATGATTCCTTGCTGTGGGCCCTCTCTCCTCGTTCTGGGTGATGGGCCAAAATAACTGACAGTGGCCTTCTCCGGTGGTGGTTGATATGACGCATGATTCCTTGCTGTGGGACCTGTATCGTCGGTCTGGGTGCTGGGCCGAAATAACTGAGAGTGGCCTTCTCCAGTGGTGGTTGATATGACGCATGATTCCTTGCTGTGGGACCTCTCTCCTCTGACTGGGTGCTGGGGCCTAAATAACTGAGATATGGCCTTCTCCGGTGGTGGTTGATATGACGCATGATTCCTTGCTGTGGGACCTCTCTCCTCTGTCTGGGTGCTGGGCTGAAATAACTGAGAGTGGCCTTCTCCGGTGGTGGTTGATATGACATATGATTCCTTGCTGTGGGACCTCTCTCCTCTGACTGGGTGCTGGGGCCTAAATATCTGAACATGGCCTTCTCCAGTGGTGGTTGATATGACGCATGATTCCTTGCTGTGGGACCTCTCTCCTCTGTCTGGGTGCTGGGCCGAAATAACTGAGAGTGGCCTTCTCCGGTGGTGGTTGATATGACGCATGATTCCTTGCTGTGAGACCTCTCTCTTTTGTCTGGGTGCTGGGCCGAAATAACTGAGAGTGGCCTTCTCCGGTGGTGGTTGATATGACGCATGATTCCTTGCTGCGGGCCATCTCTCCTCTGTCTGGGTGCTGGGTTGAAATAACTGAGAGTGGCCTTCTCCGGTGGAGGTTGATATGACGCATGATTCCTTGCTGTTGGCCCTCTCTCCTCTGTCTAGGTGCTGGGCTGAAATAACTGAGAGTGGCCTTCTCCGGTGGTGGTTGATATGACGCATGATTCCTTGCTGTGGGACCTCTCTCATCTGACTGGGTGCTGGGGCCTAAATAACTGAAAATGGCCTTCTCTAGTGGTGGGTGATATGACGCATGATTCCTTGCTGTGGGACCTCTCTCCTCATTCTGGGTGCTGGGCTGAAATAACTGAGAGTGGCCTTCTCTGGTGGTGGTTGATATGACGCATGATTCCTTGCAGTGGGACCTCTCTCCTCTGACTGGGTGCTGGGGCCTAAATTTCTGAACATGGCCTTCTCCAGTGGTGGTTGATATGACGCATGATTCCTTGCTGTGGGACCTCTCTCCTCTGTCTGGGTGCTGGGCTGAAATAACTGAGAGTGGCCTTCTCCGGTGGTGGTTGATATGACGCATGATTCCTTGCTGTGGGTCCTCTCTCCTCTGACTGGGTGCTGGGGCCTAAATAACTGAAAATGGCCTTCTCTAGTGGTGGGTGATATGACTCATGATTCCTTGCTGTGGGACCTTTCTCCTCTGTCTGGGTGCTGGGCCGAAATAACTGAGAGTGGCATTCTCCGGTGGTGATTGATATGACGCATGATTCCTTGCTGTGGGACCTCTCTCCTCTGTCTGGGTGCTGGGCTGAAATAACTGAGAGTGGCCTTCTCTGGTGGTGGTTGATATGACGCATGATTCCTTGCTGTGGGACCTCTCTCCTCTGACTGGGTGCTGGGGCCTAAATATCTGAACATGGCCTTCTCCAGTGGTGGTTGATATGACACATGATTCCTTGCTGTGGGACCTCTCTCCTCTGTCTGGGTGCTGGGTTGAAATAACTGAGAGTGGCCTTCTCCGGTGGTGGTTGATATGACGCATGATTTCTTGCTGTGGGCCCTCTCTCCTCTGTCTAGGTGCTGGGCTGAAATAACTGAGAGTGGCCTTCTCCGGTGGTGGTTGATATGACGCATGATTCCTTGCTGTGGGACCTCTCTCATCTGACTGGGTGCTGGGGCCTAAATAACTGAAAATGGCCTTCTCTAGTGGTGGGTGATATGACGCATGATTCCTTGCTGTGGGACCTCTCTCCTCTGTCTGGGTGCTGGGCTGAAATAACTGAGAGTGGCCTTCTCTGGTGGTGGTTGATATGACGCATGATTCCTTGCTGTGGGACCTCTCTCCTCTGACTGGGTGCTGGGGCCTAAATATCTGAACATGGCCTTCTCCAGTGGTGGTTGATATGACGCATGATTCCTTGCTGTGGGACCTCTCTCCTCTGTCTGGGTGCTGGGTTGAAATAACTGAGAGTGGCCTTCTCCGGTGGTGGTTGATATGACGCATGATTCCTTGCTGTGTGACCTCTCTCCTCTGTCTGGGTGCTGGGCCGAAATAACTGAGAGTGGCCTTCTCCGGTGGTGGTTGATATGACGCATGATTCCTTGCTGTGGGCCCTCTCTCCTCTGTCTGGGTGCTGGGCCGAAATAACTGACAGTGGCCTTCTCCGGTGGTGGTTGATATGACGCATGATTCCTTGCTGTGGGACCTGTATCGTCGGTTTGTGTGCTGGGCCGAAATAACTGAGAGTGGCCTTCTCCAGTGGTGGTTGATATGACGCATGATTCCTTGCTGTGGGACCTCTCTCCTCTGACTGGGTGCTGGGGCCTAAATATCTGAACATGGCCTTCCCTAGTGGTGGTTGATATGACGCATGATTCCTTGCTGTGGGACCTCTCTCCTCTGTCTGGGTGCGGGGCCGAAATAACTGAGATTGGCCTTCTCCGGTGGTGGTTGATATGACGCATGATTCCTTGCTGTGGGACCTCTCTCCCTGTCTGGGTGCTGGGCTGAAATAACTGAGAGTGGCCTTCTCCAATGGCGGTTGATATGACATATGATTCCTTGCTGTGGGACCTCTCTCCTCTGACTGGGTGATGGGGCCTAAATATCTGAACATGGCCTTCTCCTGTTGTGGTTGATATGATGCATGATTCCTTGCTGTGGGACCTCTCCCCTCTGTCTGGGTGCGGGGCCGAAATAACTGAGAGTGGCCTTCTCCGGTGGTGGTTGATATGACGCATGATTCCTTGCTGTGGGACCTCTCTCTTCTGTCTGGGTGCTGGGCCGAAATAACTGAGAGTGGCCTTCTCCGGTGGTGGTTGATATGACGCATGATTCCTTGCTGTGGGCCATCTCTCCTCTGTCTGGGTGCTGGGTTGAAATAACTGAGAGTGGCCTTCTCCGGTGGTGGTTGATATGACGCATGATTCCTTGCTGTGGGTCCTCTCTCCTCTGACTGGGTGCTGGGGCCTAAATAAATGAAAATGGCCTTCTCTAGTGGTGGGTGATATGACTCATGATTCCTTGCTGTGGGACCTTTCTCCTCTGTCTGGGTGCTGGGCCGAAATAACTGAGAGTGGCCTTCTCCGGTGGTGGTTGATATGACGCATGATTCCTTGCTGTGTGACCTCTCTCCTCTGTCTGGGTGCTGGGCTGAAATAACTGAGAGTGGCCTTCTCCGGTGGTGGTTGATATGACGCATGATTCCTTGCTGTGGGACCTCTCTCCTCTGACTGGGTGCTGGGGCCTAAATATCTGAACATGGCCTTCTCCAGTGGTGGTTGATATGACGCATGATTCCTTGCTGTGGGACCTCTCTCCTCTGTCTGGGTGCTGGGCCGAAATAACTGAGAGTGGCCTTCTCCGGTGGTGGTTGATATGACGCATGATTCCTTGCTGTGTGACCTCTCTCCTCTGTCTGGGTGCTGGGCCGAAATAACTGAGAGTGGCCTTCTCCGGTGGTGGTTGATATGACGCATGATTCCTTGCTGTGGGACCTCTCTCCTCTGTCTAGGTGCTGGGCTGAAATAACTGAGAGTGGCCTTCTCCGGTGGTGGTTGATATGACGCATGATTCCTTGCTGTGGGACCTCTCTCATCTGACTGGGTGCTGGGGCCTAAATAACTGAAAATGGCCTTCTCTAGTGGTGGGTGATATGACGCATGATTCCTTGCTGTGGGACCTCTCTCCTCTGTCTGGGTGCTGGGCTGAAATAACTGAGAGTGGCCTTCTCCGGTGGTGGTTGATATGACGCATGATTCCTTGCTGTGGGACCTCTCTCCTCTGACTGGGTGCTGGGGCCTAAATATCTTAACATGGCCTTCTCCAGTGGTGGTTGATATGACGCATGATTCCTTGCTGTGGGACCTCTCTCCTCTGTCTGGGTGCTGGGCTGAAATAACTGAGAGTGGCCTTCTCTGGTGGTGGTTGATATGACGCATGATTCCTTGCTGTGTGACCTCTCTCCTCTGTCTGGGTGCTGGGCCGAAATAACTGAGAGTGGCCTTCTCCGGTGGTGGTTGATATGACGCATGATTCCTTGCTGTGGGACCCTGTCTCCTCTGTCTGGGTGCTGGGCTGAAATAACTGAGAGTGGCCTTCTCCAGTGGTGGTTGATATGACGCATGATTCCTTGCTGTGGGACCTCTCTCCTCTGACTGGGTGCTGGGCCTAAATAACTGAAAGTGGCCTTCTCCAGTGGTGGTTGATATGACGCATGATTCCTTGCTGTGGGACCTCTCTCCTCTGTCTGGGTGCTGGGCCGAAATAACTGAGAGTGGCCTTCTCCGGTGGTGGTTGATATGACGCATGATTCCTTGCTGTGGGACCTCTCTCCTCTGTCTGGGTGCTGGGCTGAAATAACTGAGAGTGGCCTTCTCCGGTGGTGGTTGATATGACGCATGATTCCTTGCTGTGGGACCTCTCTCCTCTGACTGGGTGCTGGGGCCTAAATATCTGAACATGGCCTTCTCCAGTGGTGGTTGATATGACGCATGATTCCTTGCTGTGGGACCTCTCTCCTCTGTCTGGGTGCTGGGCTGAAATAACTGAGAGTGGCCTTCTCCGGTGGTGGTTGATATGACGCATGATTCCTTGCTGTGGGACCTCTCTCCTCTGTCTGGGTGCTGGGCCGAAATAACTGAGAGTGGCCTTCTCCGGTGGTGGTTGATATGACGCATGATTCCTTGCTGTGGGACCTCTCTCCTCTGTCTGGGTGCTGGGCCGAAATAACTGAGAGTGGCCTTCTCCGGTGGTGGTTGATATGACGCATGATTCCTTGCTGTGGGACCTCTCTCCTCTGTCTGGGTGCTGGGCCGAAATAACTGAGAGTGGCCTTCTCCGGTGGTGGTTGATATGACGCATGATTCCTTGCTGTGGGACCTCTCTCCTCTGTCTGGGTGCTGGGCCGAAATAACTGAAAGTGGCCTTCTCCGGTGGTGGTTGATATGACGCATGATTCCTTGCTGTGGGACCTCTCTCCTCTGTCTGGGTGCTGGGCCGAAATAACTGAGAGTGGCCTTCTCCGGTGGTGGTTGATATGACGCATGATTCCTTGCTGTGGGACCTCTCTCCTCTGTCTGGGTGCTGGGCTGAAATAACTGAGAGTGGCCTTCTCCGGTGGTGGTTGATATGACGCATGATTCCTTGCTGTGGGACCTCTCTCCTCTGACTGGGTGCTGGGGCCTAAATAACTGAAAATGGCCTTCTCTAGTGGTGGTTGATATGACGCATGATTCCTTGCTGTGGGACCTCTCTCCTCTGTCTGGGTGCTGGGGCCGAAATAACTGAGAGTGGCCTTCTCCGGTGGTGGTTGATATGACGCATGATTCCTTGCTGTGGGACCTCTCTCCTCTGTCTGGGTGCTGGGCTGAAATAACTGAGAGTGGCCTTCTCCAGTGGTGGTTGATATGACATATGATTCCTTGCTGTGGGACCTCTCTCCTCTGACTGGGTGCTGGGGCCTAAATATCTGAACATGGCCTTCTCCAGTGGTGGTTGATATGACGCATGATTCCTTGCTGTGGGACCTCTCTCCTCTGTCTGGGTGCTGGGCCGAAATAACTGAGAGTGGCCTTCTCCGGTGGTGGTTGATATGACGCATGATTCCTTGCTGTGGGACCTCTCTCTTCTGTCTGGGTGCTGGGCCGAAATAACTGAGAGTGGCCTTCTCCGGTGGTGGTTGATATGACGCATGATTCCTTGCTGTGGGCCATCTCTCCTCTGTCTGGGTGCTGGGCTGAAATAACTGAGAGTGGCCTTCTCCGGTGGTGGTTGATATGACGCATGATTCCTTGCTGTGGGTCCTCTCTCCTCTGACTGGGTGCTGGGGCCTAAATAACTGAAAATGGCCTTCTCTAGTGGTGGGTGATATGACTCATGATTCCTTGCTGTGGGACCTCTCTCCTCTGTCTGGGTGCTGGGCCGAAATAACTGAGAGTGGCCTTCTCCGGTGGTGGTTGATATGACGCATGATTCCTTGCTGTGGGCCCTCTCTCCTCTGTCTAGGTGCTGGGCTGAAATAACTGAGAGTGGCCTTCTCCGGTGGTGGTTGATATGACGCATGATTCCTTGCTGTGGGACCTCTCTCATCTGACTGGGTGCTGGGGCCTAAATAACTGAAAATGGCCTTCTCTAGTGGTGGGTGATATGACGCATGATTCCTTGCTGTGGGACCTCTCTCCTCTGTCTGGGTGCTGGGCTGAAATAACTGAGAGTGGCCTTCTCTGGTGGTGGTTGATATGACGCATGATTCCTTGCTGTGGGACCTCTCTCCTCTGACTTGGTGCTGGGGCCTAAATATCTGAACATGGCCTTCTCCAGTGGTGGTTGATATGACGCATGATTCCTTGATGTGTGACCTCTCTCCTCTGTCTGGGTGCTGGGTTGAAATAACTGAGAGTGGCCTTCTCCGGTGGTGGTTGATATGACGCATGATTCCTTGCTGTGTGACCTCTCTCCTCTGTCTGGGTGCTGGGCCGAAATAACTGAGAGTGGCCTTCTCCGGTGGTGGTTGATATGACGCATGATTCCTTGCTGTGGGCCCTCTCTCCTCGTTCTGGGTGATGGGCCAAAATAACTGACAGTGGCCTTCTCCGGTGGTGGTTGATATGACGCATGATTCCTTGCTGTGGGACCTGTATCGTCGGTCTGGGTGCTGGGCCGAAATAACTGAGAGTGGCCTTCTCCAGTGGTGGTTGATATGACGCATGATTCCTTGCTGTGGGACCTCTCTCCTCTGACTGGGTGCTGGGGCCTAAATATCTGAACATGGCCTTCCCTAGTGGTGGTTGATATGACGCATGATTCCTTGCTGTGGGACCTCTCTCCTCTGTCTGGGTGCGGGGCCGAAATAACTGAGATTGGCCTTCTCCGGTGGTGGTTGATATGACGCATGATTCCTTGCTGTGGGACCTCTCTCCTCTGTCTGGGTGCTGGGCTGAAATAACTGAGAGTGGCCTTCTCCGGTGGCGGTTGATATGACATATGATTCCTTGCTGTGGGACCTCTCTCCTCTGACTGGGTGCTGGGGCCTAAATATCTGAACATGGCCTTCTCCAGTGGTGGTTGATATGACGCATGATTCCTTGCTGTGGGACCTCTCTCCTCTGTCTGGGTGCTGGGCCGAAATAACTGAGAGTGGCCTTCTCCGGTGGTGGTTGATATGACGCATGATTCCTTGCTGTGAGACCTCTCTCTTCTGTCTGGGTGCTGGGCCGAAATAACTGAGAGTGGCCTTCTCCGGTGGTGGTTGATATGACGCATGATTCCTTGCTGCGGGCCATCTCTCCTCTGTCTGGGTGCTGGGCTGAAATAACTGAGAGTGGCCTTCTCCGGTGGTGGTTGATATGACGCATGATTCCTTGCTGTGGGCCTCTCTCCTCTGTCTGGGTGCTGGGCTGAAATAACTGAGAGTGGCCTTCTCCGGTGGTGGTTGATATGACGCATGATTCCTTGCTGTGGGACCTCTCTCATCTGACTGGGTGCTGGGGCCTAAATAACTGAAAATGGCCTTCTCTAGTGGTGGGTGATATGACGCATGATTCCTTGCTGTGGGACCTCTCTCCTCTGTCTGGGTGCTGGGCTGAAATAACTGAGAGTGGCCTTCTCTGGTGGTGGTTGATATGACGCATGATTCCTTGCTGTGGGACCTCTCTCCTCTGACTGGGTGCTGGGGCCTAAATATCTGAACATGGCCTTCTCCAGTGGTGGTTGATATGACGCATGATTCCTTGCTGTGGGACCTCTCTCCTCTGTCTGGGTGCTGGGCTGAAATAACTGAGAGTGGCCTTCTCTGGTGGTGGTTGATATGACGCATGATTCCTTGCTGTGGGACCTCTCTCCTCTGACTGGGTGCTGGGGCCTAAATATCTGAACATGGCCTTCTCCAGTGGTGGTTGATATGACGCATGATTCCTTGCTGTGGGACCTCTCTCCTCTGTCTGGGTGCTGGGCTGAAATTACTGAGAGTGGCCTTCTCCGGTGGTGGTTGATATGACGCATGATTCCTTGCTGTGGGCCCTCTCCTCTGTCTAGGTGCTGGGCTGAAATAACTGAGAGTGGCCTTCTCCGGTGGTGGTTGATATGACGCATGATTCCTTGCTGTGGGACCTCTCTCATCTGACTGGGTGCTGGGGCCTAAATAACTGAAAATGGCCTTCTCTAGTGGTGGGTGATATGACGCATGATTCCTTGCTGTGGGACCTCTCTCCTCTGTCTGGGTGCTGGGCTGAAATAACTGAGAGTGGCCTTCTCTGGTGGTGGTTGATATGACGCATGATTCCTTGCTGTGGGACCTCTCTCCTCTGACTGGGTGCTGGGGCCTAAATATCTGAACATGGCCTTCTCCAGTGGTGGTTGATATGACGCATGATTCCTTGCTGTGTGACCTCTCTCCTCTGTCTGGGTGCTGGGCCGAAATAACTGAGAGTGGCCTTCTCCGGTGGTGGTTGATATGACGCATGATTCCTTGCTGTGGGCCTCTCTCCTCTGTCTGGGTGCTGGGCCGAAATAACTGACAGTGGCCTTCTCCGGTGGTGGTTGATATGACGCATGATTCCTTGCTGTGGGACCTGTATCGTCGGTCTGTGTGCTGGGCCGAAATAACTGAGAGTGGCCTTCTCCAGTGGTGGTTGATATGACGCATGATTCCTTGCTGTGGGACCTCTCTCCTCTGACTGGGTGCTGGGGCCTAAATATCTGAACATGGCCTTCCCTAGTGGTGGTTGATATGACGCATGATTCCTTGCTGTGGGACCTCTCTCCTCTGTCTGGGTGCGGGGCCGAAATAACTGAGATTGGCCTTCTCCGGTGGTGGTTAATATGATGCATGATTCCTTGCTGTGGGACCTCTCTCCCCTGTCTGGGTGCTGGGCTGAAATAACTGAGAGTGGCCTTCTCCAATGGCGGTTGATATGACATATGATTCCTTGCTGTGGGACCTCTCTCCTCTGACTGGGTGATGGGGCCTAAATATCTGAACATGGCCTTCTCCTGTTGTGGTTGATATGATGCATGATTCCTTGCTGTGGGACCTCTCTCCTCTGTCTGGGTGCTGGGCCGAAATAACTGAGAGTGGCCTTCTCCGGTGGTGGTTGATATGACGCATGATTCCTTGCTGTGGGACCTCTCTCTTCTGTCTGGGTGCTGGGCCGAAATAACTGAGAGTGGCCTTCTCCGGTGGTGGTTGATATGACGCATGATTCCTTGCTGCGGGCCATCTCTCCTCTGTCTGGGTGCTGGGCTGAAATAACTGAGAGTGGCCTTCTCCGGTGGTGGTTGATATGACGCATGATTCCTTGCTGTGGGTCCTCTCTCCTCTGACTGGGTGCTGGGGCCTAAATAACTGAAAATGGCCTTCTCTAGTGGTGGGTGATATGACTCATGATTCCTTGCTGTGGGACCTTTCTCCTCTGTCTGGGTGCTGGGCCGAAATAACTGAGAGTGGCCTTCTCCGGTGGTGATTGATATGACGCATGATTCCTTGCTGTGTGACCTCTCTCCTCTGTCTGGGTGCTGGGCTGAAATAACTGAGAGTGGCCTTCTCCGGTGGTGGTTGATATGACGCATGATTCCTTGCTGTGGGACCTCTCTACTCTGACTGGGTGCTGGGGCCTAAATATCTGAACATGGCCTTCTCCAGTGGTGGTTGATATGACGCATGATTCCTTGGTGTGGGACCTCTCTCCTCTGTCTGGGTGCTGGGCCGAAATAACTGAGAGTGGCCTTCTCCGGTGGTGGTTGATATGACGCATGATTCCTTGCTGTGTGACCTCTCTCCTCTGTCTGGGTGCTGGGCCGAAATAACTGAGAGTGGCCTTCTCCGGTGGTGGTTGATATGACGCATGATTCCTTGCTGTGGGCCTCTCTCCTCTGTCTAGGTGCTGGGCTGAAATAACTGAGAGTGGCCTTCTCCGGTGGTGGTTGATATGACGCATGATTCCTTGCTGTGGGACCTCTCTCATCTGACTGGGTGCTGGGGCCTAAATAACTGAAAATGGCCTTCTCTAGTGGTGGGTGATATGACGCATGATTCCTTGCTGTGGGACCTCTCCTCTGTCTGGGTGCTGGGCTGAAATAACTGAGAGTGGCCTTCTCCGGTGGTGGTTGATATGACGCATGATTCCTTGCTGTGGGACCTCTCCTCTGACTGGGTGCTGGGGCCTAAATATCTTAACATGGCCTTCTCCAGTGGTGGTTGATATGACGCATGATTCCTTGCTGTGGGACCTCTCTCCTCTGACTGGGTGCTGGGGCTTAAATATCTTAACATGGCCTTATCCAGTGGTGGTTGATATGACGCATGATTCCTTGCTGTGGGACCTCTCTCCTCTGTCTGGGTGCTGGGCCGAAATAACTGAGAGTGGCCTTCTCCGGTGGTGGTTGATATGACGCATGATATATTGCTGTGGGCCCTCTCTCCTCTGTCTGGGTGCTGGGCTGAAATAACTGAGAGTGGCCTTCTCCGGTGGTGGTTGATATGACGCATGATTCCTTGCTGTGGGACCTCTCTCCTCTGACTGGGTGCTGGGGCCTAAATAACTGAAAATGGCCTTCTCTAGTGGTGGGTGATATGACGCATGATTCCTTGCTGTGGGACCTCTCTCCTCTGTCTGGGTGCTGAGCCGAAATAACTGAGAGTGGCCTTCTCCGGTGGTGGTTGATATGACGCATGATTCCTTGCTGTGGGTCCTCTCTCCTCTGACTGGGTGCTGGGGCCTAAATAACTGAAAATGGCCTTCTCTAGTGGTGGGTGATATGACTCATGATTCCTTGCTGTGGGACCTCTCTCCTCTGTCTGGGTGCTGGGCCGAATTAACTGAGAGTGGCCTTCTCCGGTGGTGATTGATATGACGCATGATTCCTTGCTGTGGGACCTCTCTCCTCTGTCTGGGTGCTGGGGCCTAAATATCTGAACATGGCCTTCTCCAGTGGTGGTTGATATGACGCATGATTCCTTGCTGTGGGACCTCTCTCCTCTGTCTGGGTGCTGGGCCGAAATAACTGAGAGTGGCCTTCTCCGGTGGTGGTTGATATGACGCATGATTCCTTGCTGTGGTACCTCTCTCCTCTGACTGGGTGCTGGGGCCTAAATATCTGAACATGGCCTTCTCCAGTGGTGGTTGATATGACGCATGATTCCTTGCTGTGGGACCTCTCTCCTCTGTCTGGGTGCTGGGCCGAAATAACTGAGAGTGGCCTTCTCCCGTGGTGGTTGATATGACGCATGATTCCTTGCTGTGGGACCTCTCTCCTCTGACTGGGTGCTGGGGCCTAAATATCTGAACATGGCCTTCTCCAGTGGTGGTTGATATGACGCATGATTCCTTGCTGTGGGACCTCTCTCCTCTGTCTGGGTGCTGGGCCGAAATAACTGAGAGTGGCCTTCTCCGGTGGTGGTTGATATGACGCATGATTCCTTGCTGTGTGACCTCTCTCCTCTGTCTGGGTGCTGGGCCGAAATAACTGAGAGTGGCCTTCTCCGGTGGTGGTTGATATGACGCATGATTCCTTGCTGTGGGCCCTCTCTCCTCTGTCTAGGTGCTGGGCTGAAATAACTGAGAGTGGCCTTCTCCGGTGGTGGTTGATATGACGCATGATTCCTTGCTGTGGGACCTCTCTCATCTGACTGGGTGCTGGGGCCTAAATAACTGAAAATGGCCTTCTCTAGTGGTGGGTGATATGACGCATGATTCCTTGCTGTGGGACCTCTCTCCTCTGTCTGGGTGCTGGGCTGAAATATCTGAGAGTGACCTTCTCTGGTGGTGGTTGATATGACGCATGATTCCTTGCTGTGGGACCTCTCTCCTCTGATTGGGTGCTGGGGCCTAAATATCTGAACATGGCCTTCTCCAGTGGTGGTTGATATGACGCATGATTCCTTGCTGTGGGACCTCTCTCCTTTGTCTGGGTGCTGGGTTGAAATAACTGAGAGTGGCCTTCTCCGGTGGTGGTTGATATGACGCATGATTCCTTGCTGTGTGACCTCTCTCCTCTGTCTGGGTGCTGGGCCGAAATAACTGAGAGTGGCCTTCTCCGGTGGTGGTTGATATGACGCATGATTCCTTGCTGTGGGCCTCTCTCCTCTGTCTGGGTGCTGGGCCGAAATAACTGACAGTGGCCTTCTCCGGTGGTGGTTGATATGACGCATGATTCCTTGCCGTGGGACCTGTATCGTCGGTCTGGGTGCTGGGCCGAAATAACTGAGACTGGCCTTCTCCAGTGGTGGTTGATATGACGCATGATTCCTTGCTGTGGGACCTCTCTCCTCTGACTGGGTGCTGGGGCCTAAATATCTGAACATGGCCTTCACTAGTGGTGGTTGATATGACGCATGATTCCTTGCTGTGGGACCTCTCTCCTCTGTCTGGGTGCGGGGCCGAAATAACTGAGATTGGCCTTCTCCGGTGGTGGTTGATATGACGCATGATTCCTTGCTGTGGGACCTCTCTCCTCTGTCTGGGTGCTGGGCTTAAATAACTGAGAGTGGCCTTCTCCAATGGCGGTTGATATGACATATGATTCCATGCTGTGGGACCTCTCTCCTCTGACTGGGTGATGGGGCCTAAATATCTGAACATGGCCTTCTCCAGTGGTGGTTGATATGACGCATGATTCCTTCCTGTGGGACCTCTCTCCTCTGTCTGGGTGATGGGCCGAAATAACTGAGAGTGGCCTTCTCCGGTGGTGATTGATATGACGCATGATTCCTTGCTGTGGGACCTCTCTCTTCTGTCTGGGTGCTGGGCCGAAATAACTGAGAGTGGCTTTCTCCAGTGGTGATTGATATGACGCATGATTCCTTGCTGTGGGACCTCTCTCCTCTGTCTGGATGCTGGGCTGAAATAACTGAGAGTGGCCTTCTCCGGTGGTGGTTGATATGACGCATGATTCCTTGCTGTGGGACCTCTCTCCTCTGACTGGGTGCTGGGTCCTAAATATCTGAACATGGCCTTCTCCAGTGGTGGTTGATATGACGCATGATTCCTTGGTGTGGGACCTTTCTCCTCTGTCTGGGTGCTGGGCCGAAATAACTGAGAGTGGCCTTCTCCGGTGGTGGTTGATATGACGCATGATTCCTTGCTGTGTGACCTCTCTCCTCTGTCTGGGTGCTGGGCCGAAATAACTGAGAGTGGCCTTCTCCGGTGGTGGTTGATATGACGCATGATTCCTTGCTGCGGGCCATCTCTCCTCTGTCTGGGTGCTGGGTTGAAATAACTGAGAATAGCCTTCTCCGGTGGTGGTTGATATGACGCATGATTCCTTGCTGTGGGTCCTCTCTCCTCTGACTGGGTGCTGGGGCCTAAATAACTGAAAATGGCCTTCTCTAGTGGTGGGTGATATGACTCATGATTCCTTGCTGTGGGACCTCTCTCCTCTGTCTGGGTGCTGGGCCGAAATAACTGAGAGTGGCCTTCTCCGGTGGTGATTGATATGACGCATAATTCCTTGCTGTGGGACCTCTCTCCTCTGTCTGTTTGCTGGGCTGAAATAACTGAGAGTGGCCTTCTCCGATGGTGGTTGATATGACGCATGATTCCTTGCTGTGGGACCTCTCTCCTCTGACTGGGTGCTGGGGCCTAAATATCTGAACATGGCCTTCTCCAGTGGTGGTTGATATGACGCATGATTCCTTGGTGTGGGACCTCTCTCCTCTGTCTGGGTGCTTGGCCGAAATAACTGAGAGTGGCCTTCTCCGGTGGTGGTTGATATGACGCATGATTCCTTGCTGTGTGACCTCTCTCCTCTGTCTGGGTGCTGGGCCGAAATAACTGAGAGTGGCCTTCTCCGGTGGTGGTTGATATGACGCATGATTCCTTGCTGTGGGCCCTCTCTCCTCTGTCTAGGTGCTGGGCTGAAATAACTGAGAGTGGCCTTCTCCGGTGGTGGTTGATATGACGCATGATTCCTTGCTGTGGGACCTCTCTCATCTGACTGGGTGCTGGGGCCTAAATAACTGAAAATGGCCTTCTCTAGTGGTGGGTGATATGACGCATGATTCCTTGCTGTGGGACCTCTCTCCTCTGTCTGGGTGCTGGGCTGAAATAACTGAGAGTGGCCTTCTCCGGTGGTGGTTGATATGACGCATGATTCCTTGCTGTGGGACCTCTCTCCTCTGACTGGGTGCTGGGGCCTAAATATCTTAACATGGCCTTCTCCAGTGGTGTTTGATATGACGCATGATTCCTTGCTGTGGGACCTCTCTCCTCTGACTGGGTGCTGGGGCCTAAATATCTTAACATGGCCTTATCCAGTGGTGGTTGATATGACGCATGATTCCTTGCTGTGGGACCTCTCTCCTCTGTCTGGGTGCTGGGCCGAAATAACTGAGAGTGGCCTTCTCCGGTGGTGGTTGATATGACGCATGATTCCTTGCTGTGGGACCTCTCTCCTCTGACTGGGTGCTGGGGCCTAAATATCTGAACATGGCCTTCTCCAGTGGTGGTTGATATGACGCATGATTCCTTGCTGTGGGACCTCTCTCCTCTGTCTGGGTGCTGGGCCGAAATAACTGAGAGTGGCCTTCTCCGGTGGTGGTTGATATGACGCATGATTCCTTGCTGTGTGACCTCTCTCCTCTGTCTGGGTGCTGGGCCGAAATAACTGAGAGTGGCCTTCTCCGGTGGTGGTTGATATGACGCATGATTCCTTGCTGTGGGCCCTCTCTCCTCTGTCTAGGTGCTGGGCTGAAATAACTGAGAGTGGCCTTCTCCGGTGGTGGTTGATATGACGCATGATTCCTTGCTGTGGGACCTCTCTCATCTGACTGGGTGCTGGGGCCTAAATAACTGAAAATGGCCTTCTCTAGTGGTGGGTGATATGACGCATGATTCCTTGCTGTGGGACCTCTCTCCTCTGTCTGGGTGCTGGGCTGAAATAACTGAGAGTGACCTTCTCTGGTGGTGGTTGATATGACGCATGATTCCTTGCTGTGGGACCTCTCTCCTCTGACTGGGTGCTGGGGCCTAAATATCTGAACATGGCCTTCTCCAGTGGTGGTTGATATGACGCATGATTCCTTGCTGTGGGACCTCTCTCCTTTGTCTGGGTGCTGGGTTGAAATAACTGAGAGTGGCCTTCTCCGGTGGTGGTTGATATGACGCATGATTCCTTGCTGTGTGACCTCTCTCCTCTGTCTGGGTGCTGGGCCGAAATAACTGAGAGTGGCCTTCTCCGGTGGTGGTTGATATGACGCATGATTCCTTGCTGTGGGACCTCTCTCCTCTGTCTGGGTGCTGGGCCGAAATAACTGAGAGTGGCCTTCTCCGGTGGTGGTTGATATGACGCATGATTCCTTGCTGCGGGCCATCTCTCCTCTGTCTGGGTGCTGGGTTGAAATAACTGAGAGTAGCCTTCTCCGGTGGTGGTTGATATGACGCATGATTCCTTGCTGTGGGTCCTCTCTCCTCTGACTGGGTGCTGGGGCCTAAATAACTGAAAATGGCCTTCTCTAGTGGTGGGTGATATGACTCATGATTCCTTGCTGTGTGACCTCTCTCCTCTGTCTGGGTGCTGGGCCGAAATAACTGAGAGTGGCCTTCTCTAGTGGTGGGTGATATGACTCATGATTCCTTGCTGTGGGACCTCTCTCCTCTGTCTGGGTGCTGGGCTGAAATAACTGAGAGTGGCCTTCTCCGATGGTGGTTGATATGACGCATGATTCCTTGCTGTGGGACCTCTCTCCTCTGACTGGGTGCTGGGGCCTAAATATCTGAACATGGCCTTCTCCAGTGGTGGTTGATATGACGCATGATTCCTTGGTGTGGGACCTCTCTCCTCTGTCTGGGTGCTTGGCCGAAATAACTGAGAGTGGCCTTCTCCGGTGGTGGTTGATATGACGCATGATTCCTTGCTGTGTGACCTCTCTCCTCTGTCTGGGTGCTGGGCCGAAATAACTGAGAGTGGCCTTCTCCGGTGGTGGTTGATATGACGCATGATTCCTTGCTGTGGGACCTCTCTCATCTGACTGGGTGCTGGGGCCTAAATAACTGAAAATGGCCTTCTCTAGTGGTGGGTGATATGACGCATGATTCCTTGCTGTGGGACCTCTCTCCTCTGTCTGGGTGCTGGGCTGAAATAACTGAGAGTGGCCTTCTCCGGTGGTGTTTGATATGACGCATGATTCCTTGCTGTGGGACCTCTCTCCTCTGACTGGGTGCTGGGGCCTAAATATCTTAACATGGCCTTATCCAGTGGTGGTTGATATGACGCATGATTCCTTGCTGTGGGAGCTCTCTCCTCTGTCTGGGTGCTAGGCTGAAATAACTGAGAGTGGCCTTCTCCGGTGGTGGTTGATATGACGCATGATTCCTTGCTGTGTGACCTCTCTCCTCTGTCTGGGTGCTGGGCCGAAATAACTGAGAGTGGCCTTCTCCGGTGGTGGTTGATATGACGCATGATTCCTTGCTGTGGGACCTCTCTCCTCTGTCTGGGTGCTGGGCTGAAATAACTGAGAGTGGCCTTCTCCGGTGGTGGTTGATATGACGCATGATTCCTTGCTGTGGGACCTCTCTCCTCTGACTGGGTGCTGGGGCCTAAATAACTGAAAATGGCCTTCTCTAGTGGTGGGTGATATGACGCATGATTCCTTGCTGTGGGACCTCTCTCCTCTGACTGGGTGCTGGGGCCTAAATATCTGAACATGGCCTTCTCCAGTGGTGGTTGATATGACGCATGATTCCTTGGTGTGGGACCTCTCTCCTCTGTCTGGGTGCTTGGCCGAAATAACTGAGAGTGGCCTTCTCCGTGGTGGTTGATATGACGCATGATTCCTTGCTGTGTGACCTCTCTCCTCTGTCTGGGTGCTGGGCCGAAATAACTGAGAGTGGCCTTCTCCGGTGGTGGTTGATATGACGCATGATTCCTTGCTGTGGGACCTCTCTCATCTGACTGGGTGCTGGGGCCTAAATAACTGAAAATGGCCTTCTCTAGTGGTGGGTGATATGACGCATGATTCCTTGCTGTGGGACCTCTCTCCTATGTCTGGGTGCTGGGCTGAAATAACTGAGAGTGGCCTTCTCCGGTGGTGTTTGATATGACGCATGATTCCTTGCTGTGGGACCTCTCTCCTCTGACTGGGTGCTGGGGCCTAAATATCTTAACATGGCCTTATCCAGTGGTGGTTGATATGACGCATGATTCCTTGCTGTGGGAGCCTCTCCTCTGTCTGGGTGCTGGGCCGAAATAACTGAGAGTGGCCTTCTCCGGTGGTGGTTGATATGACGCATGATTCCTTGCTGTGTGACCTCTCTCCTCTGTCTGGGTGCTGGGCCGAAATAACTGAGAGTGGCCTTCTCCGGTGGTGGTTGATATGACGCATGATTCCTTGCTGTGGGCCCTCTCTCCTCTGTCTGGGTGCTGGGCTGAAATAACTGAGAGTGGCCTTCTCCGGTGGTGGTTGATATGGCGCATGATTCCTTGCTGTGGGACCTCTCTCCTCTGACTGGGTGCTGGGGCCTAAATAACTGAAAATGGCCTTCTCTAGTGGTGGGTGATATGACGCATGATTCCTTGCTGTGGGACCTCTCTCCTCTGTCTGGGTGCTGGGCCGAAATAACTGATAGTGGCCTTCTCCGGTGGTGGTTGATATGACGCATGATTCCTTGCTGTGGGACCTCTCTCCTCTGACTGGGTGCTGGGGCCTAAATAACTGAAAATGGCCTTCTCTAGTGGTGGGTGATATGACGCATGATTCCTTGCTGTGGGCCCTCTCTCCTCTTTCTGTGTGCTGGGCTGAAATAACTGAGAGTGGCCTTCTCATGTGGTGGTTGATATGACGCATGATTCCTTGCTGTGGGACCTCTCTCCTCTGTCTGGGTGCGGGGCCGAAATAACTGAGATTGGCCTTCTCCGGTGGTGGTTGATATGATGCATGATTCCTTGCTGTGGGACCTCTCTCCTCTGTCTGGGTGCTGGGCCTAAAAAAGTGAAAGTGGCTTTCTCCAGTGGTGGTTGATATGACGCATGATTCCTTGCTGTGGGACCTCTCTCCTCTGTCTGGGTGCTGGGCTGAAATAACTGAGAGTGGCCTTCTCCGGTGGCGGTTGATATGACATATGATTCCTTGCTGTGGGACCTCTCTCCTCTGACTGGGTGCTGGGTCCTAAATATCTGAACATGGCCTTCTCCAGTGGTGGTTGATATGACGCATGATTCCTTGCTGTGGGACCTCTCTCCTCTGTCTGGGTGCTGGGCTGAAATAACTGAAAGTGGCTTTCTCTGGTGGTGGTTGATATGACGCATGATTCCTTGCTGTGGGACCTCTCTCCTCTGTCTGGGTGCTGGGCCAAAATAACTGAGAGTGGCCTTCTCCGGTGGTGGTTGATATGACGCATGATTCCTTGCTGTGGGACCTCTCTCCTCTGTCTGGGTGCTGGGCTGAAATAACTGAGAGTGGCCTTCTCCGGTGGTGGTTGATATGACGCATGATTCCTTGCTGAGGGACCTCTCTCCTCTGACTGGGTGCTGGGGCCTAAATATCTGAACATGGCCTTCTCCTGTGGTGGTTGATATGAAGCATGATTCCTTGCTGTGGGACCTCTCTCCTCTGTCTGGGTGCTGGGCCGAAATAACTGAGAGTGGCCTTCTCTGGTGGTGGTTGATATGACGCATGATTCCTTGCTGTGTGTCCTCTCTCCTCTGTCTGGGTGCTGGGCCGAAATAACTGAGAGTGGCCTTCTCCGGTGGTGGTTGATATGACGCATGATTCCTTGCTGTGGACCCTGTCTCCTCTGTCTGGGTGCTGGGCTGAAATAACTGAGAGTGGCCTTCTCCCGTGGTGGTTGATATGACGCATGATTCCTTGCTGTGGGACCTCTCTCCTCTGACTGGGTGCTGGGCCTAAATAACTGAAAGTGGCCTCCTCCAGTGGTGGTTGATATGACGCATGATTCCATGCTGTGGGACCTCTCTCCTCTGTCTGGGTGCTGGCCGAAATAACTGAGAGTGGCCTTCTCCGGTGGTGGGTGATATGACGCATGATTCCTTGCAGTGGGACTTGTATCCTCTGTCTGGGTGCTTGGCCGAAATAACTTAAAGTGGCCTTCTCCAGTGGTGGGTGATATGACGCATGATTCCTTGCAGTGGGACCTCTCTCCTCGGTTTGGTTGCTGTCCGAAATAACTGAGTGGCCTTCTCCGGTGGTGGTTGAGATGACGCATGATTCCTTGCTGTGGGACCTCTCTCCTCTGTCTGGGTGCTGGGCCGAAATAACTGAGAGTGGCCTTCTCCGGTGTTGGTTGATATGACGCATGATTCCTTGCTGTGGGACCTCTCTCTTCATTCTGGGTGCTGGGGCCGAAATAACTGAAAGTGGCCTTCTCCAGTGTTGAGTGATATGACACATGATTCCTTGCCATTGGACCTGTCTCCAATTGATATTGGTTAAATTTTATTTATTTTATTTTAATTCATTTCCCTATCCACATTTGTTTGCAGGGGATTTACCTACATTTTGCTGCCTTTGGCAGCCCTCTAGCCAGTTCCTGGACTATTTTACAGCCTTTTAGTGCCTAAAAGTTCGGGTCGAGTTCGGATCCCGAACCCGAACATTTTCGGGAAGTTCGGCCGAACTTCTCGAACCCAAATATCCAGGTGTTCGCTCTAATTATTTGCAGTGATCTTTTTACGCTCTAACATCCGGCAAAAAATGGCTTGAAACTTTAAACATTGGAACTAAAATGCTTACTCAAACTACTTATTACTTATTCAATATGTTGAATAAATGTGGTCAAATACAACTATAACTATACATGTTTTATGGCCCCACAAATACAACAGCCCACACAATAAAGTAAAAAATGAACAAAAAATGTTAGAATTCATATAGCATGGTGTCTCATTAATTAACACTATAGTCTTGCAGTCCTGGGGTTATGGGTAGAGTTGAGTGAATTAAACTTCTGATCATAGATCATGTCAATTTGTTGATTTGAAAACATTTTAAAATAGGAATCTAAAGTCGTTCTCGGTACCAAGGTACCCGTCAGTACGGACTTCGGATTCCTATTTTAAATTGTTTTCAAATCCGTAGACTGGAATACCGAAGTCATTTACAAAAGTACCACACAACTTTGGATGAGACAACGTTTTCCTACACGGAGCAAATACAGAAACAGAATTACAAAGTTTTTTAACAGATTGACTTCTGATCTGTGATCAGAAACTCAATTTGTTCAACCCAAGCACTGAGTTTAAATTTGACCAAGAACAAAATCTACAGTGCTTTTGCCTGTTCTCCCCATGTTTGTGCAGGTTCTTTTGATAACTCTGGTTTCTTTTCACATTCCTAAAGGCCCCTTTACACTGCTTGTCAGTGAAGGAGACCACTGCATTTACATGCAGCAATCTCTTCTATGGTATGGGGAGGAGTGATCACTAATGCTATTGCTCATCTCTGTGCAGAATAATTTGGGTGTCTGCACGAATTATTCTATTTCACTTGTGTATCAGATAATCTGCGGCACCTTCACACTGGCAGATTATCTGTAAGAACATTGGTATAAACTCTTATTATCGATAATCTGCCTCACTTTCGGAAAGTGTAAAACATACTTAAAAGTACTTTGAAGTTTGTTTGCATTCTATGAAATTAAACAATACACAAATTTCTCCCCATGCAGTTTTCATTTCTTTTCAGCACATCTCATGTTTACATGAGGCAACATAGTATGTACAAAAATGGTTTTTTAATGTTAAATAAGTGTTTGCTTGTTAGATGGGTGACGAGCGGTATGTTTATATGCAACAATTATTAG
This sequence comes from Bufotes viridis, assembly GCA_033119425.1. Classification (NCBI taxonomy): domain Eukaryota; kingdom Metazoa; phylum Chordata; class Amphibia; order Anura; family Bufonidae; genus Bufotes; species Bufotes viridis. Next base: position 175,775,543 of record CM065591.1, read on the forward strand.
GTAAATGAATGTTTGTATGAACATTCTATCACAATCTTTGGCCCATATAAAATACTCATTAATGTTGACCAAACCTGAACTGTAAAGTTCAGGTTCTTACTGGACTTTAGGGTTTTGGTACCCAGACCCGAATATTTCTATAAAAAGTTTGGGTTCGAGTTAAGTGTTCGGCGTTTAATAAAGCTTGCTGAAAGGCTGCAGGGTAGCCAATCAACAAGTGCTTAAGATGTGTGCCCTTAGAAGCCATCACAGCCATGCCTACTAATGGCACGGCTGTGATTGGCCAGTGCAGCATGTGACCCAGCCTCTATATAAGCTGGAGTCACGTAGCGCCACACGTCATGTCAGCTCTTTTAAGTAGTGTAGGGACAGGCTGTGAGGGAGAGATTAGGAAAGAATCTGATATCAAAGCTTGGTGTTAAGTCTACCATCTACAGCAATTTTTTTTGTGGGCGCAATTCAACACTTTTGAACCCTACCCTGAGCCCAGTGACACAGAAAAATACGTTTTAATCTGTCTGTAAGTTAGGTGGGTGTCGGCGGCCATTTTGTATATGTGCCAGGGACAATAATTTAATCCTGTTCTTGTAGATCAGTGGGCGACATATACCCATTTTTAAGTGCACCTGCACTTCATATGTGCCAGGGGAGGGAAAATAATATAGGTAATCCGTCTGTGAGTTCAGGGACCCAGAAGGTGACATGTTCCCATTTTTTTCTGTAAAGTACCCCTGTGTTGCATATGTGAAAGTGTAAGCAATTCAGTAAATCCATCTGTTAAATTCTAGAGGGACAAATTAATTTTTTTTGCTAAACAGTACTTTTGCGGCCTACACTGTATTTATGAGAGTGAAATATAACCAGTAAATATAACTTTAACATTGTTGGTGAAAAAAATCACTTATTTTTTGCCATAAAGTACATTTGCGGCATGCACTGCATTTCTGAGAGTGAAATATAACCAGTAAATCCAGCTCTTACATTGTGGGTGGACATTTCCACAGTTATCAGTCAATGACAAGTGGCTTGAAGGGTGTGTTCCTGCTGCACTGCATACCTGACAGGGTAATATATTCTGTAAATTTGGCGGAGTTTATATTGTTGGGTGATCTTTACCCTTTTTTCTTTCAAACTACCACTGCACTGCATGCCTGACTGGGAAATACATTTTGTAAATCCGTCTGTTAGTTGGTGGGTGAACGCAAACCCTGGTCGGGGTGCTGCTAGTGGTGGGTGGAGCTCCTGTTGCAGGAGAGGACGTGGTCATTCTGTGCCAGCTACACGCCCAAATGAAACACCTTGTGTGCAGTTTGGAGGAAGAGGTGGTCGTCGCACAGAGCCACCAGCACAGCAAAAGAGGGAGCAGGGTGCAAAAGCAGAGCGTCTGTCCCCTAGAATGTATGCCTGTTACTGCCCACCATACCCTGGGACTGAGCAAACCAAAGCCAGTTCCAAGGAGTTCCCTGGCGTGGCAGTTCTTCAGACAATGTGCTGATGACAAGACACGAGTGGTTTGCACGCTGTGCAATCAGAGCCTGAAGAGAGGCAGAAACGTTATAAGTCATTCATAGAAAATTTATAGCTCACCCATATGAAGATTCCAGCGTGCACGGTGGTTCAGAGAAGTTTCTGAGTGGTAACTTCAGGTGCATAAAAAGGATGTCCAGCACTGCTTGGTTGTTTGGTGCAATATCTTCCTTTTATTTTTGTGGCAACAAGATTTGTAGAAACACACTGTACAGCGGAAAAAATTCACGCGTTTCAGACCCTGGGGTCCTTAGTTGTAACAGTAACTGTTACAACTAAGGACCCCAGGGTCCGAAACGCGCCAATTTTACCGCTGTACATTGTGTTTCTACAAATCTTGTTGCCATGTAAATAAAGGGAAGATATTGCACCAAACAACCAAGCAGTGCTGGACATCCTTTTTATGCACCTGAATAAACGTCTTAAACCTGAGCACAACCTGCATGACCAGGCATCTAAATGCAAAGCACAAGCTGCAGTGGAGTAAACATCTCAAACACCAAGAAAGGTCTCAGGTTCCTTCTGCTCCCTCTTCTGCTGCAGTCTAGGCCTCTTCCGCCACCTCTGAAGAGACAGTGGCACCTGGCACCCTGCAAACAGAGGATGTGGCAGAAATACCACCACCTCCATCACCAAGCATCTCCACAATGTCCCATGGCAGTGTTCAGCTGTTCATCTCCCAAACACTGGAGAGAAAGAGGAAATAACCCCCTACCCAACCACGATCCCTGGCCCTAAATGCCAGCATTTCGAAATTCCTGGCCTTTGAAATGCAGTCATTCCGTCTGGTGGAGACGGACACTTTTAAAAACCTTATGGCGGTGGCTGTCCCACAGTATGTGGTTCCCAGCTGCCACTACTTTTACAAGCGAGCCATCCCTTCCCTGCACAACCAAGTGGCGGACAAAATCAGGTGTACACTGTGCAATGTCATCTGTGACAAGTTCCACATGACAACTTAACTGATACGTGGACCAGTAAGCACGGGCAGGAACGTTATATCTCCCTAACATCAAACTGCTGGGCCTCAGGTGGATAGCAGTTTGCTGCATGTCCTTCCGCCAACGAGGATTGCAGGGTATTTCTCTTTGCCTCCTGTTGCCTCCTCCTCCTACTCCACTTCCTCCTCTACCACCTCCTCATCCGCTCAGCATAACACCTTCACCACCAACGACTGCAGACTGTTTTGAAACTCATCTGTTTTGGGGAAAAACTGTGGACGGGCATGGAACAACAGACCGATGAGTGGTTCGTGCCACTGAGCCTCAAGCCCGGCCTGGTGGTGTGAGATAATGGGCAAAATCTCGTAGCAGCTCTGGGCCTAGCTGGTTTGACACACATCCCTTGCCTGACGCATGTGCTGAATTTGGTGGTGCAGAAATTCCTTAAAAACTACCCCGATATGTCAGAGCTGGTGCAGAAAGTGCGGGCTGTCTGTGCACACTTTCTGCATTCTCTCCCTGCTGCCGCTCGCCTGTATGCGCTGCAGCATAACTCGGCCTTCCCACTCACCGCCTCATATACGAGGTGCTCACAAATTGGACCTCCACTTTGCACATGCTGGAGAGACTGTGCAAGCAGCAGCAAGCGATAGTGGGGTTTCAGCTGCAGAACACACAGGTGAGTCACTCTGCTGAACAGCACAACTTCACCACCAATGAGTGGGCCTCCATGCGAGACCTGTGTGCCATGTTGCGCTGTTTCAAGTACTCCACCAACATGGCCAGTGCCTATGATGCCGTGATCAGAGTTACTATCCCACTTCTATGTTTCCTTGAAAACGCTTCAGGTGATAATAGAAGAGGATTTGGCACAGAAGGAAAACGAGGAGGAAAAAGGGATCATTTCCACTGTTATCAGGCCAGTCATTCACAAGTGGCTCAGAGGGTGGGTTCCAGCACCAACATAGGCCAGGTACACAATTGAGTACCTAGCCTATGGCACAGCCAGGGCACAGTTCTGGAGGGTGAGGAAGAGGAGATTGAGGAAGAGGGGGGAGGAACCACGCTTACAGCAGGGTGGCACCCAACGCATCTTTGAGTCATCACTGCAGCGTGGCTGGGGGATACGGAGGACGCAAACAATACACCTCCCACAGAGGACAGCTTGTCAATGCCTCTGGGCAGCCTGGCACACATGAGCGACTACATGCTGCAGTGGCTGCGCAATGACCGCCGAGTTGCCCACATTCTATCCAGTGCTGATTACTGGGTGGCCACCCTGCTGGATCTCCATTACAAGGACAACATGCCATCCTTAATTCCCTCACTGGAGCGTGATTGAAAGATGCGTGATCAGGTAGATGAGCAGCTGATGGCATTCCCACCTGACACCGGGTTTCAGTGGAAGCACAAGGCGAACGGAGGAGGTGGAAGAGGTCGCCAACGCAGCTGGTGCACAGCCGGCACCTTAGAAGGCCGGGTTAGCATGGCCGAAATGTCGAAAAGCTTTGTCAGCACGCCACAACAACCAGCACCACCAGCTGATATGGAACGTCTTAGCAGGAGACAGCATTTCAGCAATATGGTGGAACAGTATGTGTGCACATACCTATACGTACTGACTGATGGGTCTGCCCCAATCAACTTCTGGGTCTCCAAATTCGGCACATGGCCCGAGCTTGCCCTTTAAGCCTTGGAGTGTTGGCCTGCCCTGTATATGGCCTGCCCTGTATATGAGTGTTGGCCTGCCCTGTGTATTGTCTGAACGTGTTTTTAGCATGGCAGGGGGCGTTATCATAGACAAGGGCAGCTGCCTGTCTACAGCCAACGTGGGTAAGCTCACGTTCATTAAAATGGACCAGGCATGGATCCCACAGCACTTGTCCGTACCTTGTGCAGAATAGACATGTATACCGGCCTCACCCAGCCTTTGTTATACTCCAGCACACTTTTTCTTTGTTTTCTTTTCTATATTTCCCAATGTTTTGGGGTCTGCCCAAATAAGTAGAGTTGAGCGAACTTAGTGTTTAAGTTCGGCGTCAAAGTCTGGTTAGGGTTATCGAAGAATCCCGTTATGGATTCCGCTACCACGGACCATAACGGCATTTGGAATCCATAAGGGGATGCTTCAATGAACCCGAAACTTGGACAACACTAAGGACCTGGGGTGATGTCACCGTCATGTGATCAGTGCAAGGGCGTGGCTCAGTACTGGATCACCTCTTATGGATTCAAAATGCCGTTATGGTCCGTGATAGCGGAATCCATAACGGGATGCTTCGATAACCCGAACCCGAACTTTGACGCCGAACTTAAAATACAAGTTCGCTCAACACTACAAATAAGTAAATAAAAAGTTAAAAACAAAAATCTGTGTTGTTGGTGCTTCCACCTACAAGGCCACGTCCATCGCCTCTTTAACCTCCTACTCCATATGGACCTCATCCTCCTAGTTCAAGATTATTATTTTTAATTTTTATGTATTTCATGGTATTTTAACCTCTTAAGGACACATGTACCCGTACGTCCTGTGTCCTGTCTGTAAAGATGGCGCCTGCTCCTGCTCCATGCAGACGCCTTAGCCACGGGTGTCTGCATGGTTCCTGTAGCAGACACCCGCGGCTAATGTTCGCGACAGGCAGCGAAGCTGATCGCGGACATTTAACCCCTCAGATGCCGTGGTCAATCCTGACCACGGCATCTGAGTGCACACAAACCGAAAGTTTTACTTTCGGTTTGCGCTCTGGCTCCCCCGTGTGGCGATCGGAGGAGCCGGAGCATGCCTGTAGTAGCCTGGGTTTCAATGAATGAAACCCAGGCTGCTCTGTAGTATTTCCTATGGAACCTTGCCTGTAATAGGCTTCATAGGAAATATGCAATTTTTTCATATATTCCAATGCTATTGCATTGGAATGTATGAAAATCGCTATCAGATGATTGTAAGTTATAGTTCCCTATTGGAACTATATAAAAGTGTAAAAAATAAAAATAAAGTTTAAAAAATAAATAAATAAAAAAACATAAAAGTTCAAATTACCCCCCTTTGCTAAAATAAAAATAACTAAAAAAATTTAAAAAATACACATCGTGGGTGTCGAAATGTAAAAATATAAAAAAATATTCCCCATACGTCAAACAGCAAAACGGAAAAACGGATTCGCCATTTTTGGTCGCTTCATTTTCCACAAAAAAATCACATAAAACGTGATCAAAAAGTCATACACACCCCAAAATGGTATCAATAAAAAGATAAGATTATGACGCAAACAATGAGCCCCCATACAGCTCTGTACATTTAATTACATAAAAGTTATAGGGGTCAAAACATGGTGACAAAAAGTAAAACTGATTTTTTCCCACTTTTGAATTTTTTTCACTATCAAAACGCAAGAAAACCTATACATATAGGGTATCGCCGATTCATGCTGATCTGTGGAGTAAAAGTAACTGGTCAGGTTTATCGCACATCAACGTCGGAATTTAAAAAGCCTAAAAACTGTGGTGGAATTGCTTTTTTTTGCAATTTCACCCCATTTGGATTTTTTTACCCGCTTCTTACTACATCATATGCAATATTAAATGGTGGAGTTGGAAAGTACAACTTGTCCCGCAAAAATCAAGCCCTCATATGGCTATGTGAACCGAAAAATAAAAAAGTTATGACTCTGGGAATGCAGGGAGCGCAAAACGAACACTCAAAAAATAAAAACCTCCGATCCTTAAAGGGTTAAGTAATTTCCCTATCAACATTTGTTTGCAGGGCAATTGTCCAGCTCTTACGCCCATTTTTCTTCCTTTTGCAGCCTTCTAGCCATAGTTCGTAGAGACCACAGCATCTTGGCAATTACACAGAGGGATGGGGCTCATCCTGTCTTTCAGTTGGAATTAGAGATGAGTGAATTTTTCAAAAATTCGATTCGCCGGTCTGCCAAATTAGTTAAAAACTGCTATTTCCTGGCTGCAGCCTTTATAGTGGTGTAGAACACTGTGCCTTGCAGTAACACGCATAGGGAGTCTGGTCTGGTAGTGAAATACTACTGTGAGTCCATATAACATGCGTCGCTCTTAGAATCACTGCACACTTCACTTATTTGGGCGATCACGGGGTCAAAACTGACCAAATAACTCAAGTGTAAACTCAGCCTTACAGGTCGATGTTAGCACCAAGAAGAAGAGCACTTCTTTTACACCGTTGTAAACTGATTTCACATAGATGTCTACAGAACCTGTTCTATTAAACGTTTATACAAGTAGAGCCCCCAACAGAAAGGAGAAGGTGTTAGCAGTAAGTTTGTGTTGACTAGAGATGGCCCGAACTATTCGCGGCGAACATATTCGATGTTCGCCCTATACTTTATTATTGAGCAAACTTTGACCCTGTACCTCACAGTCAGCAGACACATTCCAGCCAATCAGCATACCCTCCCTCCCAGGCCCTCCCACCTCCTATCTAAACGCAAGGACAGCATCCATCTTAGATTCATTCTGAAGCTGCAGTAATAGTAATTGTAAATCGCAATGCGATTAATATAACCTGTATTATTCGCATTGCGATTACAACTTAGATCTGAGTTTCTAATGGTTGTATTGCTAGAATATAAAGAAGATAACGAATATAGCACTATATTCTCAATCTTCATTATATTCTAGCAATACAACAACCATTAGGAACTCAGATCTAAGTTGAATTCTCAATGCGATTAATATTACCTGCATTAATCACATTGCGAATTCAACTTAGAGCTGAGTTCCTAATGGTTGTTGTATTGCTAGAATATACGTTATATTATAGCAATACAACCATTAGGAACTCAGCTCCAAGTTGTAATCGCAATGCGAATAATACTTACAATTATTAATCGCTTTGCGAATCCATTTGATGCCTCTATTTGATTGTATATGACGGTTGACTATGACTACCACCAATGTTCTGCTGCCTCCAAAGCAAGATATCTGAACCCACCAAGGGCCATTTGGGCGTTTTTGATAGAAAACGCATCAAAAACTTATCTGCGTTTTTATAATTTTTTATTTAATTTTTTTGTGTATTTTGCCACATTTGGTTGCATATTTACATTTGGTATAGGCAAATATGGTAGTCTAGATCATTACTCTGCCCAAATCTATATTCAGCTACATGTCAAACAATAATCCTAGGTTTTGGTATAGACACATGATCTAGACTACCATATTTGCCTATACCAGATGTAAATATGCAACCAAATGTGGCAAAATACACAAAAAATTTACTAGAAAATGAAAAATTATAAAAACGCAGATGCGTTTTGATGCGTTTTATCAAACACGCCCAAATGGCCCCTGGAGGTTCAGATATCTTGCTTTGGAGGCAGCAGAACGTTGGTAGTAGTCATAGTCAACCGTCATATACAATCAAATAGAGGCATCAAATGGATTCGCAAAGAGATTAATAATTGTAAGTATTATTCGCATTACGATACAACTTAGAGCTGAGTTCTAATGGTTGTATTGCTAGAATATAACGTATATTTTAGCAATACAACAACCATTAGGAACTCAGCTCTAAATTGAATTCACAATGCGATTAATGCAGGGTATGTTATCGCATTGAGAATTCAACAGATCTGAGTTCTAATGGTTGTTGTATTGCTAGAATATAACGAAGATTGAGAATATAGCGCTAAATTCTCAATCTTCATTATATTCTAGCAATACAACAACTATTAGGAACCCATCTCTAAGTTGAATTCGCAAATAAGATGTCCCAAACTATTCACCGGCGAATAGTTCCCAACGAACATAGCTTGTGCGCGTTCGTCGCGGCGAGCGAACATACGCGATGTTAGGTCCACCCCTATCATTGAGTAAACTTTGACCCTCTACCTCACAGTCAGCAGACGCATTCCAGCCAATTAGCATACCCTCCCTCCCAGACCCTCCCATCTCCTGGACAGCATCCATTTTAGATTCATTCGGAAGCTGCAGTCTTAGTGAGAGGAGGGAGAGTGTAGTTGCTGCTGATTTAATAGGGAAATCGATAGCTAGGCTAGTGTATTCAGTGTCCACTCCAGTCCTGAAAGACTCATCAGATCTCTGCTGTAAGGACAGCGTCCTGACAACACCCCAAAAAGCCCGTTTTAGGGCTAGTACATTAGTCTCCCTCCCAGACCCTCCCACCTCCTATCAAAAAGCAAGGACGGCATCCATCTTAGATTCATTCTGAAGCTGCAGTGTTAGTAGTTGTAATCGCAATGCGATTAATATAACCTGTATTAATCGCATTGGGATTACAACTTAGATCTGTTCTTAATGGTTGTATTGCTAGAATATAACAAAGATTGCGAATATAGCGCTATATTCTCAATCTTCGTTATATTCTAGCAATACAACTCATTAGAACTCAGCTCTAAGTTGTAATCGCATTGCAAATTCAACTTAGAGCTGGGATCCTAATGGTTGTATTGCTAGAATATAACGAAGATTGAGAATATAGCGCTATATTCGCAATCTTCGTTATATTCTAGCAATACAACCATTAGAACAGATCTAAGTTATAATCCCAATGCGATTAATGCAGGTTATATTAATCACATTGCAAATTCAACTTAGAGCTGGGTTCTAATGGTTTGTATTGCTAGAATTTCTAGCAATACAACCATTAGGAACCAAGCTCTAAGTTGAATTTGCAATGCGATTAATATAACCTGTATTAATCGCATTGCGATTACAACTACCACACTCTGCGTCAACTAGGTATTTTTCCATGGGAGTTTTGCCATGGATCCCCCTCCGGCATGCCCCAGTACAGGTGTTAGTCCCCTTGAAGCAACTTTTCCATCACTATTGTGGCCAGAAGGAGTCCCTTTGGTTTTTAAAATTCGCCTGTCTATTAAAGTCTATGGCGGTTCGCACTGTTCGCATGTTCGCGAACATTTGCGGAAGTCCGCGTTCGCCGTTCGCAAACGGAAAATTTTATGTTCGCGACATCACTAGTGTTGACGTCAATGATTATTTGGCCCTTCCTCTGATCCGTCAGAACAATAACCCCCAAAAGACTGATTCTGTTTGTTGAGGATCTGCCTTCACTCGGTCAGCATTTGGTCAGTAATCCATCAGTATTGCTAATGCCAAAAAAATACAGGAGAGGATCCAAAACAGAGATGACAAGTGAATGAGGAGACCACAGAGTGGACCAATGACAGAGTCTGGAGGTGGCGGCAGCATCATCAGGAGGCCACAGAGTGGCACAATGACAGTGTGGAGGTGGCAGCAGCATCATGAGGCCACAGAGTGACCTGGTGACAGAGTGGGGAGGTGGGTAGTTATAACAGTACCCGCTGACGATATTCGGTAAGGAGTAGTTGGCATCAAATGTGTGGCATCAGGCAGGTGGCAGCATCAGAATAGTAGCTGATGCAGGTAGCCAGAAGAAACCTGTCTTTTCTGTCAAAGTGTTGGTGTTGCACCATGGATGATCTAGCCCAGGGCTGGCCACCTGCGGCTCTTCAGATGTTGTAAAACTACAACTCCCACCATTCCTTGCTGTAAGCTGATAGCTGTAGGAAGACTGGGCATGCTGGGAGTTGTAGATTTGCAACAGCTGGAGAGCCGCAGGTTGGCCAGCCCTGATCTAGTCTCTAGTGATGAGTGGGAGGTGCCATATTCGATTTTGCGATATATCTCAAATATTCTATTGAATATTCGTCATATACTCGTCAAAATCGAATATTTGTCATATTCTATATATTGCGAATTTAACGCAAATTTATATTCGCGTTGCGAATGAAACTTAGAGCTGGGTTCCTAATGGTTGTATTGCTAGAATATAACAAAGATAACGAATGTCACAAATTCATGAATATTGCACTATATTTATTTCTCAATCTTCGTTATATTCTAGCAACAACCATTAGGAACTCAGCTCTAAGTTCAATTTGTGATGCGAACATATACTCGCATTGCAAATTCTACTTAGAGCTTGGTTCCTAATGGTTGTATTGCTAGAATTGATGAAAATAACAAATATCACGAATATAGCACCATTATATTCTCAATCTTCGTTATATTCTAGAAAGCCAACCATTAGGAACCCAGCTCTCAGTTGAATTTTTAATGCGAACATATAGTCGCATTGCGAATTAAACTTAGAGAATGTTATGTTATGGTGTAATTTTTACTAATAACTTTATTGTAAGGCCCCTTTAGTCCAGTGAGGCAAAGCTATGTGTAGGCCTTGAACTACAATGGAAACTTACCATCTGCCTGCTACTGCTGTTGTCCTGATTTTAAAAGAGTTCTGTGTAGGCCTTATACTCAACTATTACCAATAACTGCTGCAATTTTCCTGACCACTATAGGTTCTGCATAGGCTTTATACTCCACCATTAACAAAGACTGATGCTATTATCCTCACCACTATGAGTTCTGTGTAGGCCTTATACTACCCAATTTCCATGTACCTGCGGCTGCTGTATGTCTTGATACTGATGAGTTTCGGCTGGAAAAATTTGCCTCAATGTAACCAGAGTTGTTATAATAAAACAGAAAACCAAAAATGATTTAAAGCCAAACCAAACTTTATAAATAAAATATAAAAAAATGGTTTAAAACAAACATAAAATAAAAAATAAATAAAACTAAGGCAGGACTTTCAGTTACATCCTGCTGGCTGAGCAGCTCCGCTATGGCCTTCTGATGCCACTCCTCCATGGCCTTCATTTACTTGATTATACCGAAGCTTGAAAGCCCTCATCTGCCTGGAGTGCTCCAGCTGCAGCAAAATATATTTTTTTCATTTCTTTTAGTACTGCCCAAAAAAAAAAATTATTGGCAATCAGATTAAATAACATTTATTGATTGATGTATAAAGGAGCTGGCCATTAAAATAGCAATCAGTTATATAGTTATTTACTTAGAATATTTCAATACAGTATTTTTTGTGGGATGAGTTGACTGTTTGATTGGTACTATTTTTGGGGCGGACGTCTTTTCTATTGCTTGGTGTTGCTAATTTTGATATTAGCTGGCAAAAAATGGCGCAGTTTTTTTGGTGCAATTTATAGTTGTTTATTTATTTTCAGTGTTCAACAAAGGGGTTAAGTCATGTGATCAATTTTAATGAGCACGTTAATAGGGACAGCGGCAATTCCATAATGAGTCTCCATTGTCTATGAGTCATATTTTCTTTTCATATTGTCTCAAGTAGTGTATAATTTATTGCGGGATGTGGTGACGGTTTGATTGGTACTATTTTGGGGTGCAGAAGCCTTTTTGATCGCTTGGGGTTGGAATTTATGTCATGGAACGTTACAAAATATGTATATAAAATATGTCTGTTTTTGACACTTTAATTTTTTTTTTATGGGATTTGCCAAAGGGGTAAGGTCACGCTATATTTTTATAGAGCTGCTTTTTACGGATGCTGGCTATACCAATTATGTGTACTATTATTATTTATGTAATTTTTAGATTACATAAATGAATATATATGAGAAAAGACCATTTCTAATTTATTTTTCTTTTAAATTTGCATTTTTTGTCTTCCAATTTTTTTAACTTTTTTTTATATATATTTTTTTATTTATCAAAACCCATCTGGATCCTGAAGATCCATTGGGCCTGATCACTACACAGTGCATTGCAATAGTCATCTATAGTAATATACACTGTATAGTTAGTGTTATACTTACACTAAGGCTGATCAGATCTCAGGGTCTGATCAGCCTTAGAATAAATACAACTAGGACACCTATGAAGGTGTCCGGGTGCCATGGCAACAATCTTGCTGTTGCGGAAGCAGTGACATGGAAGAGAGAGGAGCTCCCTCCCTTTCAACCACATAGATGTCGCTGGCCTGAAACAGGCTTTTTAAAGTGCTGCTCTACGATTGGTTGTCTGCAGAGACAAAACAATCAGAGCACTTACTAGCAAGGGAACACTCTGATTGGTCCCTTGGCGGCTTACCACTTGTGTCTGCTTCTGGGGAGAGTGGAGACTCCGGGGCTGTGACACTTTATAGTGTCACAGCCCAGCAGTTTAGGCGTGGCCGTGCGTCGAAATGCAGCAAGTCACTTGTTATTTGGTTCTACAGTTATGTCAGAAAACATGAAGGGGTTAAAGGATAAAAATTTAACATGTTTATTATGGTTTTCTGGAATAAACTGACACCAGTGACTGAGTTAAAACACGCAAAACACAAATTATTTACCCTCCTGGTGGGGGTGGTCACCAGCTCCTCCTTCTCATTCTCCTCATTAGAAAAGGTGTGGTCTGAGGGTCTAGCATCCTCATGCTGTGGGGTAGGGGCAGAGGGTCCTGCCTGCTCCTGCTCCTCCTCTCCGACACCTCCTCCTCCCGACCACTGCCTTTTTGAAGGCCTGCAGTGGACCGCGGGGACGGGATGACCTATAATGACAAAATTTTCATAAGTTATAAAACCTCATATAAAGCATACATGTACATATAGATTACAGAGTGTTGGTGAAAGATACAAAAGTTTTGTAAGTATTGTACCTGGGCAGATTTTGTTTCGGATCTCAGTCATCCAATCCTGATGTCTCTTCTTCAGGTCGGACCACTTTTAATAATGGCCATCCGCTTGTGCTTGCCATTCTGGTCATAAAATAGCTCAGAACCGATCCTCCTCAGGATCCACTGCTTCTCCAAGCGGGACCTAGTGGTGTCGTATTTAATCTGTAACATGCGCTGCAGGATAAAATGCAACCATATAATCCCAAATTTTTAAAATTAAAGTATTAGAAATGAATGTCATCATCTCAACACAACAAAAATATTTGAGTGTAAAATATTAGATTTAATGTCACAGTTATAAAATCGGATTGTATTGAAATTGTATGTGTGTGGGGTATGATCAATCGGAGATATTGGCCATCTGAGGAGAGGTGTACCTGTCTAGTGAGGTGACGGTACAGTATGGGGTGTACAGCTGGTCCACCTCCACATGGTGCACCCTGGGTAACGCTAAATGAACCAGCAAATATGGTGGTCAAATGGTGGTCAAACATTACTTCTCCTGACCAACCAGACGCATATTAGAATCCAAAGACTGTGTGTGTGTGTGTGTGTGTGTGTGTGGAGAGGGATATACACTGTGGTGTACACTTTGGGGTATACACTTTGGGGTATACACTGTGGGGTATATAGTGTGGGGTATACACTGTGAGGTATACACTGTGGGGTATACACTGTGGGGTATATAGTGTAGGGTATAAAATGCGTGGGTATGCACTGTAAGGCAGGAAAATGGATGTGCATATGAGAGATATTTCTCTGCTGTCCATACATACATGCTACCAGACATAGTGGTGTGATATCATAACAATACGTAGTGTACCTATCATTAACCCCTTCACGCCCAATGACATAGCTGTACGTCATCGGGTTGTTGTTTAAACATGGCACCCTCTCTTGGCTGATGCGGGCGCCATAGCCGCGACTGCCAGTAATGTCGATCAAGAACTTTGAACCTCTCAAATGCCGTGGTCAATTGTGAACATGGCATCTGTATGCGCCAAAAAAATGTTTTACTTTAGGTTTTGCGCTGGACCCCGTGTGGCAATCTGAGGAGCCGGAGCCTTCATGCAGCAGCCTCGCTCTTTGTGAATGACACGAGGCTGCTGCATAGTATTTCCTTTAGAGCCCTTGCCTGTAATAGGGCTCCATAGGAAAGTAGGAAAATCATCATAGACTCCAATACAAGTTTATTGGAGTCTATGATAATAGCTGATTGTTATAGTTCCCTATGGGAACTATCTAAAAGTAAAAAAGAATAAACCAAAAAATGTAAATCACCACCCTTTTCTCTAAAAAAAAAAAAAAATTACTAAACAAAAAAAAAAATGCACATCATGGGGTGGCACAGAAGGAAAGGAATGCCATACGGTTTTTGAAAGGCAGATTTTGCTGGACTGGTATTTTGACACCATGTCCCATTTAAAGCCCCCCTGATGCACACCTACAGTAGAAACTCCAAAAAAGTGACCCCATTTTAGAAACTACGGGATAAGGTGGCAGTTTTGTTGGTACTATTTTAGGGTACATATGATTTTTAGTTGTTCTATAGTACACTTTTTGTGAGGCAAGGTAACAAGAAATAGCTGTTTTGGCACAGTTTTTATTTTTTGTTATTTACAACATTCATCTGACAGGTTAGATCATGTGGTATTTTTATAGAGCAGGTTTTCACGGACACGACAATACAAAATATGACTATTTTTTTGGTTATTTTTTTAGTTTTACATAAAGCATTTTTGAAAGCCGTAGTTTTATTTATTTTTTGGGCGACTGTCTTGTGTAGGTGCTCATTTTTTTAGGGATGAGATGATGGTTTGATTGGCACTATTTTGGGGTGCTTATGATTTTTTGATCACTTGCTATAACACTTTTTGTGATGTAAGGTGACAAAAAATGGCTTTTTACACACCGTTTTTTTTACGGTATTCACCTGAGGGGTTAAGTCATGTGATATTTTTATAGAGCAGGTTATTACTGACGTGGCAATACCTAATATGTCTACAGTGTGTATTACCCATACAGCTTCCTGCCTGTGAGATCCAGGGGTGCTGGATCTCACAGGCTCTTCACTGGAAGGCAGCTCCGATGCTAAGGTAAGCATCGGGGCTGCCTTCCTGCTATTGTGTCCCCATTACAGCAGCACGGGGACCCGATAGCCACCGCACCCGCTGCCCGATTACCTGGAAAAGCTGCAATCCGCAGGTCTGAATTGACCCACCCCGCGCATTGTCCCAGGGTGCCTGCTAATTGATTTCAGCATGCACCCAGTTCCGATCACCGCCCGCTGCGTGGCGGTGATCGGAACTCACACGATGATACCGATCGTCATGTGTCCTAAAGGGTTTAAAAACCCGTAAAACTGGGGTGGCATTGCTTTTATTTAGCAATTTTTGTTTGGCTTCCCAATACATCATATGCAATATTAAATGGTGGCATTAGAAAGTACAACTTGTCCCACAAAAACAAGCCCTCATATGGCATTGGCTGTGTGAACAGACAAATAAAAAGTTCTGGCTCTTTGAAGGCAGTGAGCGAAATAAAGGCTAACAAAAAAACCTCTGGCTTTGACAGTGTTAATATGCACTGACGCTAAGATAACATGTGAATTTGTATAAATACATTGGAATAACAAGCATGTGATATGTCATACAGTGCTATAATGCGGAATTACTTACAGTGATCAGGAGATCTTCCTCAACTTCTTTAAAATTGCTCGAGACGATTTTCGCTCGAGTCACACACAGTAATGCACTGCGATTCGAACTTCCACCTATCAACAAACTCGCAAGACAAAGCCACGCCTGTATAGGCTCACACAAATATTTCAATGAAGATTATAATTCTCGCAATAGAAACACCTATTGGTTGCCTTGATAGAATGAATGATTATTGAGAATATACCCCGCTGTAAGTTGGATGTGCAGTGCGAGTAAACTTACTTAAATTACTTGCATTGCGCATCCAACTTAGTTCTGTGTATAGGCAACGTTTTCCTAATAATGGTTGGCTTGCTAGAATTAACGAAATTGACGAATATGAATATAGCGCGATATTCTCTATATTCGTGAATTCTAGCAAGCCAACTATTAGGAACCTTTCCTATACACAGAACTAAGTTGGATGCACAATCGAGTAATTTAAGTAAGTTTACTCGTAATGCGATCCAACTTTGACAACTTTCCGATTGGCAATAGTAAAGTTGCCTAAAGCCTATGCCACGCTCTAAGTTGGATGCGCAATGCGAGTAACATTCTCGCAGTGCGCATCCAACTAGTTGAGTTGCTTGATAGAATTAACGAATATAACGAATACGAATATAGCGCTATATTCTTTATATTAGTTAATTCTAGCAACCAAGTACCCCCAACCATTAAGAACGTTGACTATACACAAGATTAAGTTAGATGCGCAATGCTGAGTAATTTTAGTAATTTTACTGCATTGCAGCATCCAACTTTTACCATGGTCTAGATAACCGTGATTCTCAAATCTGACAGTACATTCTAGCATGGAAGCATTCCTATGGTGATGGGGACACTCCACATGCCTTGGGCACTCGGCAAGACTTGGCACGGGCAAGGAGCATGGAGTCCCCCAAACATGTAAGAAGAACTGCTTTTGGGAAGTAGGAACAACTTAAAAAAAAAAAAGTGAATATTAAAATTAACAAATATATAGTACTATATTAGAAATATTCACGATTTATCGAAGTGCCGATATTCACGATTAAAATTCGCTATTGGAATATTCGCGCTCAACACTACTAGTCTGATGCATCTGGAATTGGTAGGTGGAAATCCTGGCTGATCCACGCCTGATTCATTTTGACAAAGGTCAGTCTCTCTACATTTTGGGTGCTCTGATGCCACACTACCGGACAAGCAGGACAGCTTTTCCAGGGCAAACTCTGCCAGTTGCAGCCACAAATCCAGTTTGGCTGCCCAGCAGTCCAGCGGATCTTCAATGTGGGGTGGCAGGGTGCTGTCCAAGTATGCCACCACCTGCTAGTTCAGGTTCTGCTCCAGCTCTAGCTGCTGCTGCTGTTGAGTAGTTTCTTCACTAGGTGGGTGAAGAAAGCTTCTCATCAGCGACTCTGAGACTCAAGTTGCTGCTGATTGAGCTGGAACTGCTTCAACCCCTCCCCCCACCCTGCCACAGCAGCCATGGCAGAGGAACGTGAGCGCAGAGGGCCTCCTGGTCAGACCTGCGAGAGGATGGACGATGTTGCAGATAGGCAGCGGTTAACTGACTACATGGGATGTCTCTATAGTAGTTCAGTTTGTCCTCCCTCTTAGTGGGTGTTAAAAAGGCCCTTATTTTGGACCAGTGGCGAAAGGTCCAGCAAGAGTAGACGCAGAAGTCATCCCTCTGCCGAATGCGCACAATTCGTCTTTACTACGCAAGCAAGTGAGCCTTCATCGGGCCATTTTTGCCAAGTGACACGGAGGAATCCTGCTGTGGGACCTCTCATCTGACTGGGTGCTGGGGCCTAAATAACTGAAAATGGCCTTCTCTAGTGGTGGGTGATATGACGCATGATTCTCTGCTGTGGGACCCTCTCCTCTGTCTGGGTGCTGGGCTGAAATAACTGAGAGTGGCCTTCTCTGGTGGTGGTTGATATGACGATGATTCCTTGCTGTGGGACCTCTCTCCTCTGACTTGGGTGCTGGGGCCTAAATATCTGAACATGGCCTCTCCAGTGGTGGTTGATATGACGCATGATTCCTTGATGTGTGACCTCTCTCCTCTGTCTGGGTGCTGGGTTGAAATAACTGAGAGTGGCCTTCTCCGGTGGTGGCTGATATGACGCATGATTCCTTGCTGTGTGACCTCTCTCCTCTGTCTGGGTGCTGGGCCGAAATAACTGAGAGTGGCCTTCTCCGGTGGTGGTTGATATGACGCATGATTCTGCTGTGGGACCTCTCTCCTCGTTCTGGGTGATGGGCCAAAATAACTGACAGTGGCCTTCTCCGGTGGTGGTTGATATGACGCATGATTCCTTGCTGTGGGACCTGTATCGTCGGTCTGGGTGCTGGGCCGAAATAACTGAGAGTGGCCTTCTCCAGTGGTGGTTGATATGACGCATGATTCCTGCTGTGGGACCTCTCTCCTCTGACTGGGTGCTGGGGCCTAAATATCTGAACATGGCCTTCCCCTAGTGGTGGTTGATATGACGCATGATTCCTTGCTGTGGACCTCTCTCCTCTGTCTGGGTGCAATGGCCAAATAACTGAGATTGGCCTTCTCCGGTGGTGGCTGATATGACGCATGATTCCTTGCTGTGGGACCTCTCTCCTCTGTCTGGGTGCTGGCTGAAATAACTGAGAGTGGCCTTCTCCGGTGGTGGCTGATATGACATATGATTCCTTGCTGTGGGACCTCTCTCCTCTGACTGGGTGCTGGGGCCTAAATATCTGAACAGTGGCCTTCTCCAGTGGTGGTTGATATGACGCATGATTCCTTGCTGTGGGACCTCTCTCCTCTGTCTGGGTGCTAGGCCGAAATAACTGAGAGTGGCCTTCTCCGGTGGTGGTTGATATGACGCATGATTCCCTTGCTGTGAGACCTCTCTCTGTCTGGGTGCTGGGTCAAATAACTGAGAGTGGCCTTCTCCGGTGGTGGTTGATATGACGCATGATTCCTTGCTGCGGGCCATCTCTCCTCTGTCTGGGTGCCAGGTTGAAATAACTGAGAGTGGCCTTCTCCGGTGGAGGCTGATATGACGCATGATTCCTTGCTGGTGGCCTCTCTCCTCTGTCTAGGTGCTGGGCTGAAATAACTGAGAGTGGCCTTCTCCGGTGGTGGTTGATATGACGCATGATTCCTTGCTGTGGGACCTCTCTCATCTGACTGGGTGCTGGGGCCTAAATAACTGAAAATGGCCTTCTCTAGTGGTGGGTGATATGGACGCATGATTCCTTGCTGTGGGACCTCTCTCCTCTGTCTGGGTGCTGGGCTGAAATAACTGAGAGTGGCCTTCTGGTGGTGGCTGATATGACGCATGATTCCTTGCTGTGGGACCTCTCCTCTGACTGGGTGCTGGGGCCTAAATATCTGAACATGGCCCTTCTCCAGTGGTGGTTGATATGACGCATGATTCCTTGCTGTGGGACCTCCTCCTCTGTCTGGGTGCTGGGCTGAAATAACTGAGAGTGGCCTTCTCTGGTGGTGGTTGATATGACGTATGATTCCTTGCTGTGGGACCTCTCCCTCTGACTGGGTGCTGGGGCCTAAATATCTGAACATGGCCTTCTCCAGTGGTGGTTGATATGTACGATGATTCCTGCTGTGGGACCTCTCCTCTGTCTGGGTGCTGGGCTGAAATTACTGAGAGTGGCCTTCTCCGGTGGTGGTTGATATGACGCATGATTCCTTGCTGTGGGCCCTCTCCTCTGTCTAGGTGCTGGGCTGAAATAACTGAGAGTGGCCTTCTCCGGTGGTGGCTGATATGAGCGATGATTCCTTGCTGTGGGACCTCTCTCATCTGACTGGGTGCTGGGGCCTAAATAACTGAAAATGGCCTTCTCAGTGGTGGGGTGATATGACGCATGATTCCTTGCTGTGGACCTCTCTCCTCTGTCTGGGTGCCAATGAAATAACTGAGAGTGGCCTTCTCTGGTGGTGGTTGATATGACGCATGATTCCTTGCTGTGGACCTCTCCTTCTGACTGGGTGCTGGGGCCTAAATATCTGAACATGGCCTTCTCCAGTGGTGGTTGATATGACGATGATTCCTTGCTGTGTGACCTCTCCTCTGTCTGGGTGCTGGGCCGAAATAACTGAGAGTGGCCTTCTCCGGTGGTGGTTGATATGACGCATGATTCCTTGCTGTGGGCCCTCTCCTCTGTCTGGGTGCTGGGCCAAATAACTGACAGTGGCCTTCTCCGGTGCTGGCTGAGTATGACGCATGATTCCTGCTGTGGACCTGTATCAGTCGGTCTTTGTGCTGGGTCGAAATAACTGAGAGTGGCCTTCTCCAGTGGTGGCTGATATGACGCATGATTCCTTGCTGTGGGACCCTCTCCTCTGACTGGGTGCTGGGGCCTAAATATCTGAACATGGCCTTCCCTAGTGGTGGCTGATATGACGCATGATTCCTTGCTGTGGGACCTCTCCCTCTGTCTGGGTGCGGGCAAATAACTGAGATTGGCCTTCTCCGGTGGTGGTTGATATGGACGCATGATTCCTTGCTGTGGGACCTCTCTCCCCTGTCTGGGTGCTGGGCTGAAATAACTGAGAGTGGCCTTCTCAATGGCGGTTGATATGACATATGATTCCTTGCTGTGGGACCTCTCTCCTCTGACTGGGTGATGGGGCCTAAATATCTGAACATGGCCTTCTCCTGTTGTGGCTGATATGATGCATGATTCCTTGCTGTGGGACCTCTCTCTCTGTCTGGGTGCTGGGCTGAAATAACTGAGAGTGGCCTTCTCCGGTGGTGGCTGATATGACGCATGATTCCTGCTGTGGGACCTCTCTCTTCTGTCTGGGTGCTGGGCCGAAATAACTGAGAGTGGCCTTCTCCGGTGGTGGTTGATATGACGCATGATTCCTTGCTGCGGGCCATCTCTCCTCTGTCTGGGTGCTGGGTTGAAATAACTGAGAGTGGCCTTCTCCGGTGGTGGCTGATATGACGCATGATTCCTTGCTGTGGGTCCTCTCTCCTCTGACTGGGTGCTGGGGCCTAAATAACTGAAAATGGCCTTCTCTAGTGGTGGGTGATATGACTCATGATTCCTTGCTGTGGGACCTTTCTCCTCTGTCTGGGTGCTAGCGAAATAACTGAGAGTGGCCTTCTCCGGGTGGTGATTGATATGACGCATGATTCCTTGCTGTGTGACCTCTCTCCTCTGTCTGGGTGCTGGGCTGAAATAACTGAGAGTGGCCTTCTCCGGTGGTGGTTGATATGACGCATGATTCCTTGCTGTGGGACTCTCTACTCTGACTGGGTGCTGGGGCCTAAATATCTGAACATGGCCTTCTCCAGTGGTGGTTGATATGACGCATGATTCCTTGGTGTGGACTCTCTCTCTGTCTGGGTGCTGGGCCGAAATAACTGAGAGTGGCCTTCCGGTGGTGGTTGATATGACGCATGATTCCTTGCTGTGTGACCTCTCTCCTCTGTCTGGGTGCTGGGCCAAATAACTGAGAGTGGCCTTCTCCGGTGGTGGTTGATATGACGCATGATTCCTTGCTGTGGGCCTCTCTCCTCTGTCTAGGTGCTGGGCTGAAATAACTGAGAGTGGCCTTCTCCGGTGGTGGTTGATATGACGCATGATTCCTTGCTGTGGGACCTCTCTCATCTGACTGGGTGCTGGGGCCTAAATAACTGAAAATGGCCTTCTCTAGTGGTGTGATATGACGCATGATTCCTTGCTGTGGGACCCTCTCCTCTGTCTGGGTGCTGGGCTGAAATAACTGAGAGTGGCCTTCTCCGGTGGTGGTTGATATGACGCATGATTCCTTGCTGTGGGACCTCTCCTCTGACTGGGTGCTGGGGCCTAAATATCTTAACATGGCCTTCTCCAGTGGTGGTTGATATGACGCATGATTCCTTGCTGTGGGACCTCTCTCCTCTGACTGGGTGCTAGGGCTTAAATATCTTAACATGGCCTTATCCAGTGGTGGTTGATATGACGCATGATTCCTGCTGTGGGACCTCTCTCCTCTGTCTGGGTGCTGGGCCGAAATAACTGAGAGTGGCCTTCTCCGGTGGTGGTTGATATGACGCATGATATATTGCTGTGGGCCCTCTCTCCTCTGTCTGGGTGCTGGGCTGAAATAACTGAGAGTGGCCTTCTCGGTGGTGGCTGATATGACGATGATTCCTTGCTGTGGGACCTCTCCCTCTGACTGGGTGCTGGGGCCTAAATAACTGAAAATGGCCTTCTCTAGTGGTGGGTGATATGACGCATGATTCCTTGCTGTGGGACCTCTCTCCTCTGTCTGGGTGCTGAGCCGAAATAACTGAGAGTGGCCTTCTCCGGTGGTGGTTGATATGACGCATGATTCCTTGCTGTGGGTCCTCTCTCCTCTGACTGGGTGCTGGGGCCTAAATAACTGAAAATGGCCTTCTCTAGTGGTGGGTGATATGACTCATGATTCCTTGCTGTGGGACTCTCTCCTCTGTCTGGGTGCTGGGCCGAATTAACTGAGAGTGGCCTTCTCCGGTGGTGATTGATATGACGCATGATTCCTTGCTGTGGGACCTCTCTCCTCTGTCTGGGTGCTGGGGCCTAAATATCTGAACATGGCCTTCTCCAGTGGTGGTTGATATGACGCATGATTCCTTGCTGTGGGACCTCTCTCCTCTGTCTGGGTGCTGGGCCGAAATAACTGAGAGTGGCCTTCTCCGGTGGTGGTTGATATGACGCATGATTCCTTGCTGTGGTACTCTCTCCTCTGACTGGGTGCTGGGGCCTAAATATCTGAACATGGCCTTCTCCAGTGGTGGTTGATATGACGCATGATTCCTTGCTGTGGGACCTCTCCTCTGTCTGGGTGCTGGGCCGAAATAACTGAGAGTGGCCTTCTCCCGTGGTGGTTGATATGACGCATGATTCCTTGCTGTGGGACCTCTCTCCTCTGACTGGGTGCTGGGGCCTAAATATCTGAACATGGCCTTCTCCAGTGGTGGTTGATATGACGCATGATTCCTTGCTGTGGGACCTCTCTCCTCTGTCTGGGTGCTGGGCCGAAATAACTGAGAGTGGCCTTCTCCGGTGGTGGTTGATATGACGCATGATTCCTTGCTGTGTGACCTCTCTCCTCTGTCTGGGTGCTGGGCCGAAATAACTGAGAGTGGCCTTCTCCGGTGGTGGTTGATATGACGCATGATTCCTTGCTGTGGGCCCTCTCCTCTGTCTAGGTGCTGGGCTGAAATAACTGAGAGTGGCCTTCTCCGGTGGTGGTTGATATGACGCATGATTCCTTGCTGTGGGACCTCTCTCATCTGACTGGGTGCTGGGGCCTAAATAACTGAAAATGGCCTTCTCTAGTGGTGGGTGATATGACGCATGATTCCTTGCTGTGGGACCTCTCTCCTCTGTCTGGGTGCTGGGCTGAAATATCTGAGAGTGACCTTCTCTGGTGGTGGTTGATATGACGCATGATTCCTTGCTGTGGGACCTCTCTCCTCTGATTGGGTGCTGGGGCCTAAATATCTGAACATGGCCTTCTCCAGTGGTGGTTGATATGACGCATGATTCCTTGCTGTGGGACCTCTCTCCTTTGTCTGGGTGCTGGGTTGAAATAACTGAGAGTGGCCTTCTCCGGTGGTGGTTGATATGACGCATGATTCCTTGCTGTGTGACCTCTCTCCTCTGTCTGGGTGCTGGGCCGAAATAACTGAGAGTGGCCTTCTCCGGTGGTGGTTGATATGACGCATGATTCCTTGCTGTGGGCCCTCTCTCCTCTGTCTGGGTGCTGGGCCGAAATAACTGACAGTGGCCTTCTCCGGTGGTGGTTGATATGACGCATGATTCCTTGCCGTGGGACCTGTATCGTCGGTCTGGGTGCTGGGCCGAAATAACTGAGACTGGCCTTCTCCAGTGGTGGTTGATATGACGCATGATTCCTTGCTGTGGGACCTCTCTCCTCTGACTGGGTGCTGGGGCCTAAATATCTGAACATGGCCTTCACTAGTGGTGGTTGATATGACGCATGATTCCTTGCTGTGGGACCTCTCTCCTCTGTCTGGGTGCGGGCCGAAATAACTGAGATTGGCCTTCTCCGGTGGTGGTTGATATGACGCATGATTCCTTGCTGTGGGACCTCTCTCCTCTGTCTGGGTGCTGGGCTTAAATAACTGAGAGTGGCCTTCTCCAATGGCGGTTGATATGACATATGATTCCATGCTGTGGGACCTCTCTCCTCTGACTGGGTGATGGGGCCTAAATATCTGAACATGGCCTTCTCAGTGGTGGTTGATATGACGCATGATTCCTTCCTGTGGGACCTCTCTCCTCTGTCTGGGTGATGGGCCGAAATAACTGAGAGTGGCCTTCTCCGGTGGTGATTGATATGACGCATGATTCCTTGCTGTGGGACCTCTCTCTTCTGTCTGGGTGCTGGGCCGAAATAACTGAGAGTGGCTTTCTCCAGTGGTGATTGATATGACGCATGATTCCTTGCTGTGGGACCTCTCTCCTCTGTCTGGATGCTGGGCTGAAATAACTGAGAGTGGCCTTCTCCGGTGGTGGTTGATATGACGCATGATTCCTTGCTGTGGGACCTCTCTCCTCTGACTGGGTGCTGGGTCCTAAATATCTGAACATGGCCTTCTCCAGTGGTGGTTGATATGACGCATGATTCCTTGGTGTGGGACCTTTCTCCTCTGTCTGGGTGCTGGGCCGAAATAACTGAGAGTGGCCTTCTCCGGTGGTGGTTGATATGACGCATGATTCCTTGCTGTGTGACCTCTCTCCTCTGTCTGGGTGCTGGGCCGAAATAACTGAGAGTGGCCTTCTCCGGTGGTGGTTGATATGACGCATGATTCCTTGCTGCGGGCCATCTCTCCTCTGTCTGGGTGCTGGGTTGAAATAACTGAGAATAGCCTTCTCCGGTGGTGGTTGATATGACGCATGATTCCTTGCTGTGGGTCCTCTCTCCTCTGACTGGGTGCTGGGGCCTAAATAACTGAAAATGGCCTTCTCTAGTGGTGGGTGATATGACTCATGATTCCTTGCTGTGGGACCTCTCTCCTCTGTCTGGGTGCTGGGCCGAAATAACTGAGAGTGGCCTTCTCCGGTGGTGATTGATATGACGCATAATTCCTTGCTGTGGGACCTCTCTCCTCTGTCTGTTTGCTGGGCTGAAATAACTGAGAGTGGCCTTCTCCGATGGTGGTTGATATGACGCATGATTCCTTGCTGTGGGACCTCTCTCCTCTGACTGGGTGCTGGGGCCTAAATATCTGAACATGGCCTTCTCCAGTGGTGGTTGATATGACGCATGATTCCTTGGTGTGGGACCTCTCTCCTCTGTCTGGGTGCTTGGCCGAAATAACTGAGAGTGGCCTTCTCCGGTGGTGGTTGATATGACGCATGATTCCTTGCTGTGTGACCTCTCTCCTCTGTCTGGGTGCTGGGCCGAAATAACTGAGAGTGGCCTTCTCCGGTGGTGGTTGATATGACGCATGATTCCTTGCTGTGGGCCCTCTCTCCTCTGTCTAGGTGCTGGGCTGAAATAACTGAGAGTGGCCTTCTCCGGTGGTGGTTGATATGACGCATGATTCCTTGCTGTGGGACCTCTCTCATCTGACTGGGTGCTGGGGCCTAAATAACTGAAAATGGCCTTCTCTAGTGGTGGGTGATATGACGCATGATTCCTTGCTGTGGGACCTCTCTCCTCTGTCTGGGTGCTGGGCTGAAATAACTGAGAGTGGCCTTCTCCGGTGGTGGTTGATATGACGCATGATTCCTTGCTGTGGGACCTCTCTCCTCTGACTGGGTGCTGGGGCCTAAATATCTTAACATGGCCTTCTCCAGTGGTGTTTGATATGACGCATGATTCCTTGCTGTAGGACCTCTCTCCTCTGACTGGGTGCTGGGGCCTAAATATCTTAACATGGCCTTATCCAGTGGTGGTTGATATGACGCATGATTCCTTGCTGTGGGACCTCTCTCCTCTGTCTGGGTGCTGGGCCGAAATAACTGAGAGTGGCCTTCTCCGGTGGTGGTTGATATGACGCATGATTCCTTGCTGTGGGACCTCTCTCCTCTGACTGGGTGCTGGGGCCTAAATATCTGAACATGGCCTTCTCCAGTGGTGGTTGATATGACGCATGATTCCTTGCTGTGGGACCTCTCTCCTCTGTCTGGGTGCTGGGCCGAAATAACTGAGAGTGGCCTTCTCCGGTGGTGGTTGATATGACGCATGATTCCTTGCTGTGTGACCTCTCTCCTCTGTCTGGGTGCTGGGCAGAAATAACTGAGAGTGGCCTTCTCCGGTGGTGGTTGATATGACGCATGATTCCTTGCTGTGGGCCTCTCTCCTCTGTCTAGGTGCTGGGCTGAAATAACTGAGAGTGGCCTTCTCCGGTGGTGGTTGATATGACGCATGATTCCTTGCTGTGGGACCTCTCTCATCTGACTGGGTGCTGGGGCCTAAATAACTGAAAATGGCCTTCTCTAGTGGTGGGTGATATGACGCATGATTCCTTGCTGTGGGACCTCTCTCCTCTGTCTGGGTGCTGGGCTGAAATAACTGAGAGTGACCTTCTCTGGTGGTGGTTGATATGACGCATGATTCCTTGCTGTGGGACCTCTCTCCTCTGACTGGGTGCTGGGGCCTAAATATCTGAACATGGCCTTCTCCAGTGGTGGTTGATATGACGCATGATTCCTTGCTGTGGGACCTCTCTCCTTTGTCTGGGTGCTGGGTTGAAATAACTGAGAGTGGCCTTCTCCGGTGGTGGTTGATATGACGCATGATTCCTTGCTGTGTGACCTCTCTCCTCTGTCTGGGTGCTGGGCCGAAATAACTGAGAGTGGCCTTCTCCGGTGGTGGTTGATATGACGCATGATTCCTTGCTGTGGGACCTCTCTCCTCTGTCTGGGTGCTGGGCCGAAATAACTGAGAGTGGCCTTCTCCGGTGGTGGTTGATATGACGCATGATTCCTTGCTGCGGGCCATCTCTCCTCTGTCTGGGTGCTGGGTTGAAATAACTGAGAGTAGCCTTCTCCGGTGGTGGTTGATATGACGCATGATTCCTTGCTGTGGGTCCTCTCTCCTCTGACTGGGTGCTGGGGCCTAAATAACTGAAAATGGCCTTCTCTAGTGGTGGGTGATATGACTCATGATTCCTTGCTGTGTGACCTCTCTCCTCTGTCTGGGTGCTGGGCCGAAATAACTGAGAGTGGCCTTCTCTAGTGGTGGGTGATATGACTCATGATTCCTTGCTGTGGGACCTCTCTCCTCTGTCTGGGTGCTGGGCAGAAATAACTGAGAGTGGCCTTCTCCGATGGTGGTTGATATGACGCATGATTCCTTGCTGTGGGACCTCTCTCCTCTGACTGGGTGCTGGGGCCTAAATATCTGAACATGGCCTTCTCCAGTGGTGGTTGATATGACGCATGATTCCTTGGTGTGGGACCTCTCTCCTCTGTCTGGGTGCTTGGCCGAAATAACTGAGAGTGGCCTTCTCCGGTGGTGGTTGATATGACGCATGATTCCTTGCTGTGTGACCTCTCTCCTCTGTCTGGGTGCTGGGCCGAAATAACTGAGAGTGGCCTTCTCCGGTGGTGGTTGATATGACGCATGATTCCTTGCTGTGGGACCTCTCTCATCTGACTGGGTGCTGGGGCCTAAATAACTGAAAATGGCCTTCTCTAGTGGTGGGTGATATGACGCATGATTCCTTGCTGTGGGACCTCTCTCCTCTGTCTGGGTGCTGGGCTGAAATAACTGAGAGTGGCCTTCTCCGGTGGTGTTTGATATGACGCATGATTCCTTGCTGTGGGACCTCTCTCCTCTGACTGGGTGCTGGGGCCTAAATATCTTAACATGGCCTTATCCAGTGGTGGTTGATATGACGCATGATTCCTTGCTGTGGGAGCTCTCTCCTCTGTCTGGGTGCTGGGCCGAAATAACTGAGAGTGGCCTTCTCCGGTGGTGGTTGATATGACGCATGATTCCTTGCTGTGTGACCTCTCTCCTCTGTCTGGGTGCTGGGCCGAAATAACTGAGAGTGGCCTTCTCCGGTGGTGGTTGATATGACGCATGATTCCTTGCTGTGGGCCTCTCTCCTCTGTCTGGGTGCTGGGCTGAAATAACTGAGAGTGGCCTTCTCCGGTGGTGGTTGATATGACGCATGATTCCTTGCTGTGGGACCTCTCTCCTCTGACTGGGTGCTGGGGCCTAAATAACTGAAAATGGCCTTCTCTAGTGGTGGGTGATATGACGCATGATTCCTTGCTGTGGGACCTCTCTCCTCTGACTGGGTGCTGGGGCCTAAATATCTGAACATGGCCTTCTCCAGTGGTGGTTGATATGACGCATGATTCCTTGGTGTGGGACCTCTCTCCTCTGTCTGGGTGCTTGGCCGAAATAACTGAGAGTGGCCTTCTCCGGTGGTGGTTGATATGACGCATGATTCCTTGCTGTGTGACCTCTCTCCTCTGTCTGGGTGCTGGGCCGAAATAACTGAGAGTGGCCTTCTCCGGTGGTGGTTGATATGACGCATGATTCCTTGCTGTGGGACCTCTCTCATCTGACTGGGTGCTGGGGCCTAAATAACTGAAAATGGCCTTCTCTAGTGGTGGGTGATATGACGCATGATTCCTTGCTGTGGGACCTCTCTCCTATGTCTGGGTGCTGGGCTGAAATAACTGAGAGTGGCCTTCTCCGGTGGTGTTTGATATGACGCATGATTCCTTGCTGTGGGACCTCTCTCCTCTGACTGGGTGCTGGGGCCTAAATATCTTAACATGGCCTTATCCAGTGGTGGTTGATATGACGCATGATTCCTTGCTGTGGGAGCCTCTCCTCTGTCTGGGTGCTGGGCCGAAATAACTGAGAGTGGCCTTCTCCGGTGGTGGTTGATATGACGCATGATTCCTTGCTGTGTGACCTCTCTCCTCTGTCTGGGTGCTGGGCGAAATAACTGAGAGTGGCCTTCTCCGGTGGTGGTTGATATGACGCATGATTCCTTGCTGTGGGCCCTCTCTCCTCTGTCTGGGTGCTGGGCTGAAATAACTGAGAGTGGCCTTCTCCGGTGGTGGTTGATATGGCGCATGATTCCTTGCTGTGGGACCTCTCTCCTCTGACTGGGTGCTGGGGCCTAAATAACTGAAAATGGCCTTCTCTAGTGGTGGGTGATATGACGCATGATTCCTTGCTGTGGGACCTCTCTCCTCTGTCTGGGTGCTGGGCCGAAATAACTGATAGTGGCCTTCTCCAGTGGTGGTTGATATGACGCATGATTCCTTGCTGTGGGACCTCTCTCCTCTGACTGGGTGCTGGGGCCTAAATAACTGAAAATGGCCTTCTCTAGTGGTGGGTGATATGACGCATGATTCCTTGCTGTGGGCCCTCTCTCCTCTTTCTGTGTGCTGGGCTGAAATAACTGAGAGTGGCCTTCTCATGTGGTGGTTGATATGACGCATGATTCCTTGCTGTGGGACCTCTCTCCTCTGTCTGGGTGCTGGGCCGAAATAACTGAGATTGGCCTTCTCCGGTGGTGGTTGATATGATGCATGATTCCTTGCTGTGGGACCTCTCTCCTCTGTCTGGGTGCTGGGCCTAAATAAGTGAAAGTGGCTTTCTCCAGTGGTGGTTGATATGACGCATGATTCCTTGCTGTGGGACCTCTCTCCTCTGTCTGGGTGCTGGGCTGAAATAACTGAGAGTGGCCTTCTCCGGTGGTGGTTGATATGACATATGATTCCTTGCTGTGGGACCTCTCTCCTCTGACTGGGTGCTGGGTCCTAAATAACTGAACATGGCCTTCTCCAGTGGTGGTTGATATGACGCATGATTCCCTTGCTGTGGGACCTCTCTCCTCTGTCTGGGTGCTGGGCTGAAATAACTGAAAGTGGCTTTCTCTGGTGGTGGTTGATATGACGCATGATTCCTTGCTGTGGGACCTCTCTCCTCTGTCTGGGTGCTGGGCCAAAATAACTGAGAGTGGCCTTCTCCGGTGGTGGTTGATATGACGCATGATTCCTTGCTGTGGGACCTCTCTCCTCTGTCTGGGTGCTGGGCTGGAAATAACTGAGAGTGGCCTTCTCCGGTGGTGGTTGATATGACGCATGATTCCTTGCTGAGGGACCTCTCTCCTCTGACTGGGTGCTGGGGCCTAAATATCTGAACATGGCCTTCTCCTGTGGTGGTTGATATGAAGCATGATTCCTTGCTGTGGGACCTCTCTCCTCTGTCTGGGTGCTGGGCCGAAATAACTGAGAGTGGCCTTCTCTGGTGGTGGTTGATATGACGCATGATTCCTTGCTGTGTGTCCTCTCTCCTCTGTCTGGGTGCTGGGCCGAAATAACTGAGAGTGGCCTTCTCCGGTGGTGGTTGATATGACGCATGATTCCTTGCTGTGGACCCTGTCTCCTCTGTCTGGGTGCTGGGCTGAAATAACTGAGAGTGGCCTTCTCCCGTGGTGGTTGATATGACGCATGATTCCTTGCTGTGGGACCTCTCTCCTCTGACTGGGTGCTGGGCCTAAATAACTGAAAGTGGCCTCCTCCAGTGGTGGTTGATATGACGCATGATTCCATGCTGTGGGACCTCTCTCCTCTGTCTGGGTGCTGGCCGAAATAACTGAGAGTGGCCTTCTCCGGTGGTGGGTGATATGACGCATGATTCCTTGCAGTGGGACTTGTATCCTCTGTCTGGGTGCTTGGCCGAAATAACTTAAAGTGGCCTTCTCCAGTGGTGGGTGATATGACGCATGATTCCTTGCAGTGGGACCTCTCTCCTCGGTTTGGTTGCTGTCCGAAATAACTGAGTGGCCTTCTCCGGTGGTGGTTGAGATGACGCATGATTCCTTGCTGTGGGACCTCTCTCCTCTGTCTGGGTGCTGGGCCGAAATAACTGAGAGTGGCCTTCTCCGGTGTTGGTTGATATGACGCATGATTCCTTGCTGTGGGACCTCTCTCTTCATTCTGGGTGCTGGGGCCGAAATAACTGAAAGTGGCCTTCTCCAGTGTTGAGTGATATGACACATGATTCCTTGCCATTGGACCTGTCTCCAATTGATATTGGTTAAATTTTATTTATTTTATTTTAATTCATTTCCCTATCCACATTTGTTTGCAGGGGATTTACCTACATTTTGCTGCCTTTGGCAGCCCTCTAGCCAGTTCCTGGACTATTTTACAGCCTTTTAGTGCCTAAAAGTTCGGGTCGAGTTCGGATCCCGAACCCGAACATTTTCGGGAAGTTCGGCCGAACTTCTCGAACCCAAATATCCAGGTGTTCGCTCTAATTATTTGCAGTGATCTTTTACGCTCTAACATCCGGCAAAAATGGCTTGAAACTTTAAACATTGGAACTAAAATGCTTACTCAAACTACTTATTACTTATTCAATATGTTGAATAAATGTGGTCAAATACAACTATAACTATACATGTTTTATGGCCCCACAAATACAACAGCCCACACAATAAAGTAAAAAATGAACAAAAATGTTAGAATTCATATAGCATGGTGTCTCATTAATTAACACTATAGTCTTGCAGTCCTGGGGTTATGGGTAGAGTTGAGTGAATTAAACTTCTGATCATAGATCATGTCAATTTGTTGATTTGAAAACATTTTAAAATAGGAATCTAAAGTCGTTCTCGGTACCAAGGTACCCGTCAGTACGGACTTCGGATTCCTATTTTAAATTGTTTTCAAATCCGTAGACTGGAATACCGAAGTCATTTACAAAAGTACCACACAACTTTGGATGAGACAACGTTTTCCTACACGGAGCAAATACAGAAACAGAATTACAAAGTTTTTAACAGATTGACTTCTGATCTGTGATCAGAAACTCAATTTGTTCAACCCAAGCACTGAGTTTAAATTTGACCAAGAACAAAATCTACAGTGCTTTTGCCTGTTCTCCCCATGTTTGTGCAGGTTCTTTTGATAACTCTGGTTTCTTTTCACATTCCTAAAGGCCCCTTTACACTGCTTGTCAGTGAAGGAGACCACTGCATTTACATGCAGCAATCTCTTCTATGGTATGGGGAGGAGTGATCACTAATGCTATTGCTCATCTCTGTGCAGAATAATTTGGGTGTCTGCACGAATTATTCTATTTCACTTGTGTATCAGATAATCTGCGGCACCTTCACACTGGCAGATTATCTGTAAGAACATTGGTATAAACTCTTATTATCGATAATCTGCCTCACTTTCGGAAAGTGTAAAACATACTTAAAAAGTACTTTGAAGTTTGTTTGCATTCTATGAAATTAAACAATACACAAATTTCTCCCCATGCAGTTTTCATTTCTTTTCAGCACATCTCATGTTTACATGAGGCAACATAGTATGTACAAAAAATGGTTTTTTAATGTTAAATAAGTGTTTGCTTGTTAGATGGGTGACGAGCGGTATGTTTATATGCAACAATTATTAGGTAAATGAATGTTTGTATGAACATTCTATCACAATCTTTGGCCCATATAAAATACTCATTAATGTTGACCAAACCTGAACTGTAAAGTTCAGGTTCTTACCGGACTTTAGGGTTTTTGGTACCCAGACCCGAATATTTCTATAAAAAGTTTGGGTTCGAGTTAAGTGTTCGGCGTTTAATAAAGCTTGCTGAAAGGCTGCAGGGTAGCCAATCAACAAGTGCTTAAGATGTGTGCCCTTAGAAGCCATCACAGCCATGCCTACTAATGGCACGGCTGTGATTGGCCAGTGCAGCATGTGACCCAGCCTCTATATAAGCTGGAGTCACGTAGCGCCACACGTCATGTCAGCTCTTTTAAGTAGTGTAGGGACAGGCTGTGAGGGAGAGATTAGGAAAGAATCTGATATCAAAGCTTGGTGTTAAGTCTACCATCTACAGCAATTTTTTTGTGGGCGCAATTCAACACTTTTGAACCCTACCCTGAGCCCAGTGACACAGAAAAATACGTTTTAATCTGTCTGTAAGTTAGGTGGGTGTCGACGGCCATTTTGTATATGTGCCAGGGACAATAATTTAATCCTGTTCTTGTAGATCAGTGGGCGACATATACCCATTTTTAAGTGCACCTGCACTTCATATGTGCCAGGGGAGGGAAAATAATATAGGTAATCCGTCTGTGAGTTCAGGGACCCAGAAGGTGACATGTTCCCATTTTTTTCTGTAAAGTACCCCTGTGTTGCATATGTGAAAGTGTAAGCAATTCAGTAAATCCATCTGTTAAATTCTAGAGGGACAAATTAATTTTTTTTGCTAAACAGTACTTTTGCGGCCTACACTGTATTTATGAGAGTGAAATATAACCAGTAAATATAACTTTAACATTGTTGGTGAAAAAAAATCACTTATTTTTTGCCATAAAGTACATTTGCGGCATGCACTGCATTTCTGAGAGTGAAATATAACCAGTAAATCCAGCTCTTACATTGTGGGTGGACATTTCCACAGTTATCAGTCAATGACAAGTGGCTTGAAGGGTGTGTTCCTGCTGCACTGCATACCTGACAGGGTAATATATTCTGTAAATTTGGCGGAGTTTATATTGTTGGGTGATCTTTACCCCTTTTTTCTTTCAAACTACCACTGCACTGCATGCCTGACTGGGAAATACATTTTGTAAATCCGTCTGTTAGTTGGTGGGTGAACGCAAACCCTGGTCGGGGTGCTGCTAGTGGTGGTGGAGCTCCTGTTGCAGGGAGAGGACGTGGTCATTCTGTGCCAGCTACACGCCCAAATGAAACACCTTGTGTGCAGTTTGGAGGAAGAGGTGGTCGTCGCACAGAGCCACCAGCACAGCAAAAGAGGGAGCAGGGTGCAAAAGCAGAGCGTCTGTCCCCTAGAATGTATGCCTGTTACTGCCCACCATACCCTGGGACTGAGCAAACCAAAGCCAGTTCCAAGGAGTTCCCTGGCGTGGCAGTTCTTCAGACAATGTGCTGATGACAAGACACGAGTGGTTTGCACGCTGTGCAATCAGAGCCTGAAGAGAGGCAGAAACGTTATAAGTCATTCATAGAAAATTTATAGCTCACCCATATGAAGATTCCAGCGTGCACGGTGGTTCAGAGAAGTTTCTGAGTGGTAACTTCAGGTGCATAAAGGATGTTCAGCACTGCTTGGTTGTTTGGTGCAATATCTTCCTTTTATTTTGTGGCAACAAGATTTGTAGAAACACACTGTACAGCGGAAAAATTCACGCTGTTCAGACCCTGGGTCCTTAGTTGTAACAGTAACTGTTACAACTAAGGACCCTAGGGTCCGAAACGCGCCAATTTTACCGCTGTACATTGTGTTTCTACAAATCTTGTTGCCATGTAAATAAAGGGAAGATATTGCACCAAACAACTCAAGCAGTGCTGGACATCCTTTATGCACCTGAATAAACGTCTTAAACCTGAGCACAACCTGCATGACCAGGCATCTAAATGCAAAGCACAAGCTGCAGTGGAGTAAACATCTCAAACACCAAGAAAGGTCTCAGGTTCCTTCTGCTCCCTCTTCTGCTGCAGTCTAGGCCTCTTCCGCCACCTCTGAAGAGACAGTGGCACCTGGCACCCTGCAAACAGAGGATGTGGCAGAAATACCACCACCTCCATCACCAAGCATCTCCACAATGTCCCATGGCAGTGTTCAGCTGTTCATCTCCCAAACACTGGAGAGAAAGAGGAAATAACCCCTACCCAACCACGATCCCTGGCCCTAAATGCCAGCATTTCGAAATTCCTGGCCTTTGAAATGCAGTCATTCCGCCTGGTGGAGACGGACACTTTTAAAAACCTTATGGCGGTGGCTGTCCCACAGTATGTGGTTCCCAGCTGCCACTACTTTTACAAGCGAGCCATCCCTTCCCTGCACAACCAAGTGGCGGACAAAATCAGGTGTACACTGTGCAATGTCATCTGTGACAAGTTCCACATGACAACTTAACTGATACGTGGACCAGTAAGCACGGGCAGGAACGTTATATCTCCCTAACATCAAACTGCTGGGCCTCAGGTGGATAGCAGTTTGCTGCATGTCCTTCCGCCAACGAGGATTGCAGGGTATTTCTCTTTGCCTCCTGTTGCCTCCTCCTCCTACTCCACTTCCTCCTCTACCACCTCCTCATCCGCTCAGCATAACACCTTCACCACCAACGACTGCAGACTGTTTTGAAACTCATCTGTTTTGGGGAAAAACTGTGGACGGGCATGGAACAACAGACCGATGAGTGGTTCGTGCCACTGAGCCTCAAGCCCGGCCTGGTGGTGTGAGATAATGGGCAAAATCTCGTAGCAGCTCTGGGCCTAGCTGGTTTGACACACATCCCTTGCCTGACGCATGTGCTGAATTTGGTGGTGCAGAAATTCCTTAAAAACTACCCCGATATGTCAGAGCTGGTGCAGAAAGTGCGGGCTGTCTGTGCACACTTTCTGCATTCTCTCCCTGCTGCCGCTCGCCTGTATGCGCTGCAGCATAACTCGGCCTTCCCACTCACCGCCTCATATACGAGGTGCTCACAAATTGGACCTCCACTTTGCACATGCTGGAGAGACTGTGCAAGCAGCAGCAAGCGATAGTGGGGTTTCAGCTGCAGAACACACAGGTGAGTCACTCTGCTGAACAGCACAACTTCACCACCAATGAGTGGGCCTCCATGCGAGACCTGTGTGCCATGTTGCGCTGTTTCAAGTACTCCACCAACATGGCCAGTGCCTATGATGCCGTGATCAGAGTTACTATCCCACTTCTATGTTTCCTTGAAAAAACGCTTCAGGTGATAATAGAAGAGGATTTGGCACAGAAGGAAAACGAGGAGGAAAAGGGATCATTTCCACTGTTATCAGGCCAGTCATTCACAAGTGGCTCAGAGGGTGGGTTCCAGCACCAACATAGGCCAGGTACACAATTGAGTACCTAGCCTATGGCACAGCCAGGGCACAGTTCTGGAGGGTGAGGAAGAGGAGATTGAGGAAGAGGGGGGGGGGGGAGGAACCACGTTTACAGCAGGGTGGCACCCAACGCATCTTTGAGTCATCACTGCAGCGTGGCTGGGGGGATACGGAGGACGCAAACAATACACCTCCCACAGAGGACAGCTTGTCAATGCCTCTGGGCAGCCTGGCACACATGAGCGACTACATGCTGCAGTGGCTGCGCAATGACCGCCGAGTTGCCCACATTCTATCCAGTGCTGATTACTGGGTGGCCACCCTGCTGGATCTCCATTACAAGGACAACATGCCATCCTTAATTCCCTCACTGGAGCGTGATTGAAAGATGCGTGATCAGGTAGATGAGCAGCTGATGGCATTCCCACCTGACACCGGGGTTTCAGTGGAAGCACAAGGCGAAAGCGGAGGAGGTGGAAGAGGTCGCCAACGCAGCTGGTGCACAGCCGGCACCTTAGAAGGCCGGGTTAGCATGGCCGAAATGTCGAAAAGCTTTGTCAGCACGCCACAACAACCAGCACCACCAGCTGATATGGAACGTCTTAGCAGGAGACAGCATTTCAGCAATATGGTGGAACAGTATGTGTGCACATACCTATACGTACTGACTGATGGGTCTGCCCCAATCAACTTCTGGGTCTCCAAATTCGGCACATGGCCCGAGCTTGCCCTTTAAGCCTTGGAGTGTTGGCCTGCCCTGTATATGGCCTGCCCTGTATATGAGTGTTGGCCTGCCCTGTGTATTGTCTGAACGTGTTTTTAGCATGGCAGGGGGCGTTATCATAGACAAGGGCAGCTGCCTGTCTACAGCCAACGTGGGTAAGCTCACGTTCATTAAAATGGACCAGGCATGGATCCCACAGCACTTGTCCGTACCTTGTGCAGAATAGACATGTATACCGGCCTCACCCAGCCTTTGTTATACTCCAGCACACTTTTTCTTTGTTTTCTTTTCTATATTTCCCAATGTTTTGGGGTCTGCCCAAATAAGTAGAGTTGAGCGAACTCAGTGTTTAAGTTCGGCGTCAAAGTCTGGTTAGGGTTATCGAAGAATCCCGTTATGGATTCCGCTACCACGGACCATAACGGCATTTGGAATCCATAAGGGGATGCTTCAATGAACCCGAAACTTGGACAACACTAAGGACCTGGGGTGATGTCACCGTCATGTGATCAGTGCAAGGGCGTGGCTCAGTACTGGATCACCTCTTATGGATTCAAAATGCCGTTATGGTCCGTGATAGCGGAATCCATAACGGGATGCTTCGATAACCCGAACCCGAACTTTGACGCCGAACTTAAAATACAAGTTCGCTCAACACTACAAATAAGTAAATAAAAAGTTAAAAACAAAAATCTGTGTTGTTGGTGCTTCCACCTACAAGGCCACGTCCATCGCCTCTTTAACCTCCTACTCCATATGGACCTCATCCTCCTAGTTCAAGATTATTATTTTTAATTTTTATGTATTTCATGGTATTTTAACCTCTTAAGGACACATGTACCCGTACGTCCTGTGTCCTGTCTGTAAAGATGGCGCCTGCTCCTGCTCCATGCAGACGCTTAGCCACGGGTGTCTGCATGGTTCCTGTAGCAGACACCGCGGCTAATGTTCGCGACAGGCAGCGAAGCTGATCGCGGACATTTAACCCCTCAGATGCCGTGGTCAATCCTGACCACGGCATCTGAGTGCACACAAACCGAAAGTTTTACTTCGGTTTGCGCTCTGGCTCCCCGTGTGGCGATCGGAGGAGCCGGAGCATGCCTGTAGTAGCCTGGGTTTCAATGAATGAAACCCAGGCTGCTCTGTAGTATTTCCTATGGAACCTTGCCTGTAATAGGCTTCATAGGAAATATGCAATTTTTCATATATTCCAATGCTATTGCATTGGAATGTATGAAAATCGCTATCAGATGATTGTAAGTTATAGTTCCCTATTGGAACTATATAAAAGTGTAAAAATAAAAATAAAGTTTAAAAATAAATAAATAAAAAAACATAAAAGTTCAAATTACCCCCTTTGCTAAAATAAAAATAACTAAAAAAATTTAAAAAATACACATCGTGGGTGTCGAAATGTAAAAATATAAAAAAATATTCCCCATACGTCAAACAGCAAAACGGAAAAACGGATTCGCCATTTTTGGTCGCTTCATTTTCCACAAAAAAATCACATAAAACGTGATCAAAAAGTCATACACACCCCAAAATGGTATCAATAAAAAGATAAGATTATGACGCAAACAATGAGCCCCCATACAGCTCTGTACATTTAATTACATAAAAGTTATAGGGGTCAAAACATGGTGACAAAAAGTAAAACTGATTTTTTCCCACTTTTGAATTTTTTTTTCACTATCAAAACGCAAGAAAACCTATACATATAGGGTATCGCCGGATTCATGCTGATCTGTGGAGTAAAAGTAACTGGTCAGGTTTATCGCACATCAACGTCGGAATTTAAAAAGCCTAAAAACTGTGGTGGAATTGCTTTTTTTTTTGCAATTTCACCCCATTTGGATTTTTTTTTACCCGCTTCTTACTACATCATATGCAATATTAAATGGTGGAGTTGGAAAGTACAACTTGTCCCGCAAAAATCAAGCCCTCATATGGCTATGTGAACCGAAAAATAAAAAAGTTATGACTCTGGGAATGCAGGGAGCGCAAAACGAACACTCAAAAAATAAAAAACCTCCGATCCTTAAAGGGTTAAGTAATTTCCCTATCAACATTTGTTTGCAGGGCAATTGTCCAGCTCTTACGCCCATTTTTCTTCCTTTT
This sequence comes from Bufotes viridis, assembly GCA_033119425.1. Lineage (NCBI taxonomy): Eukaryota > Metazoa > Chordata > Amphibia > Anura > Bufonidae > Bufotes > Bufotes viridis. Next base: position 175,813,876 of record CM065591.1, read on the forward strand.
GCAGCCTTCTAGCCATAGTTCGTAGAGACCACAGCATCTTGGCAATTACACAGAGGGATGGGGCTCATCCTGTCTTTCAGTTGGAATTAGAGATGAGTGAATTTTTCAAAAATTCGATTCGCCGGTCTGCCAAATTAGTTAAAAAACTGCTATTTCCTGGCTGCAGCCTTTATAGTGGTGTAGAACACTGTGCCTTGCAGTAACACGCATAGGGAGTCTGGTCTGGTAGTGAAATACTACTGTGAGTCCATATAACATGCGTCGCTCTTAGAATCACTGCACACTTCACTTATTTGGGCGATCACGGGGTCAAAACTGACCAAATAACTCAAGTGTAAACTCAGCCTTACAGGTCGATGTTAGCACCAAGAAGAAGAGCACTTCTTTTACACCGTTGTAAACTGATTTCACATAGATGTCTACAGAACCTGTTCTATTAAACGTTTATACAAGTAGAGCCCCCAACAGAAAGGAGAAGGTGTTAGCAGTAAGTTTGTGTTGACTAGAGATGGCCCGAACTATTCGCGGCGAACATATTCGATGTTCGCCCTATACTTTATTATTGAGCAAACTTTGACCCTGTACCTCACAGTCAGCAGACACATTCCAGCCAATCAGCATACCCTCCCTCCCAGGCCCTCCCACCTCCTATCTAAACGCAAGGACAGCATCCATCTTAGATTCATTCTGAAGCTGCAGTAATAGTAATTGTAAATCGCAATGCGATTAATATAACCTGTATTATTCGCATTGCGATTACAACTTAGATCTGAGTTTCTAATGGTTGTATTGCTAGAATATAAAGAAGATAACGAATATAGCACTATATTCTCAATCTTCATTATATTCTAGCAATACAACAACCATTAGGAACTCAGATCTAAGTTGAATTCTCAATGCGATTAATATTACCTGCATTAATCACATTGCGAATTCAACTTAGAGCTGAGTTCTAATGGTTGTTGTATTGCTAGAATATACGTTATATTATAGCAATACAACCATTAGAACTCAGCTCCAGTTGTAATCGCAATGCGAATAATACTTACAATTATTAATCGCTTGCGAATCCATTTGATGCCTCTATTTGATTGTATATGACGGTTGACTATGACTACCACCAATGTTCTGCTGCCTCCAAAGCAAGATATCTGAACCCACCAAGGGCCATTTGGGCGTTTTTGATAGAAAACGCATCAAAACTCATCTGCGTTTTATAATTTTTTATTTAATTTTTTTGTGTATTTTGCCACATTTGGTTGCATATTTACATTTGGTATAGGCAAATATGGTAGTCTAGATCATTACTCTGCCCAAATCTATATTCAGCTACATGTCAAACAATAATCCTAGGTTTTGGTATAGACACATGATCTAGACTACCATATTTGCCTATACCAGATGTAAATATGCAACCAAATGTGGCAAAATACACAAAAAAATTTACTAGAAAATGAAAAAAATTATAAAAACGCAGATGCGTTTTTGATGCGTTTTTTATCAAACACGCCCAAATGGCCCCTGGGGGGTTCAGATATCTTGCTTTGGAGGCAGCAGAACGTTGGTAGTAGTCATAGTCAACCGTCATATACAATCAAATAGAGGCATCAAATGGATTCGCAAAGAGATTAATAATTGTAAGTATTATTCGCATTGCGATTACAACTTAGAGCTGAGTTCCTAATGGTTGTATTGCTAGAATATAACGTATATTTTAGCAATACAACAACCATTAGGAACTCAGCTCTAAATTGAATTCACAATGCGATTAATGCAGGGTATATTAATCGCATTGAGAATTCAACTTAGATCTGAGTTCCTAATGGTTGTTGTATTGCTAGAATATAACGAAGATTGAGAATATAGCGCTAAATTCTCAATCTTCATTATATTCTAGCAATACAACAACCATTAGGAACCCATCTCTAAGTTGAATTCGCAAATAAGATGTCCCAAACTATTCACCGGCGAATAGTTCCCAACGAACATAGCTTGTGCGCGTTCGTCGCGGCGGGCGAACATACGCGATGTTAGGTCCACCCCCTATCATTGAGTAAACTTTGACCCTCTACCTCACAGTCAGCAGACGCATTCCAGCCAATTAGCATACCCTCCCTCCCAGACCCTCCCATCTCCTGGACAGCATCCATTTTAGATTCATTCGGAAGCTGCAGTCTTAGTGAGAGGAGGGAGAGTGTAGTTGCTGCTGATTTAATAGGGAAATCGATAGCTAGGCTAGTGTATTCAGTGTCCACTCCAGTCCTGAAAGACTCATCAGATCTCTGCTGTAAGGACAGCGTCCTGACAACACCCCAAAAAGCCCGTTTTAGGGCTAGTACATTAGTCTCCCTCCCAGACCCTCCCACCTCCTATCAAAAAGCAAGGACGGCATCCATCTTAGATTCATTCTGAAGCTGCAGTGTTAGTAGTTGTAATCGCAATGCGATTAATATAACCTGTATTAATCGCATTGGGATTACAACTTAGATCTAGCTTCTAATGGTTGTATTGCTAGAATATAACAAAGATTGCGAATATAGCGCTATATTCTCAATCTTCGTTATATTCTAGCAATACAACCATTAGGAACTCAGCTCTAAGTTGTAATCGCATTGCAAATTCAACTTAGAGCTGGGATCCTAATGGTTGTATTGCTAGAATATAACGAAGATTGAGAATATAGCGCTATATTCGCAATCTTCGTTATATTCTAGCAATACAACCATTAGGAACAGATCTAAGTTATAATCCCAATGCGATTAATGCAGGTTATATTAATCACATTGCAAATTCAACTTAGAGCTGGGTTCCTAATGGTTGTATTGCTAGAATTTCTAGCAATACAACCATTAGGAACCAAGCTCTAAGTTGAATTTGCAATGCGATTAATATAACCTGTATTAATCGCATTGCGATTACAACTACCACACTCTGCGTCAACTAGGTATTTTTCCATGGGAGTTTTGCCATGGATCCCCCTCCGGCATGCCCCAGTACAGGTGTTAGTCCCCTTGAAGCAACTTTTCCATCACTATTGTGGCCAGAAGGAGTCCCTTTGGTTTTTAAAATTCGCCTGTCTATTAAAGTCTATGGCGGTTCGCACTGTTCGCATGTTCGCGAACATTTGCGGAAGTCCGCGTTCGCCGTTCGCAAGCGGAAAATTTTATGTTCGCGACATCACTAGTGTTGACGTCAATGATTATTTGGCCCTTCCTCTGATCCGTCAGAACAATAACCCCAAAAGACTGATTCTGTTTGTTGAGGATCTGCCTTCACTCGGTCAGCATTTGGTCAGTAATCCATCAGTATTGCTAATGCCAAAAAATACAGGAGAGGATCCAAAACAGAGATGACAAGTGAATGAGGAGACCACAGAGTGGACCAATGACAGAGTCTGGAGGTGGCGGCAGCATCATCAGGAGGCCACAGAGTGGCACAATGACAGTGTGGAGGTGGCAGCAGCATCATGAGGCCACAGAGTGACCTGGTGACAGAGTGGGGAGGTGGGTAGTTATAACAGTACCCGCTGACGATATTCGGTAAGGAGTAGTTGGCATCAAATGTGTGGCATCAGGCAGGTGGCAGCATCAGAATAGTAGCTGATGCAGGTAGCCAGAAGAAACCTGTCTTTTCTGTCAAAGTGTTGGTGTTGCACCATGGATGATCTAGCCCAGGGCTGGCCACCTGCGGCTCTTCAGATGTTGTAAAACTACAACTCCCACCATTCCTTGCTGTAAGCTGATAGCTGTAGGAAGACTGGGCATGCTGGGAGTTGTAGATTTGCAACAGCTGGAGAGCCGCAGGTTGGCCAGCCCTGATCTAGTCTCTAGTGATGAGTGGGAGGTGCCATATTCGATTTTGCGATATATCTCAAATATTCTATTGAATATTCGTCATATACTCGTCAAAATCGAATATTTGTCATATTCTATATATTGCGAATTTAACGCAAATTTATATTCGCGTTGCGAATGAAACTTAGAGCTGGGTTCCTAATGGTTGTATTGCTAGAATATAACAAAGATAACGAATGTCACAAATTCATGAATATTGCACTATATTTATTTCTCAATCTTCGTTATATTCTAGCAACAACCATTAGGAACTCAGCTCTAAGTTCAATTTGTGATGCGAACATATACTCGCATTGCAAATTCTACTTAGAGCTTGGTTCCTAATGGTTGTATTGCTAGAATTGATGAAAATAACAAATATCACGAATATAGCACCATTATATTCTCAATCTTCGTTATATTCTAGAAAGCCAACCATTAGGAACCCAGCTCTCAGTTGAATTTTTAATGCGAACATATAGTCGCATTGCGAATTAAACTTAGAGAATGTTATGTTATGGTGTAATTTTTACTAATAACTTTATTGTAAGGCCCCTTTAGTCCAGTGAGGCAAAGCTATGTGTAGGCCTTGAACTACAATGGAAACTTACCATCTGCCTGCTACTGCTGTTGTCCTGATTTTAAAGAGTTCTGTGTAGGCCTTATACTCAACTATTACCAATAACTGCTGCAATTTTCCTGACCACTATAGGTTCTGCATAGGCTTTATACTCCACCATTAACAAAGACTGATGCTATTATCCTCACCACTATGAGTTCTGTGTAGGCCTTATACTACCCAATTTCCATGTACCTGCGGCTGCTGTATGTCTTGATACTGATGAGTTTCGGCTGGAAAAAATTTGCCTCAATGTAACCAGAGTTGTTATAATAAAACAGAAAACCAAAAATGATTTAAAGCCAAACCAAACTTTATAAATAAAATATAAAAAAATGGTTTAAACAAACATAAAATAAAAAATAAATAAAACTAAGGCAGGACTTTCAGTTAATCCTGCTGGCTGAGCAGCTCCGCTATGGCCTTCTGATGCCACTCCTCCATGGCCTTCATTTCTTGATTATACCGAAGCTTGAAAGCCCTCATCTGCCTGGAGTGCTCCAGCTGCAGCAAAATAATTTTTTTTTCATTTCTTTTAGTACTGCCCAAAAAAAAAAAATTATTGGCAATCAGATTAAATAACATTTATTGATTGATGTATAAAGGAGCTGGCCATTAAAATCGCAATCAGTTATATAGTTTTTTACTTAGGAATATTTCAATACAGTATTTTTTTTTGTGGGATGAGTTGACTGTTTGATTGGTACTATTTTTGGGGGCGGACGTCTTTTCTATTGCTTGGTGTTGCTAATTTTGATATGTAAGCTGGCAAAAAAATGGCGCAGTTTTTTTGGTGCAATTTTAGTTATTTATTTATTTTCAGTGTTCAACAAAGGGGTTAAGTCATGTGATCATTTTTAATGAGCACGTTAATAGGGACGCGGCAATTCCATAATGAGTCTCCATTGTCTATGAGTCATATTTTCTTTTCATATTGTCTCAAGTAGTGTATAATTTATTGCGGGATGTGGTGACGGTTTGATTGGTACTATTTTGGGGTGCAGAAGCCTTTTTGATCGCTTGGGGTTGGAATTTATGTCATGGAACGTTACAAAATATGTATATAAAATATGTCTGTTTTTGACACTTTAATTTTTTTTTTTTTATGGGATTTGCCAAAGGGGTAAGGTCACGCTATATTTTTATAGAGCTGCTTTTTACGGATGCGGCTATACCAATTATGTGTACTATTATTATTTATGTAATTTTTAGATTACATAAATGAATATATATGAGAAAAGACCATTTCTAATTTATTTTTCTTTTAAATTTGCATTTTTTTTGTCTTCCAATTTTTTTAACTTTTTTTTTATATATATTTTTTTTATTTATCAAAACCCATCTGGATCCTGAAGATCCATTGGGCCTGATCACTACACAGTGCATTGCAATAGTCATCTATAGTAATATACACTGTATAGTTAGTGTTATACTTACACTAAGGCTGATCAGATCTCAGGGTCTGATCAGCCTTAGGTAAATTGCAACTAGGACACCTATGTAAGGTGTCCGGGTGCCATGGCAACAATCTTGCTGTTGCGGAAGCAGTGACATGGAAGAGAGAGGGAGCTCCCTCCCTTTCAACCACATAGATGTCGCTGGCCTGAAACAGGCTTTTTTTAAAGTGCTGCTCTACGATTGGTTGTCTGCAGAGACAAAACAATCAGAGCACTTACTAGCAAGGGAACACTCTGATTGGTCCCTTGGCGGCTTACCACTTGTGTCTGCTTCTGGGGAGAGTGGAGACTCCGGGGCTGTGACACTTTATAGTGTCACAGCCCCGAAAAGCAGTTTGGGCGTGGCCGTACGTCGAAATGCAGCAAGTCACTTGTTATTTGGTTCTACAGTTATGTCAGAAAACATGAAGGGGTTAAAGGATAAAAATTTAACATGTTTATTATGGTTTTCTGGAATAAACTGACACCAGTGACTGAGTTAAAACACGCAAAACACAAATTATTTACCCTCCTGGTGGGGGGTGGTCACCAGCTCCTCCTTCTCATTCTCCTCATTAGAAAAGGTGTGGTCTGAGGGTCTAGCATCCTCATGCTGTGGGGTAGGGGCAGAGGGTCCTGCCTGCTCCTGCTCCTCCTCCTCCGACACCTCCTCCTCCCGACCACTGCCTTTTTTGAAGGCCTGCAGTGGACCGCGGGGACGGGATGACCTATAATGACAAAATTTTCATAAGTTATAAAAACCTCATATAAAGCATACATGTACATATAGATTACAGAGTGTTGGTGAAAGATACAAAAGTTTTGTAAGTATTGTACCTGGGCAGATTTTGTTTCGGATCTCAGTCATCCAATCCTGATGTCTCTTCTTCAGGTCGGACCACTTTTTAATAATGGCCATCCGCTTGTGCTTGCCATTCTGGTCATAAAATAGCTCAGAACCGATCCTCCTCAGGATCCACTGCTTCTCCAAGCGGGACCTAGTGGTGTCGTATTTAATCTGTAACATGCGCTGCAGGATAAAATGCAACCATATAATCCCAAATTTTTAAAATTAAAGTATTAGAAATGAATGTCATCATCTCAACACAACAAAAATATTTGAGTGTAAAATATTAGATTTAATGTCACAGTTATAAAATCGGATTGTATTGAAATTGTATGTGTGTGGGGTATGATCAATCGGAGATATTGGCCATCTGAGGAGAGGTGTACCTGTCTAGTGAGGTGACGGTACAGTATGGGGTGTACAGCTGGTCCACCTCCACATGGTGCACCCTGGGTAACGCTAAATGAACCAGCAAATATGGTGGTCAAATGGTGGTCAAACATTACTTCTCCTGACCAACCAGACGCATATTAGAATCCAAAGACTGTGTGTGTGTGTGTGTGTGTGTGTGTGGAGAGGGATATACACTGTGGTGTACACTTTGGGGTATACACTTTGGGGTATACACTGTGGGGTATATAGTGTGGGGTATACACTGTGAGGTATACACTGTGGGGTATACACTGTGGGGTATATAGTGTAGGGTATAAAATGCGTGGGTATGCACTGTAAGGCAGGAAAATGGATGTGCATATGAGAGATATTTCTCTGCTGTCCATACATACATGCTACCAGACATAGTGGTGTGATATCATAACAATACGTAGTGTACCTATCATTAACCCCTTCACGCCCAATGACATAGCTGTACGTCATCGGGTTGTTGTTTAAACATGGCACCCTCTCTTGGCTGATGCGGGCGCCATAGCCGCGACTGCCAGTAATGTCGATCAAGAACTTTGAACCTCTCAAATGCCGTGGTCAATTGTGAACATGGCATCTGTATGCGCCAAAAAATGTTTTACTTTAGGTTTTGCGCTGGACCCCGTGTGGCAATCTGAGGAGCCGGAGCCTTCATGCAGCAGCCTCGCTCTTTGTGAATGACACGAGGCTGCTGCATAGTATTTCCTTTAGAGCCCTTGCCTGTAATAGGGCTCCATAGGAAAGTAGGAAAATCATCATAGACTCCAATACAAGTTTATTGGAGTCTATGATAATAGCTGATTGTTATAGTTCCCTATGGGAACTATCTAAAAGTAAAAAGAATAAACCAAAAATGTAAATCACCACCCTTTTCTCTAAAAAAAAAAAATTACTAAACAAAAAAAAATGCACATCATGGGGTGGCACAGAAGGAAAGGAATGCCATACGGTTTTGAAAGGCAGATTTTGCTGGACTGGTATTTTGACACCATGTCCCATTTAAAGCCCCCTGATGCACACCTACAGTAGAAACTCCAAAAAGTGACCCCATTTTAGAAACTACGGGATAAGGTGGCAGTTTTGTTGGTACTATTTTAGGGTACATATGATTTTTAGTTGTTCTATAGTACACTTTTTGTGAGGCAAGGTAACAAGAAATAGCTGTTTTGGCACAGTTTTTATTTTTGTTATTTACAACATTCATCTGACAGGTTAGATCATGTGGTATTTTTATAGAGCAGGTTTTCACGGACACGACAATACAAAATATGACTATTTTTTTGGTTATTTTTTAGTTTTACATAAAGCATTTTGAAAGCCGTAGTTTTATTTATTTTTGGGCGACTGTCTTGTGTAGGTGCTCATTTTTTTAGGGATGAGATGATGGTTTGATTGGCACTATTTTGGGGTGCTTATGATTTTTTGATCACTTGCTATAACACTTTTTGTGATGTAAGGTGACAAAAAATGGCTTTTTACACACCGTTTTTTTTACGGTATTCACCTGAGGGGTTAAGTCATGTGATATTTTTATAGAGCAGGTTATTACTGACGTGGCAATACCTAATATGTCTACAGTGTGTATTACCCATACAGCTTCCTGCCTGTGAGATCCAGGGGTGCTGGATCTCACAGGCTCTTCACTGGAAGGCAGCTCCGATGCTAAGGTAAGCATCGGGGCTGCCTTCCCTGCTATTGTGTCCCCATTACAGCAGCACGGGGACCCGATAGCCACCGCACCCGCTGCCCGATTACCTGGAAAAGCTGCAATCCGCAGGTCTGAATTGACCCACCCCCCGCGCATTGTCCCAGGGTGCCTGCTAATTGATTTCAGCATGCACCCAGTTCCGATCACCGCCCGCTGCGTGGCGGTGATCGGAACTACACACGATGTACCGATACGTCATGTGTCCTAAAGGGTTTAAAAACCCGTAAAACTGGGGTGGCATTGCTTTTATTTAGCAATTTTTGTTTGGCTTCCCAATACATCATATGCAATATTAAATGGTGGCATTAGAAAGTACAACTTGTCCCACAAAAAACAAGCCCTCATATGGCATTGGCTGTGTGAACAGACAAATAAAAAAGTTCTGGCTCTTTGAAGGCAGTGAGCGAAATAAAAGGCTAACAAAAAAACCTCTGGCTTTGACAGTGTTAATATGCACTGACGCAAGATAACATGTGAATTTGTATAAATACATTGGAATAACAAGCATGTGATATGTCATACAGTGCTATAATGCGGAATTACTTACAGTGATCAGGAGATCTTCCTCAACTTCTTTAAAATTGCTCGAGACGATTTTCGCTCGAGTCACACACGAGTAATGCACTGCGATTCGAACTTCCACCTATCAACAAACTCGCAAGACAAAGCCACGCCTGTATAGGCTCACACAAATATTTCAATGAAGATTATAATTCTCGCAATAGAAACACCTATTGGTTGCCTTGATAGAATGAATGATTATTGAGAATATACCCCGCTGTAAGTTGGATGTGCAGTGCGAGTAAACTTACTTAAATTACTTGCATTGCGCATCCAACTTAGTTCTGTGTATAGGCAACGTTTTCCTAATAATGGTTGGCTTGCTAGAATTAACGAAATTGACGAATATGAATATAGCGCGATATTCTCTATATTCGTGAATTCTAGCAAGCCAACTATTAGGAACCTTTCCTATACACAGAACTAAGTTGGATGCACAATGCGAGTAATTTAAGTAAGTTTACTCGTATTGCGCATCCAACTTTGACAACTTTCCGATTGGCAATAGTAAAGTTGCCTAAAGCCTATGCCACGCTCTAAGTTGGATGCGCAATGCGAGTAACATTCTCGCAGTGCGCATCCAACTTAGTTGGGTTGCTTGATAGAATTAACGAATATAACGAATACGAATATAGCGCTATATTCTTTATATTAGTTAATTCTAGCAACCCAAGTACCCCCCAACCATTAAGAACGTTGACTATACACAAAATTAAGTTAGATGCGCAATGCGAGTAATTTTAGTAATTTTACTCGCATTGCGCATCCAACTTTTACCATGGTCTAGATAACCGTGATTCTCAAATCTGACAGTACATTCTAGCATGGAAGCATTCCTATGGTGATGGGGACACTCCATGCGCACGGGCACTCGGCAGACTTGGCAACGGGCAAGGAGCATGGAGTCCCCCAAACATGTAAGAAGAACTGCTTTTGGGAAGTAGGAACAACTTAAAAAAAAAAAAAGTGAATATTAAAATTAACAAATATATAGTACTATATTAGAAATATTCGCGATTTATCGAAGTGCCGATATTCACGATTAAAATTCGCTATTGGAATATTCGCGCTCAACACTACTAGTCTGATGCATCTGGAATTGGTGGGTGGAAATCCTGGCTGATCCACGCCTGATTCATTTTGACAAAGGTCAGTCTCTCTACATTTTGGGTGCTCTGATGCCACACTACCGGACAAGCAGGACAGCTTTTCCAGGGCAAACTCTGCCAGTTGCAGCCACAAATCCAGTTTGGCTGCCCAGCAGTCCAGCGGATCTTCAATGTGGGGTGGCAGGGTGCTGTCCAAGTATGCCACCACCTGCTAGTTCAGGTTCTGCTCCAGCTCTAGCTGCTGCTGCTGTTGAGTAGTTTCTTCACTAGGTGGGTGAAGAAAGCTTCTCATCAGCGACTCTAGACTCAAGTTGCTGCTGATTGAGCTGGAACTGCTTCAACCCCTCCCCCCCCCCACCCTGCCACAGCAGCCATGGCAGAGGAACGTGAGCGCAGAGGGCCTCCTGGTCAGACCTGCGAGAGGATGGACGATGTTGCAGATAGGCAGCGGTTAACTGACTACATGGGATGTCTCTATAGTAGTTCAGTTTGTCCTCCCTCTTAGTGGGTGTTAAAAAGGCCCTTATTTTGGACCGGTAGCGAAGGTCCAACAAGGAGTAGACGCAGAAGTCATCCCTCTGCCGAATGCGCACAATTCGTCTTTTACTACGCAAGCAAGTGAGCCTTCATCGGGCCATTTTTGCAAGTGACACGGAGGGAATCCCTGCCTCCATCTCCACTGCATACTGCCTCTGCCTTGTCTTCCTCATAACCCTGTAGCTCCTCTGTCTGCTCCTGATCCTCCTCTCCTGTCACCTGTGTAGAAAAACGACCCATGTAACTACACATTGCTTGTGCATATTTGTGATTTCTTCATTGACGCAATTATTCAACCCCTTAAAGACTACCACTCTTAAGAACAGAGGTTCATTCAAGTGTTTTTTCGATCAGGTATTGAAAACACCTGTGGATGTCAAGAAGCAGCAATCAAGCATAATAAGCACCAATTAGGCAGATTTAAAATGACTGTGATACTCAGCTCCTTCTAGACATTTACTGGTGTGTTTACAAACATGGTGAAGTCAAGAGAATGGTCCAGGAAGACAAGAGAAGAGGTGATTTCTCTTCACAGGAAGGGCAATGGCTATAAGAAGATTGCAAAGATGTTAAACATACCAAGAGACACCATAGGAAGCATCATTCGCAAATTCAAGGCAAAGGGCACTGTTGAAACGCTACCTGGTCGTGGCAGAAAGAAGATGCTGACTTCGACTGCTGTGCGCTAACTAAAGCACAAAGTGGATAAAAGTCCCTGTGTGACTGCTGAGGAACTGAAAAAAGATTTGTCAGATGCGGGTACTGAAGTTTCAGCTCAGACAATAAGGCGCACACTGCGTAATGAAGGCCTCCATGCCAGAACTCCCAGGCGCACCCCCTTGCTGTCTCCAAAGAATAAGAAGAGTCGACTGCAGTATGCCAAAAGTCATGTGGACAAACTACAAAAGTTTTGGGATAGTGTTCTGTGGACTGATGAAACAAAATTAGAACTGTTTGGGCCCATGGATCAACGCTATGTTTGGAGGAAGAAGAACAAGGCCTATGAAGAAAAGAACACCTTGCCTACTGTGAAGCATGGCGGGGGGTCAATCATGCTTTAGGGCTGTTTTACTTCTACAGGTACAGGGAAGCTTCAGCGTGTGCAAGGTACCATGAATTCTCTTCAGTACCAGGAGATATTGGATGAAAATGTGATGCAGTCCATCACAACCCCGAGGCTTGGGAGACATTGGACCTTTCAACAGGAGAATGATCCCAAGCATACCTCCAAGTCCGCTAGAGCATGGTTGCAGATTAAAGGCTGGAACATTTTGAAGTGGCCATCGCAGTCACCAGACTTAAATCCGATTGAGAACCTCTGGTGGGACTAAAAGAAAGCAGTTGCAGCGCGCAAGCCTAAGAATGTGACTGAACTGGAGGCTTTTGCCCATGAAGAATGGGCAAAGATACCCGTAGATCGCTGCAAGACACTTGTGTCAAGCTATGCTTCACGTTTAAAAGCTGTTATAACTGGAAAAGGATGTTGTACTAAGTACTAAGATTGAATGTCACTTGTGGGTTGAATAAAACTGATAATGACGTGAGCACAGAAGAGACATTTGTGGTTATTTCATTATAAATGTTATGTTATATTTGTCTGACTTACAAGTGCCTCTTTGATTTACTTGTAAACGAGTTGACTGAAATGATCAAAATCAATGTCAAACTGGCCAAAACACTCAATTTCAGTGGGGGTTGAATAATTTTGAACACAACTGTATGGAGGCTGGAATTCCAACAGGTGGAAACGTTGCATATCAGCCTATGTTGGGGGATGCTGTTCTGCCGCTGCAGCTGAAGGAAGTTGTGCTTTGTGGTGTACGAGTGGCTGAAGTGCATGCAAAGTTTTCTGGCCATTTTTAGGATGTCTTCCAGATGGGTGAAAACTTCAGGTTTGACAACCAGATTGAACACATGTGCCATGCAGGGCACATGGCTCAGCCCTCCTTGATGCAGTGCCAACACCATGTTCTTCCCGTTGTCGGTCACCATGGTTCCGATTTTGAGCTGTCAAGGAGAAATCCAGGATTCAATTTTTTGCTGAAGAAAGTTCCTCCCCTGTGTGACTCTGTTTGCCCAGGCAAACCAGGTGCAGAACAGCGTAATAGATGTGAGTCTACAATCATCCATCAATTTTCCCAAAAGAAGCCTGTTTCTTATAAAAAATTTCACCAATTTCACTAATTTAGTCCATACAGCAAAAGGACGCATACAATCACCCATAAATTTTCCTGAAAAAAACATGTTTGAAATAAAAAATTTCACCAATGAAAAGATAATGGAATTCGGTTTATACAGAAAAAAGTCTACAATCACCCATCAATTTTCCCAAAAAAGCCTGTTTCCCATAAAATATTTCACCACAATATAATTCGGTTAATACCTCTAAAAGGGCTTTACCACAAATAACTGCACCGCTGAACGGCGAATATATTTTTCTTTTTGCACTAATACACAACAAAAAGGGCTTTACCACATATAACTGCACCGCTGAACGGCAACTTGGCCCTTATTTTTTTCCACTTTTGCCAGTAATAAATGGCAGACAGGGCTTTACAATATATGACTACACCACTTTTCCATTTTTACACTACACAAAAGGCTTTTCAACATATAGGTGCAACGCTGAAGGGCGAATATATTTTTTATTTTGTCACTAATACACGGCAAACAGGGCTTTAGAATATATAGCTGCACCGCACAAGGGCAAATAAGACATACTGTAGAAATATTTCCTTGTAATAAACCCTGTAAATGGCTGTATCAAACAGCACTTGCACCCCAATAACATGAACGGTTTGCTGGAATGACAGAGCTGTATAATGGCAATTTAGATCCCCAGTCAGTGCAGCAGGGTGTAATTGGATTGTTCCTATAACCAGTCTGTAAATTTGGCTTCGGATTGAATCGAATATTTTCTGAAATTCGGATTGAATTTCACTTTGTCAGCTTCGATACGCTTATTTCTAGTTGCAACCCTGTAAATGCAATTGTGGGTTGCTGAGTGATTGTCATGGATGCTCAATTTTAACTTAACACACACTGGTAAATTGTTTCCACACCGTGGGTACTGCTACAGTAATCACATATATACGCTGCTTAATTATATTGAACACCCCTGCCCAAAAAAATTAAAATAATTGTGACCATGTGGAAACTGAAAACATGTAAATGGACAACTGAGTCTTGATGCTCAATTTCAACTTATTACACAAAAGTAGATTGCTGCCACACCATGGGTATTGCTGCAGTAATTACATATACATAAATAAAAAGGATTTCTATGAAAATGGGAAATAAAAAGTATTTTCTTACAGGTAGATTCTTCTGATAGTAGACACAGCCATAGGTCCTATCTCCCCTCTTCTTGTCTGTCAGCTGCCCTGCTTCTATCCATTGTACACAACACACACAATTCTTTGGAATCCTAGCCTTTCCCTTCACTGTCCCTGGCAATAAGCTTGATTGATTGATTGATTGATTGATTTCTGACTGTATATGATTGATTTTTCACTGTCCCTGACTCCTTAAGATCATTTTTCTCTTTCTGCTAGGGCACCTCCCTGCCTGCTGCAGCACTGATTGGTTGAGCCAATCAGTGCTGCAGCAGGCAGGGAGGTTTCCCTAGCAGAACAAGCAGAACACCATTCTGACAACATGCTCATCCAGGCTGTCTATCAGCCTGGAAACCAATCAGGGTTAGCCCTCCTGCCCACACTTTCTCTCAGGGTCATGTGAGAACCCTTTTTCTTCCTCTCTAGTGTTCCTTTCTTGCAGTCATATGCACTAAAATTTCGCTACGCCCCATTTTAGTGGTTTTGTCCGAAACAAACCCAGAAATATTTGATTTGTATGCCGTCTGAAAAACAGCAAAGTTCAGACCAAACTCAGTTCAATCCAAACTTATTTGCTCATCCTTAGCACTTCCATACAGTGGACATTCTTTCAAAAATAATTCTCTAACAACATATGTTATTACATGTAATTTGTAAAATATAATGTGCAATCAGTACAGAAGTGTTCATCATAGTCTTCACTAGAGAGAGGAATAAAGGCGACTGATAATCTGCTGGACTCATGATGGATTTATTCTAGCCATGGTGTGAGAAACATGTCTCTTCTTGGACTTGTCTGACAGCATGGTTAAATTATCTACTACTTAGCACATTATTTTAGGATGGAGTCATTTTGTGAAGTTGAATAAGTTTCACTGCTTTGCTTCCAAAATAACTTAAACATGCACTATAGTCGTCAGCATAAAAAACACCCCTTAATTGAAATCACAATCTCTTATCAGACCTGAAACCTCCATCGTGGATATTGCAAAAATTAATTATCAGCTTTAATCTACAATTTCCAGGAAATGATGGTAGGAAATGCTACCTAATGCTATCTCTTTGCACAGGAAAAAAGAAACTTTAATCAGGTGCGTGGCTGGGCACAAACGGCCGGAGGAACAGCCCCTTGGGCAAGTTAGGAAGGTAATTACCATAAACATGAAACCTATTTTTATCGCAAATGAAACTACAGGTGGGGGTAAAACTAGTATATTTTTAATGATATAATGGAGACTGATATCATGATACTTATATGTCTGTATGCAAAATCAGCCTGTCAGTGCCCCTTAAAGAAAAAACTAAAAATTATAAAAAAAAACTATATTTCTCTTTTCTTATCAATTTTTTTTTCTATTACAAAATGTTTTAAGAGAAAACATCTCCAAAACCATTACCATATGCTTGTACCCTGAAAATCGATGCTTTTTATGCAATTTATCTACTGTCTGGGCCCGCCCGACTTCAAAAGACTGGAGCGTATTCTGGATTTTGGCCATCTATTTTTCTATTTCTGGTTCTATAGCACCGTAATTCCAGAAAGCTGTTGCACAGCACCAAAATGTTACAAGCCCTTTCAAAGTTACTTTCTTTATGTTGTTTTTCATTTGGGGGAAATTTGGATACTTTAAGGATTTTTTATTTAAATGTTATAAATGAAGAAATTTTGCATGCGTTTGTACATTTTATGCAGAAAAAAAACTCTGCTATACAAAAGATAGCGAAAACGAATTCCACGATTTTTTAAATAAAAAAGTCAGTATGATTGTATATTTTACACACACAAATTTCACTATACTAATGCTAAAACTAATGTATATATTTATATATATATATATATATATATATATATATATAATATATATATATATATATATATATATATATATATGTTATTAATTGTAACCACTTGATTAAATAATTATGTACACATGTAATGAAAAGCTGGATATGTATATAGACACCAGAATGATTTTGGTCTGTGCACTTGGCTTGAGAAGGATCCCGGAAGGGGATTGAAACGTTGCTTATTTTGTGTCACATGTGTGAATAAATACACTGCGTTTTTTTCACAAGAAGAGTGCTGCATTGATATATATATATATATATATATATATATATATATATATATATATATATATATATTATAAACAGACAAGAGGGGAGTTTGTATGAGTTTTCTGTATTTCTCTTTTTTTACATTTTTCTTTAATTTTTAAAATTAATTATTTATTTTTTATTTTTATTTACCGTATTTTTCAGATCAGACCACCAATCAGACCCCCATTGTTAATCAGACCTCAGCTTATAGCCCCAATCAGAACCCCAATGTTCCAATGTTAATAAGACCATCAATAAGACCATAAGACCTCAGCTCAGACCCCAATGTGAATAACCTCAATCAGACATCAGATAAAAGCCCCGTAGCCTCATATCAGCCCCCAGACTCATATCAGCATTGCATTTACCTGTGGTACTAAGGAGAGCTTCTATAATGGAAGGGCTCATTAGTATTCGCCCCCATAAGAAGCACACCATAATGGGGGGAAAAAGTGTGTATTTGGGCTTGTTCACACACACCGCAATTTGCGGAATGGAACGGGTGGCCCTTTGTAGAAATGCTTATTCTTGCAAAAGGACCAGAATAGGACATGACTCATAATTTTTACAGGGGCCACGGAACAGAGCAACGGATGCGGACAGCACATGGAGTGCTGTCCGCATCTTTTGCAGCTCCATTGAGGTGAATGGGTCCGCACCCAAGCCACAAAAGATGCAGCTCGGTTACAGAACCAAACCTCAGTCATGTGAACAAGCCCTTATGGGGAGAAAAATTCAGTATTTTTTTTTTAACGTGAATCAACCCCTTCCTGCCATGGCCAGGGAAGAAAGAGATTAATTCACATCCTGCAGGCTGACAGTCAATTTTACATCCAGCAGGTGGCGCTCTTACATAATGAAAAACACTATTTGCTGACTTTTACATTTAACATTGGGATAGATCCTTGTAGCAGGGTGCTAGTGGGGAGGGTGGAAACAGCATAAGAAGTCCACACAGTGGCCCTATGACATAGTGATGAGGTGGAAGCAGCATGAGGAGACCACAAAGTGGCCCAATGACAGAGTGTAGAGGTGGCGGTAGCATGAGGAGGCCCGAGATTGGCAAGGTGACAGTGTGGAGGCGGCAGCCGCATGAGGAGGCCACATAGTTGCACAATAACAGAGTGTGGAAGTGGCAGCAGCATGAGGAGGCCACAGAGTGGTATGATGACAGAGTGTGGAGGTGGCAGCAGCATGAGGCCACAGAGTGGCACAATGACAGAGTCTGGAGGTGGGGGCAGCAGCATCAGTAAGCGGCCACAGGGTTGAACCATGACCGAATGTGGAGGTGGCGGCAGAATCAGGGGGCCACAGAGTAACACAATGACAGAGTTCGGAGGTTGCGTCAGCATCCAGGGGCCACAGAGTGGCACAATGACATTGTGTGGAAGTAGCAGCAGCATCAAGAGGCCACAGATTGGCAAGGTGACATAGTGTGGAGGTGGCAGCAGCATGAGGAGGCCACAAAGTTGCACAATAACAGAGTGTGGAAGTGGCAGCAGCATGAGGAGGCCACAGAGTGGCACAACGACAGAGTGTGGAGGTGGCAGCAGCATGAGGCCACAGAGTGGCACAATGACAGAGTCTGGAGGTGGGGGCAGCAGCAGCATTAGGAGGAGGCCACCGGGTGGAACAACGACAGAGTGTGTAGGTGGCAGAAACATCATCAGGAGGCCACAGAGTGGCACAATTACAGTGTAGAGATGGCAGCAGCCTCAGGAGGAGGCCACATGGTGGCAAAATAACTGTGTAGTTGGAAACAGGATCAGGAGGCCACAGAGTGGCACAATGACAGTGTGGAGGTAGCAGCAGCAGCATCAGGAGGAGGCCACAGAGTGGCACGACAACAGAGTGTGGAGGTGGGTGGCAATAACAGTACCCGCTGACAATGGTGGGTGTAAAAAGGAGCACTTGGCATAAGATGTGTGGCATCAGATGGGTGGCAGCATCAGAATAGTAGCTGAGGTAGGTAGCCAGAAGAAACCGGTCTCTTTTGTCAAGGTTTGGTGGAGGGAAATCCTGGCTGGTCCACGCCTGATTCATCTTGACAAAGGTCAGTCTCTCCACATTTTGGGTGTACAGGCGAGTTCTTCTTGGGGTAACTATGGCCCCTGCCACACTAAACACCCGCTCTGATGCCACACCACTGGACTTGCAGGACAGCTTTTCCAGGGCAAACTCTGCAAGTTGTGGCCACAAATCCAGTTTGGCTTCCCAGTAGTCCAGCGGATCTTCAATGTGGGGAGGCAGGGTTCTGTCAAAGTATGCCACCACCTGCTGGTTCAGGTACTGCTCCAGGTCTAGGTGCTTCTGATGGTGAGTTGTTTCTTCACTATGCGGATGAAGAAAGCTGCTCATCAGCGACTCTAGAGTCAGGCTGCTGCTGATAAAACAAGTACTTTTCCTGCCACCTTACCCTCCCCCCACCCAGCAGCCATTGCAGTGGAACGTGAGTGCAGAGGGCCCCCCTGTCAGACCTGCGAGAGGAAGGACGATGGCGCAGATAAGAAGCAGCCAACCGACTACATAGGATGTCTCTATAGTAGTTCAGTTTGTCCTTCCTCTCAGCGGCTGTAAAAAAGGCCCCCATTTTGGACCAGTAGCGAGGGTCCAACAAGGTGGAGAACCAGAAGTCATCCCTCTGCTAAATGGTGAAAATTTGGCTGTCACTACGCAAGGAAGTGAGCCTGCATCGGGCCATTTGTGCAAGTGACTCGGAGGGACTCTCTGCCTTCATCTCCACTGTATACTGCCACAGTGTGACTGGGTCCTCCGCCTCATCTTCCTCATCACCCTGTAGCTCGTCTGTCTGGTCCTGCTCCTCCTGCTTCTCCTCTTCTGTCACCTGTGTAGAAAAACCTCCTCCTCCAGTTCAGCCGCAACAGGACTCATGTGGCCATGAGATCTAAGTGCCACGTCTCCAGTCCCCTGACCAGCCAGATTTAGCAGCATCTGTTCAAGGATATGAAGCAGTGGAATGACGTTGTTCATCCCGTAGTCCTGGTGACTGACATATAACGTGGCATCCTCAAAGGGCCTGAGCAAATGGCAAGTGTCACGCATGAGCTGCTATGGGCTGACATCCAAGATACACCGGGGAGTACTCCTGTCTGCTTGGATCATCAAGAAATTGTTTATGGTCTTTCTCTGTTCGTATAGTCGGTCCAACATATGGAGTCTGGAATTCCAATGGGTGGAAACGTCACATATCAGCCTATGTTGGGGGATGCCATTCTGCCACTGCAACTCACGGAGTGTGTGCTTTGCGGTGTATGAGTGGTTGAAGTGCATGCAAAGTTTCCTGGCCATTTTTAGGATGTCTTGCAGATGGGTGGAAGACTTCAGAAACTGCTTAACAACCAGATTGAACATGTGTGCCATGCAGGGCGCAGGCCTCAGCCCTCCTTGACGCAGCGCCGAAACCATGTTCTTACTATTGTCGGTCACCATGGTTCTAATTTTAATTTGTCGCTGAAAACACCAGGATTCAATTTCTTGCTAAGGGACATGGAACAGTTCCTCCCCTGTGTGACCTCGTTCGCCTAGGCAAAGTAAGTGCAGAACAGTGTGACACTGCCGTGCCCTGCACATATGGTATGCTGGAGGGCCCCTGTGAATTGTCACTGCAGTGGAGGCTGAGGACAAGGTGGAGGATGCGGAGGCAGAGGCGGACATTGTCGCAGGACCAACGGCGTGGCAACGTTGAGGCGGAAGCGCCGTCACCTGGCCAAGTTGCTTGTGTGGTTGAGCAGGAACAACATTCACCCAGGGGGCAGTAAAGGAAAGGATATGTATTGTCCCTGACCGTAGTTACAGCTCCACATGTCGGCTCTGCCAAGCACTTTGGCAGACACCCCTACGGGCTCAAGGACCAAGGACCGGTACACCTTCTGTTCTTCATGCGTGTGCAGGGCTGGTACTGCCTTTTTTTGTCAAATAAATGACGGCTTGGGACTCTCCACCTCGGCTCGGCACAAGCCATCAGTTCTCTGAAAGGTGCAGAGTCCACCACCTGGAAAGGGAGGGAATGCAGCACCAGCATCTTGGACAGGAGCACATTCAGCTTCTGCGCCATTGGATGTGTGCACGCATACTGTTGTCTCTTGGCAATTGCTTCGGTGATCGATTGCTGATGGAATGACTTATGAGGAGGAGAAGGGCGAGGAGCATCAGGACCAGCAGATGATGGGAAGGACAGACATCTCCCTTCGGCTGAGGTGGTGGAGCCTTGACTGCCTGAGACTGGGTGCGTGCCACTGGGTGAAGCAGCGGATGCAGCAGTTGCTGCAGCAGTCTGGACCACCAGATCGGAGCCATGGTTCTCCCAGGCCACTTTATGGTGATGCTGCATATGTTGACACAGGGCCGTGGTTCCAACATTGGCACCCTGGCCATGCTTCAACTTCTGCCCACATATTGTACATATGGCCATGTTCACCTCCTCTGGCAGCTTAACAAAAAACTGCCACACCACCGAGTAGGTGATTTCACCCCCAACACTACGCACTGACTGACTGCTACCGCCGCTGCCTCCGTGAACCCATGTACCACTACTTCCCGGGCAGGTAAGCTCCCGACCTCCCACAGCTACAACCCTGCTGACTCCCAGCCACGCTAGCAACTTGCTGACTCCGCCGCTCGCTCACGAACAAGCTGCCACCCTCTTCTCCCAATGATGATGAAGCCCCTTTGTCACCCTGCTTCTAAGTTCGATCAGCTACATCATCATCCTTGAGTACTGTCTGCACGCCACTGATGTCCTCCTCAACCGTCTCTGGGTCAGGAGCCTCACCGCTCGCAACACCAGCTCCCATGCCACTCTCCTTCTCACTACTTTTCTGCCTATTGGAGGAAGCAGCGGATGTCTTCTCCAGATCTTGGCTGGGCAGTAGCTGCTGACTGTCCTCTAGTAGCGCATCCTTGCTGAAAAGTGAAGCCGAGCCCACAGCATATAATACTTCTCTTGAGGGAACAGATAAGGACAGAGGCAGGTTGAGGACAGGTGAAGGCACAGGGCCTGCTCCCGGGCCATGCCGAATAAGTGTCATGTCAGAGTAACCCACCGACTCTTGACTTGGGGTGTCTGATGTCACTTGAGACGAAGTGGATGACTGAGACAGCTATTCAAATACTGCTGGTTTGCTGGTCAAGACATGACCGCTAGATGACACCGGGAGCTCAGGCCTTTCACTGTGACCCCTGCTGCCATGACCCCTTACTCTGCTGTGACCTCTGCCTGTGCCAGAAACATTTAGGCCTCTCCCACTCCCCTTCTCTGTCTAACATGCAGTTTCAAGAAAAAGTATGTGAACCGTTGGAATAATATGGATTTCTGCACAAATTGGTCATAAAATGTGATCTTATCTTCATCTAAGTCACAACAATAGACAATCACAGTCTTCTTAAACTAATAACACACAAAGAATTAAATGTTACAATGTTTTTATTGAACATACCATGTAAACATTCACAGTGCAGGTGATAAAAGTATGTGAACCCCTAGACTAATGACATCTCCAAGAGCTAATTGAAGTGAGGTGTCAGCCAACTGGAGCCCAATCAATGAGATGAGATTGGAGGTGTTGGTTACAGCTGCCCTGCCCTATAAGAAACACACACCAGTTCTGGGTTTGCTGTTCCCAAGAAGTGTTGCCTGATGTGAATGATGCCTTGCACAAAAGAGCTCTCAGAAGATCTACGATTAAGAATTGTTGACTTGCATAAAGCTGGAAAGGGTTAAACTTATAAAAGTATTTCCAAAAGCCTTGCTGTTCATCAGTCCACGGTAGGACAAATTGTCCATAAATGGAGAAAGTTCAGCATTGCTGCTACTCTCCCTAGGAGTGGCCGTCCTGTAAAGATGACTGCAAGAGCACAGCACAGACTGCTGAATGAGGTGAAGAAGAAACCTAGAGAGTCAGCTAAAGACTTACAAAAGTCTCTGGCATATGCTAACATTCATGTTAGCAAATCTACAATAAGTAAAACACTAAACAAGAATGGATTTCATGGGAGCATATCACAGAGGAAGCCACTGCTGTTCAAAAAAAACATTGCTGCCAAAGGAGGTTCAACCAGTTATTAAATCCAAGGGTTTACATACTTTTTACACCTGCACTGTGAATGTTTACATGGTGTGTTCAATAAACACATGGTAATATTTAATTCTTTGTGTGTTATTAGTTTAGGCAGACTGTGATTGTCTTTTAATGTGACTTAGATGAAGATCAGATCACATTTTATGACCAATTTGTGCAGAAATCTATATCATTCCGAAGGTTTCGCATACTTTTTCTTGCAACTGTATTGTTAGATCAAATAATCAAATGTTAGAACAAATATTTTTTATTTCGCCACTAATACACGGCAAACTGGGCTTTAGAATATATCACTGCTCCGCAAAACGACAATTGGGCCCTAAATTTATTTTTCTCCTTTTACACAACACAAAAGGCTTTAAAACAGATAAGTGCAACAATGAACGGCTAATATACCATATTTTGATTTTGCCACTAATACACGGCAAATAGGGCTTTAGAATATATCACTGCACCACAGAACAGCAATTAGGCCCTAATTTTTTGGGTACTTTTACGCAACACAAAAGGCTTTAAAACAGATAAGTGCAACGATGAACGGCTAATATACCATATTTTTATTTTGCCACTAATACACGGCAAACAGGGCTTCAGAATATATCACTGCACCGGAGAACGACAATTAGGCCCTACATTTTTTCTCCTTTTACACAACGCAAAAGGCTTTAAAACAGATAAGTGCAATGATGAACTGCGAATATATTTTTATTTCACCACTAATACACGGCAAACTGGGCTTTACAACCTATAACAGCATTTCACAAGGCAAATAAGACGTACTGCAGATATATTTCCTTGTAATAAACCCTATTAATGGCTGTATCAAACAGCACTTGCACCCCAATAACAAGAACGGAATGACAAAACTTTATAATGGCAATTTGGATTCCCAGTCAGTGCACCAAGGTGTAATAGAATTGTTCCTATTACCTAGTTTGTAACTTCCCCTACTGAACCCTGTTCTACATAACTGCTCTGGAACAATTCCTTCCTATCCTTTCCCTGCACTTATAAAGTTTTTTAACCACAATCAAGTATTTCCTTTCACTGTCCCTAGCGCCTGCAGTCATGTCTCTCCCTGTATTAAGTACGCTGGTGAATGGCAGAATCTAATATAGCTATTATAGGGGTGACGCTATTGATGCTAATGACGCTATTTATAGAGCTGTGACATCACAGGGCTGGCTGGCTGCTGATTGGCTGCATGCATGTCAATATAGGTGATCCCGCCTTCCCAGAGTTGCTTTCTCCATGTCCTTACACGTGCAGCAGCCATTTTAGGAAAAAAAGTGATTCATTACCACAAAGTGCGAGGAAATTAGGCTTTGGTACAAATCTAATCTTTCCTGAAATTCGGATTGGATTCCACTTCATCAGCTTCGATTTGCTCATCTCTTCTTATGAGGCAGTAGAACAGTGCAAATGTTTGCGATGAAATCATCGTGACACCCTATGCCTGGACTCATGTTATGACATCATTGCACGAGACTCGGCACAAGAGTTGGAAGTGATGTCATTGGGACTTCCTGCACTGGGACTCATAACATGATTTGTGGCCTGCATCACAGATAGCAGCGAGGAATGAGGTATTTTTTTTAAACACTCACACGGGTCAGGATTCAGTGCAGGTGCTATACGTTCACGTCACGCATTGCACCCATGCGGAAAACCCCCTCGTGTGAAAGGGGCCTAAATGTGCTACTGCAAAAAAAAAAAAAAGAACTGGATCGCACATCCACAAGCTATGATTTGATCTCATCCCTGCTACTTAGCAAAAGACAGCGCTCCTTGGCGCTTGTGTACCGCCACCTATGCTACATACTGACTGAGGCATTAGTGTACATTTTGATCAAAAGGCATATACCCACTCACCACACCAAGGTTGCCTGGCGACCGCCAGTGCCACAGCCGCACACCAGCAGGCAGTGGGATCCAGCTGTCAAACAGCACCCCTCCTGGCACCGGGCCCCACCAACCCACCAGCGCAGCACCCCAACAACAACGGCCACCACCCAGCACAGCACCATGTGAACAGTTATTAAAGCTCACCTTATCCAACACATGCGCCAAGGAGCACTGTCTTTTGCTAAGTAGCAGTTTGTAATGCCACAAAGGTGTACTACAAAATTATTAAATTGAATAGAAGGTCTCTGTTATGGCAGGCAAGAAAAATTGGGCTAAGTTTAGAGAAAAAAGAGGTGATATTATTTACCTGTATAAATGTACTTGTGATCAATACAAAGAACTGGAACAGGATTTATTTGTTCCAAGGTCTTTATAAAGAACCAAAGAGCATTCTTTGCATATGGAGCAAAGGCAAATTAGATATCAATACAGCAAAAGACTCTTTACACTTAGAGTAGTCAAACTATGGAATTCCCTACACTAAGACACAGTATTGGCAGATAATATGTCAGCTTTAAAAATAGGGCTAAATCTAATAGTAAATTACACTGATGGTTGTAATTAACCTAAAATAAATGTGTATAATTGATCAGAAAATGGTGGAACTTGATGGTCCCTTTTTTTTTTTTTTTTTTCAACCTTTGTAACATGACATAGGTGTCCATTATGAAAAGGCTCAACATTTATGGATACTACTGAGCTGGAAGAAAACAGTTTATACTTCTAGAATATTACTGGTCTTTTAGTATTATGTTTAAATATTTGTCATAGTTTAGTAAAATCTTTATGCACTTAAGTTATGTTAAGTCTATTGTTTCCCAAATCTCAGATCTCACGATAATACAGTTGGTTTCAGAAGTGAAGTTTGGGGAAAAAAATACTCTCAATGACCCAGGTATCCATAAACAAGGGAATGGTGACAGCATAGGCTGTCACATTGAATCTATGTAAGTAGCTAAATATATATCCAAAGAGCTCATTGAGGCAGTTGGATAGTCTGCAGGAATTTGTGTGGTGAAAGTCTGCATAGATAATAAGGAAATAAGGAATACAAATAATACAGAATACGGATAATAAGGAAAGGTACCCAGATGTTTAGGGGAAATCATGAAGAAAGCATCTATGTATTAAAGGGAATCTTCGGTCGGTACTTGAAATTTCTCCTTGCATGTCATCTGTGGAGCGAAGGTTATTATACTAATATTTACTCTCCACAGCACTGATGTTCAAAAAGATCCTCTTCACGGTCATGTGACCACTCCTGAAGTGATTCAACATCTTCGGGTGTCTCGCTGTCTTCTTCTTTTCCTCTCCGAAGGAGGACATGGCCCGCCATAACTGATGTGTATGAGTGACAGTATAATGATCAGCAATAGAGACTGATCATACTGTGCATGTCACTGGGGGCACTGTGGATATCACACAGTGGGAACTGGATGGCACATGGGGCCACTGGATGGCACTGTAGATGGCACTGTTATGGGGGGGTGCTGTGGATGTCACTGTTATGGGAGGCTCTATGGACATCACTGTTATGGGAGCACTGTGGATGTCATTGTTATGGGGGGTGCTGTGGATGTCACTGTTATGGGGGATGCTGTGGATGTCACTGTTATTGGGGGCACTGTGGATATCATTGTTATGGGTGGTGATGTGGATGTCAATTATGGGGGAATCTGTGAATGTCACTGTTACTGGGGTGCTGTGGCTGTAACTGTTATGGGGACGCTATGAATGTCATTGTTATGGGGAGCTATGTGAATTTGACTTTATAAGAGCACTGTGGATGTCCCTCTTATCGGGGTGCTGTGGATGTCATTGTTATGGGGAAACTGCAGTTGTCACTGTTAGGGGGCACTGTGGATGTCACTGTTATGGGGGCGCCTTAAATGTCACTGTTATGGGGGTGCGTGTTCCCTGGGCTGATCATGGTAGTGTTCCGCGTGTATTACACATGATAGGCCAAGATAAAGATAAACATCAGCAGGTAGGACCAAAAAAAAAGAAAGGATTAGGTCTCATTCACACAACCGTATCCGTTTTGTGCTCTGTAAGTTGTACATCTGCTAAATAAGGATATTGTGAGTGTAAGACCCGCTTCTTTTTTGCAGACCCACTAACTTCTATGGATTCGAGGTTTGCATTTTGAGGACCAGAATATGACATGTTCTATGTTTTGCAGAACTGACATACGGATGTGGAAAGCACACAATGACATCAATGTGCTTTCCATATCTACTATATATACCACTTCCACAAAAGACAGGATATGTCCTATTCTGATGCTCAAAATGCTGACCTCAAACCCCTAGAAGTCAGTGGGTCTGCAAAAAAATGCAGGTCTCATACTGACAGCATCACACACGATGGTATCCTTATTTAGAGGATCTGTAACTTGCAGACCACAAAATGGATACGGTTGTGTGTACATGGATCTATCTACATACTTCGGCAAGCAGTATCATACAACATAGGATTAGCTACACAGCTCAGCAGACAGTATCATATAAAATAGGATTAGACACACAGCTCAGCAGGCAGTGTAGTACAAGATATGACTAGATACACACCACACCAGACAGTATAGTATAAGATGGGATTAGATGCACAGCTCAGCAGGCAGTATGTCAGGCACAGTAGGCTGTATTATACATGGCAGGATTAGATACACATGTGATTTGATGTGCTTGCTGATTTAAGCTGCTTATTGCACTCCTAGATCATGAGAGAAGAGCCTGTGGATTGTCAGTGATGTGATTTAGACACTGATTGAGAACTAGACTAGCAGGATTCATGTGTGGGTGTAATATTATGGTCACATGTAGTGGGAGTAGCTCCTGCACACTGAACAGTGGGAGGCAGGACCAGCCTGTGACTCATCACTCTGCAGTGTAGCCAGGCTTTATCAATAAAATTACCTATTCAACAAAACAGAAAACTACGAAAGTAAACCTAGGAAAAGTAAAAGATCTGCCAGGATAGTCTGATGCCCAGAAGGGGGGAAAGAAAGCACAGACATACAAACAGGTATTGGGGACATATGTATGCATGGTAAGGGGTGTTAGAAGCACACAAAAAGAATTTTGATTTTGGAAACAAAATGCCCTGATGCATTAGATTCATGACTTGCACTAGTGACTCGGGAAACATTATTAAAAAATAAGGGTTAAGGAAAAATTTGTACAGATCCCTTTAACTATGAGTCCCTTTAAGTGGGGTTTGACTGTTCATATAGGTAAGCTGCCATTCCCCCCTCCTACCCCAAGTTTCTGCCCTTGGTATAAGTTGGCACGAATACACACACATTTTAGTTTGGAGTCTGCACAGAGTTACATCTCTTTGTTCAGAAAGATCAAAAAGGTGGTGGTGGTGGTGGTGGTGGTGGGGGGGATAAATTAAAAGGAAATGTAATTATGATTTAAATAATTGATTAAGGGGGTCATTTTTTTTATGATGAAATATGCCTATATGGGGCTAGTCGGTTAGTCGCACCGCTATCTGCGACTTTTCCCTTTTCACGCCATAAAATTGTGGGTTCGGTGTGGGCAGGAAAGGGGACAGGGCGGTAGGCCGATTCTCATATAACATTTTCTACGTCTGTTTCAGGCATAGAAAAAGGTCTAAATGTAAGACAGAAAGGGACCCATATTTGGTGGTAAACTTCTGTGGGGGCACATGGCAGGACTCAGAAAGGAAGGAGCACCATATGGTTTTTGCATCGCAGATTTTGATGGATTGGTTTACGGGTGCCATTGTTTTTTGTTTTTTTAGTGATTTTTTTTATGTGGGGGTTCATTTTTTGTGGGGCGAGGTGACATTTTCATTGGTACCATTTTGGGGGTATATATGATTACTCGATATTATGCATTTTGCAAGGTGAGGTGACAAAAAATTACTGTTTTGGCACAGTTTTTATTTACATTTTTTTACAGCATTCACCTGAGGGGGAATATCATGTGATATTTTTATAGAAAAGGTTGTAATGGATGTGGCAATACCTAATGTGTCTATTATTTTATTTTAGTGAAGTGCTTTATGCCGTGCGCTCTCCTTCTGCTGAAACCGCAGTGCAGCAGAGGCAGAGCAGAGTGAAAAATTGAAGTTAACAGAATTGTTTTGCACCAGCAGCCAGTGCCCCCCTGCAGTCTGGTGCCCGGGTCAACGCCCCCGCTACGCCCCTGATATCTACACAGTGTAATACACTTACAGCTGTGAGTGATCTTACTACATAGTAATGCACGGTAGCAAGTAAAATGGGTGTGCCTTCTAACATATTCTAACAATAATAACAAGGCACATTGACAGCAAAAAAAGTGAATGTATAAATTGAGGTACTAGGTGTGTGGAGAGCAACCACTTAATTTTTTATGTTCTGTTTTATTGGAGCACCAAGGGATTTTTTATGAGTTTGAAGAACTCAGATGTGTGTGTGAAATGGTCACTTAATATTTATCTGTTTCTATGCCTATTTGATTATATAGCACATTGAATGTTATGTTTGTTACTCATTATACAGTCTGTAGACCATTGATCTGACCTCATACAGTGCAAAGGAGACAATGACTGGTGGGGGGAGGTTCATACAGTGGTGGACTTAGATGACATAGAGAGGAGGGAGGGTAAAAGGTGGACAATACAGGACACAAAGACAGACCCATCTGTCCCTCCCTTAACTACAAGCCACCCCATGAAGAAAGATGATAATTTTTTGTTTTGTTTTATAGGATGTAATTACAGAGTATACACTCAATGTGGTATATACACTCAGTATACAGTATGTGTTTTAAGAGCATTGTAAAAACACTACTCACAAATGATTAGGGATATTTGGCTTTTGGGTGAAATTTATGGAAAACTTAAAAAGTTCATGCAACAGTGACATCATATCTTGAAAGTAGGACATTTAAGTAGAAGCATGCAATGGTGATTTCCTCATCTCAAACAACAGCCAACAACAGTGGTGGGTATATCCCCACAAAAAATGTCAATATCTCAATAACTTGTTATGTGGCTGAGAGGGTTCCTCTATGCACCGTGGCTTCTCTTATAACAGGCGCCTGGAGAGCTCCCTTCAATGACACAAACGCACACAGGTGGTCTTAGAACGCAGCTCTATCTTTATCTTTGTCCTTACAGCTTTTATACATACACACTGACATACAGGAACAGGTGTGGTTCACATATACAATGTTGCTAAGTAGAAACAATTCACTATATGGAGGATAATGTAAATACATTCTCCCTCTAGAATGACGTTGTGCAACATCCTGTCCTTCATAGGGATCATATAGCTTATTCTGTTTAACCCTTCAATCCCTTCTTAAGTCATGAATCTGACTTATCTTCTTTCTCTCATAGAGAGGTAAGTAGCATATGGTTGTCCAGGATCTGTGGGTCTTGGACACATTCCACAAAAAATCTGTATGAGGGAAGGGATACATTGGATACAACAACATATGATAATCAAGGAAACAATAATAATTATAATACTGATAAATAATGTTCTTAACTAGAGTTGAGCGAACACCTGGATGGGGCTAGAGGGCTGCAAAAGTCAGCAAAATGTAGGCAAATGCCCTGCAAACAAATGTGGATAGGAAAATGAATTAAATTAAAATAAAATAAATTAAAATTAACCAATATCAATTGGATAGAGGTCCCATAGCAGAGAATCAGGCTTTAAGTCACCCACCACTGGAGAAGGTCACTTTCTGTTATTTTGGCCCCAGCACCCAGACAGAGGAGAGAGGTCCCATAGCATAAAATCAGGCTTCATATCACCCACCACCACTTGAGAAGGCCACTTTCAGTTAATTAGGCCCCAGCACCCAGACAGAGGAGAGAGGTCCCACAGCAAGGAATAAGGCGTCATATCACCCACCACTGGAGAAGGCCACTTTCAGTTATTTAGGCCCCAGCACCCAGAGAGAGGAGAGAGGTCCCACAGCAAGGAATAAGGCGTCATATCACCCACCACTGGAGAAGGCCACTTTCAGTTATTTAGGCCCCAGCACCCAGAACGAGGAGAGAGGTCCCACAGCAAGGAATCATGCTTCATATCACCCACCACTGCAGTGGGCCACTTTCAGTTATTTCGGCCCCAGCACCCAGACAGAGGAGAGAGGTCCCACAGCAAGGAATCATGCGTCATATCACCCACCACTGGAGAAGGCCACTTTCAGTTATTTAGGCCCCAGCACCAAGATAGAGGAGAGAGGTCACACAGCAAGGAATCATGCGTCATATCACCCACCACTGGAGAAGGCTACTTTCAGTTATTTAGTCCCCAGCACCCAGACAGAGAAGAGAGCTCCAACAGCAAGGAATCATGCGTCATATCACCCACCACTGGAGAGGGCCACTACCAGATATTTAGCCCACGGCACCCAGACAGAGGAGAGAGGTCGCATGGCAGAGGTTCAGGCTTCATGTCACCCACCATTGTAACAGGCCACTTTCAGTTATTTAGTTATTCATTCCATGTGGGGTCTAGGATCTCATCGTCCCCTGCATCGTCTTCCAAACAGTCTTCCTCCCTGACCTCCTGGTCGGTCTGCACACTGCAAAAAGTTGGCTCCTGTGTTTCGTCATCATCAGAGATGTGCCGACTCCGATGTTGTGGTATTCTCATGTCCTCATCATCAGGAAACATAAGTGGTTGTGCATCAGTGCATTCTATGTCTTCCACCACTGGGGAAGGGCTAAGTGGATTCCCTTGGGAAACCCTGCCAGCAGAGACTTCAAACAGCATAAGAGACTGCTGCATAACTTGAGGCTCATACAGTTTCCCTGATATGCATGGCGGTGATGTGACAGACTGATGGGCTTGGTTTTCAGGCGCCACCTGTGCGCTTTCTGCAGAAGACTGGGTGGGAGATAATGTTGCGAACGAGCTGAATTTTTACATGCCCCTAACACTATCTGCCTATTTATTTATTTATGTATTTTATTACACTAATCCAGGCACAGCAGTAACCACTGATTTAGGAGAATACCAATTGTAGGCCTAGTATTTAGGCCCTGGATGAAAGGTATCCTTTTATGGACAGATTTACACATGGGGATGCACAGTTGCGTGTGAAAAAATATGTAGGATTATGCCTTCAGCAATTGTATTTTAACACTTTGTGTAATATACCCTTTAACGGACAGAAATACAATGGGAGATGCAGGATAGCGTGTGAAGTTATTTAGGATGACCCTCTCAGCAATTGTATATACACCTTGAGTGTAATATATCCTTTTAGGGACAGATTAACACTTGGCCTGCAACAGCTGGAACACAAGATTCAGGGTATTGCTATATTGGCAAATAAATTTCACCCCAGAACAAAATCTATCCTTTGTCGGATACTATTCTACAGTCACAGATGGAACACCAAATTTACTGTATTTCTATTTTGGCAACTGAATTTCACCCCAGAAAAAAATATACTCTTTGCCGTACACTATTAAACTTGGCCAGCCACAGCTGAAACCATTGATTTATGGTATTGCTATTTTGGCAATTGAATTTCACCCCAGAACAAAATATATCCTTTGCAGGACACTATTAAACTTGGCCAGCCACAGCTGAAACCACTGATGTATGGTAATGTTATTTTGGCAATTGAATTTCACCCCAGAAAAAAAATATATCCTTTGCCGTACACTATTAAACTTAGCCAGCCACTGCTGGGACACCAGATTTACGGTATTTCTATTTTGGCAACTGACTTTCACCCCAGAAAATAATATATCCTTTGACGGACACTATTTAACTTGTCCAGTCACAGCTGGAACACCAGATTTACGGTATTTCTATTTTTGAAACTAAATTTCACAGCAGAAAATAATAAATCCTATGAAGGATACTATGAAAATTGTCCATTCACAGCTGGAATACCAGATTTATGGTATTGCTATTTTGGCAATTGAATTTTACCCCAGAAAATTATCTATCCTTTGCCGGACACTATTAAACATGGCCAGCCACAGCTGAAACCACTGATTTACGGTCTTGCTATTTTGGCTATTGAATTTAACCCCAGAACAAAATGTTTCCTTTGCCACACACTATTAAACTTGGCCAGCCACTGCTGGGACACCAGATTTACTGTATGTCTATTTTTGCTACTAACTTTCACGCCAGAAAAAAATATACCCTTTTACGAACAGATTTACAGTAGGCCTGCAACAGCTGGAAAACCAGATTCAGGGTATTGCTATTTTGGCAATTGAATTTAACCCCAGAACAAAATATATACTTTGCCGGACACTATTAAACTTGGCCAGCCACAGCTGAAACCACTGATTTATGGTATTGCTATTTTGGCAATTGAATTTCGACCCAGAACAAAATATTTCCTTTGCCAGACACTATTAAACTTGGCCAGCCACAGCTGAAACCATTGATTTATGGTATTGCTATTTTGGCAATTGAATTTCACCCCAGAACAAAATATATCCTTTGCAGGACACTATTAAACTTGGCCAGCCACAGCTGAAACCACTGATGTATGGTAATGTTATTTTGGCAATTGAATTTCACCCCAGAAAAAAAATATATCCTTTGCCGTACACTATTAAACTTAGCCAGCCACTGCTGGGACACCAGATTTACGGTATTTCTATTTTGGCAACTGACTTTCACCCCAGAAAATAATATATCCTTTGACGGACACTATTTAACTTGTCCAGTCACAGCTGGAACACCAGATTTACGGTATTTCTATTTTTGAAACTAAATTTCACCGCAGAAAATAATAAATCCTATGAAGGATACTATGAAAATTGTCCATTCACAGCTGGAATACCAGATTTATGGTATTGCTATTTTGGCAATTGAATTTTACCCCAGAAAATTATCTATCCTTTGCCGGACACTATTAAACATGGCCAGCCAGCCGGACACTATTAAACATGGCCAGCCACAGCTGAAACCACTGATTTACGGTCTTGCTATTTTGGCTATTGAATTTAACCCCAGAACAAAATTTTTCCTTTGCCACACACTATTAAACTTGGCCAGCCACTGCTGGGACACCAGATTTACTGTATGTCTATTTTTGCTACTAACTTTCACGCCAGAAAAAAATATACCCTTTTACGAACAGATTTACAGTAGGCCTGCAACAGCTGGAAAACCAGATTCAGGGTATTGCTATTTTGGCAATTGAATTTAACCCCAGAACAAAATATATACTTTGCCGGACACTATTAAACTTGGCCAGCCACAGCTGAAACCACTGATTTATGGTATTGCTATTTTGGCAATTGAATTTCGACCCAGAACAAAATATTTCCTTTGCCAGACACTATTAAACTTGGCCAGCCACTGCTGGGACACCAGATTTACTGTATTTTTTTTTTGCTACTGACTTTCACCCCAGAAAATAATATATCCATTGACGGACACTTTGAAATTGTCCAGTCACAGCTGAAACATCAGATTCAGGGTATTGCTATTTTGGCAATTAAATTCCCCCCCAGAACAAAATCTATCCTTTGACGGATAGTATTAAACTTGTCCAGTCACAGCTGGCACACCAGAATCAGGGTATTGCTATTTTGGCAATTAAATTTCACCCCAGACAAAAAAAATACCCTTTTACGGACAGATTTAAACTAGTCCTGCAAAAGCTGGAACACCAGATTCATGGTATTGCTATTTTGGCAATTGAATTTCACCCCAGAACAAAATATATCCTTTGCCGGACACTATTAAACTTGTCCAGCCACTGCTGGGACACCAGATTTACTGTATTTCTATTTTTGCTACTGACTTTCACCCTAGAAAAAAATATACCCTTTTACGGACAGATTTAAACTAGGCCTGCAACAGCTGGAACACCAGGTTCCGGGTATTGCTATTTTGGCAATTGAATTTCACCCCTGAAAAAAATATATCCTTTGCCGTACGCTATCAAACTTGGCCAGCCACAGCTGAAACCACAGATTTATGGTATTGCTAATTTGGCAATTGAATTTCAACCCAGAAAAAAATATATCCTTTGCAGGACACTATTAAACTTGGCCAGCCACAGCTGAAACCACTGATTTATGGTATTGCTATTTTGGCAATTGAATTTCACCCCAGAAAAAAATTATATCCTTTGCCGGACACTATTAAACTTGGCCAGCCACCACTGAAACCACTAATTTATGGTATTGCTATTTTTGCAATTGAATTTCACCCCAGAACAAAATATATGTTTTTTCGGACACTATTATACTTTGCCAGCCACTGCTGGAACACCGGATTCAGGGTATTGCTATTTTGGCAATTGAATTTCACCCTAGAACAAAATATATCCTTTGTCGGACACTATTATACTTTGCCAGCCACTGCTGGGACTCCAGATTTAGGGGATTGCTATTTTGCCAATTGAATTTAACCCCTTAATAAAATATTGAAATTTCTATCCTGAGTTTCTAGGGGTGACAAAAACCACAGCCAAGCCCCTGATGTAGGATTTAGCAAAAAAAAAAAACTAGTATTGATGGATTTACGGACTTGGCAGCTTGTGCTGGTGCACCACAAGTCACAAAATGGCCGCCGATCACCCCAGAAAAAAGTGACAGAAAAACGCTATGTGCAGCCTAAAAACCAGTGAGCAATTAACTAGCAGAAGTTGAATGATTCACAGCTGTAGATCGATCACTTCATTATGTGCTTTTGCTGACTTTTCCCTGCCTAATCTCGCCCTCAGAGAAGCTGCGTCCTCTCCCTACACTAATCAGAGCAGTGTGACATGCCGCGCTACATGACTCCAGGTTAAATAGAGGCTGGGTCACATGCTGCACTTGGCCAATCACAGCCATGCCATTAGTAGGCATGTCTGTGATGGCTTCTTAGGGCAAGAAGTAAAACGCTAGCTGATTGGCTGCTGTGCAGCTCTTCAGAAAGCGGGAAGAAATCGCCGAACAATCGACCCGAACCCAAACTTTTTTGAAAATGTTCAGGTACGGCTCTGTGTCCCGAAGACCCCAAAATTCGGTACGAACCCCAACTATGCTGGAACTGTTCGCTCAACACTATTCTTAACCAACTCAAATCCAGCAGCCAGCTCAACAACCAGTCCCACCAGTTGGATGAATCAACATCCTTCTTGATATTATTGGCAATTTCATGTAACGCTTGAATATGGGACTGGATTGATCTGGAATGGTCAGATAGATTAAAG
Source organism: Bufotes viridis (assembly GCA_033119425.1). NCBI lineage: Eukaryota > Metazoa > Chordata > Amphibia > Anura > Bufonidae > Bufotes > Bufotes viridis. The sequence continues at coordinate 175,849,552 of CM065591.1, forward strand.
CAACACATTCCTTTAAAATCTTGACATCCTATATTATGTTTAAGTAACAGATAATCTACAGCAAATCTAGCTTCTAGCAGTGCTCCTCTTACTCCTTGTAGATCCAAAAGCATGTCTGATAAGGCGATAGAGGTATGGTTCAGAGATTTAGCCAAGGCACATGCAATAGAATTTATAGTACGAGTATTATATATAGCCAGTCCATGCACTCCTAATATAGAGGCGCCCAAACTTGTATATTCTGCATGCCTGAGAAGGAGTAAAGTAGAGTCACAGTCTTCTGATAAAGTCGTGGCAACCGATCTATAAGCTCTCCTGATAGGGGTTTGACTGGGAAGGGCCAAAGTCAGCCTGGATAACGCACAGGGACCTCCAATAACGTTAGCAGGAATGTAATTGTAAGTGCTGTTAACACAAGACAAAAACCATCCCTTAGGGAGCATTATATTATAGATAAAACCGGGAGTCACAATGGTCTTATTACAAATCATGGAATTAGTCAGGGAGCTAGCAAGCCTTCTATTCATTTTATAGGTCTCGTCAATATAATCATATACACTATTCTTAGGTAATCCACTTTTTATTTCTCTACTATCGCAATATAATTCATATCCTGGGAAATGGTAAAACAGGTCTCGGCTGCAGTCACATTAATAGTAATTATTCTAATAGTATCCCTGCTATTTCTTAATTTCTGACACTCCCCACAGAAGTCATAAAAGGGAATAAAAGATAGCGTATTTATAGCCATCGACCAGACTTCAAGGAGGGATTCATGGGGTGTAGGACACAGCAATAACACATGTTTGTATAAGATCCCGTGGGCTCCGTAAGTCTTTAATGCACAATGTACTAACATTTAGGGCATCTGCCATCCTGACTATTCTATACTGTTCAGAATAAACGGGTCCGGGATCAAAGGGATCCTGCTCCTGAGCTCTTTTATGCACTGACTGATTATTTGGTGCACCGCAGAAGAAACTCATCTCCTCTGGGTGATAAATACATGTAGTAATTATCCAGACTGGCAAGGAAACACAAAGATTAATAATTATCAGCAGACAAACAAATCTCCCAGAATATTGTGGGGTCATCATCTTCAGCCTGTGGCGAGGCACTTTTCAGGGAAACTTCTTCTGAGCTCCCCTCTTTGTTCAAGGATTTCACACCTGCTTCACCCTCTTTGTCTTTGTCCGTCACCGGAAAAGAAGCCTCAGGGACCCTTTTCACTCTGCTAGCGTGAATCCAGATTGGAGCCTCTTCTGTGAGAATCGCTGTACTGGTGACTGCTACCACTCGGGTGGGTGGTCCAAACGGGAACACAGTCTGTTTTCATCCTTTTGCAAGGCGCTTGACTATCACCACATCTCCTGGTTGGAAAGGATGTGTAGGTTCCTGTGGAGAGAAAGGAGAGGCACAAGCAACATCTCGTTCAATTTGATCTATAGTTTCTACAAGTTTCCTCATATATTCTGCCTGTACTACTTCTAGATCCCCTTTTTCTATCACGGGGGTCTTTGGACCCCAAGGGGTGCCGAAGGGTCTTCCCATTAGGACCTCAAATGGTGAGTAACCAGTATTCTTATTAGGCTGCATCCTAATTTCTGCTAGGGCTACAGGCAAGAACTTTTTCCAATTAGTGAATGTGCCTCCAGTAATTTTCCTTATTTTTTCTTTAATTGTTCGATTCACCCTTTCTACTACCCCGGAACTCTCAGGGTGGTATGGGAGATGGAACTTCCAGTCAATCCTAAGGGCTTTGGAAAGCTTCTTACATACCCTAGAAGCAAAAGCTGGGCCATTATCTGAGTTTATTTGGACAGGACACCCCCATTGGGGGATGATCTCTTATAACAAGATTTTTACCACAATTTATGTGGTTTCATTGGTAGTAGGAAAAACCTCCGGCCATCTAGAGAACATATCCACAATTACAAAGGCATACTCCTGCTTACTTCCTGTCTTTGGGATATGGGTGAAGTCATTTTGTAAGTGAGTGAATGGCGAAGTCGGGTAATTAAGATGCTGGTGTTGGGCCTTCTTTGAATTATTTGGGTTGTTTCTGAGACATATAATACACCATGAAATATAAGATTGTACCTTTGATCTAAGACTTGGAATAAAAAAATCTCTCTGAATGAAGTCGGTGGTTGCTTGTCATCCCCTATGGCCAAGACCATGATATTGTGCAATTAAAATCGGGGCAACTGGAATACATGGTTTCCCCTCTTTGCAGATAAGACCCGTATCAGGGTCTTGTACTGCACCTACCGACTGCCATTCTATCTTGTCACTACTGGTAGCCAAATCCTGGAGGCTTAGCAATAGATTGTCAGCAAGAGTGATTTCTGGAACTAGGGAGGGCATCTGAACTGTTGTTGCTTTCCTAATAGCAGCCTCTTTTGCTGTTTGATCAGCCAGGGCATTCCCTTTAGCTATGTGCGTTTGGAGACCAGTATGTGCCCTACAATGGATAATAGCAACTTTTCTTGGTAATTAGATGGCGGCCAGGAGATCATGTACTAGGGTGGAATGTGAGATTTGCTTCCCATCTGAAGCTATGAAGCCTCTTCTCTGCCAGATTACCTCATATATTGTGTATGTATGTTCTTCAATAGGGCCTGAACATTGTGTGAAGTATGCAGAGTGGTGGGATGACATACGGTGATAGGCGTGGACATCTCAGTGACCATAGCACAGGCTGCCAAACTCCGGACATACACAGGCATGCCCTGAAACTTTACGTGAACCACCTTTGAGAAAGAGGCAACAGGGCAGAATTTGCCTCCATGGTCCTGCGCCAGGACTCCCGCCATGGTTTTGCAATTGTCCCGGGCAAATAAGTGAAAAATCATGCCATAGTCGGGTAGGCCCAAACCAGGACTTGAAACCATTGCACATTTCAAATGACTAAAAGCTTGTAACATTTCATCAGATCATTTAATGAAGTCAGGCATATCAGTATTAGAGGCTTGTCTTAGAATATTATCATAGTAGGAACGATCAGCAATCCATTGGCGGCAGTAACCAATCATGCCAAGAAAGGTTAACATGTCTTTCTTGGTTTGTGGGTGGGGCAGACCCAGTATGGCGGTAATTCTGGCATGGATGATTTTCCTCTCACCTTTACTGAGAACAAATCCCAAATACTTAACACTTTCCATACACCATTGTAATTTCTTCCTAGAAACTTTGTGACCACATTCACATAACCACAGTAATAAACTAACACAGTCTGACTGGCAGGTCTCCCAAGTAGAACTACATATGAGGAGATCATCCACATATTGTAGAAGGACAGAACCATGAGCGGCAGTCCAAGAGCGCAATGTAGCTTGGAGGACAATGGAGTAGACTACTGGGGAGTCTGCATAACCCTGAGGCATTCTACACCAAGTATACTGGCGAAAGTTAAAGGCAAAGAGTAGCCGTGTCTCCCTGTCAACTGGGACAGAATAAAATCCATTCTTTAAATCAACAACAGAGAAAAACTCTGCATGGGCAGGAATAGCTGATAGCAGAGATGGTACGTCTGGAACCACAGGGGCTATGGGTATGATCTGTGCATTTACCGCTGTAAGATCCTGGACAAACCTAAAGTTATTATCAGACTTTTTCATTAGGTTGATAGGTGTATTATGGGGGGGGGAATAATTTCCTCAATAACCCCTGCCTCTAGGAATTCCATCAACATGGACTCAATCCCCTTTTCTTTTTTCTGGGGAAAGGGAGTATTGTTTAATATAAACAGGTACAGTGCCTGGCTTAAGCATTCTTCTACAGTCCATACATCACTCTTGACACCTCTGTAGGCAGAGAAGAGGATGAACACTGCCCACAGCTGCTTGCCCCCCCCCCTCCTTCTTTCCTCAGTGTTGCATAAACACCTAGCTTGGCTAGCAGAGAAGGGAGGGGAGGCACTTGAGATAAGGAACAAGCAGCCTAAAGGGGTTGTCCGGGCTCAGAGCTGAACACGGACATATCCTTTTACCATGTCCATATGGAAGGTGTCATTAGCCCCTTCCCGAGGGAACAAACTTATACTCTTCATCCCCTCTGTCCATCCTGCCATATTATCCACCCATGGAGTAACTATATAATGATTAGTCTCACAGACCCGGGCTACATAATCCTTACATGTTTTACCCTCATACAGAGGGGGTGGAGAGACCTTTCCTTGCTTTGCACCCATTTCTTATAACTTAATTGAGGCGGAGGCAGAGCAAAATTCTCCCCAGGACTGGCTGTACTGAACCGTGAAGGCTCTGACAATATCTGTCAACTGGATGGAAAGGACGTATGTCTATCCTCACCTTCCTTCTCAACTGCCTGTTAGTATTATCCCTTCTAACCATCACTTGCTTTCACTAGTTTCTGGGTTAGCGGGTTTCCCCTAGCCAGAGTAGTGGGGTGTCTTACGGTTTTCCAGGACACACACATTAAAGTAAGTACAGTTTTCACAGTATCATTTGCTGCTTACCTTCAGCATAAAATAAAATTACTTAATGCATCATAACATCATCACATAAAAGAAAGCATAAGCAAGCGACAGATAAGAAGAGGTAGAAATGGGCTCACAAGAAAGACCAGGGTGCAGACATTATTTGAATTCTTTCCAAAAGAATTCCTTCGTTAAATCCTTGCCTAAAGGATTGCTCTATTAAATCCTTACATAAAGAATTGCTCTTTTGAATTCTTGCCTAAAGAATTTATCTTTTAGATTTGTTTAGTAGTCTAACTAAAATCTATCTTCCCTAAAGATAGATGCTATTCCTTTCAGTGTGTCTGAAGTGGATTCAAGATAGAAACAACAGGGAGTTTTTTGGAAAGCATCGGAATCTCCCCAGTCCTAAAGGCAGGGATTTTTCGCACTTACCAAATTCCTGTGTGTTCTATCCCGGACACGAGCCCCCAGCTGAAAGGGTTCCTGTATGCACCCTGGCTTCTCTTATGACAGGCACCTGGAGAGCTCCCTTCAATGACACACACACAGGTAGTCTTAGAAAGCAGCTCTATTTTTATCTTTGGCCTTACAGCTTTTATACATACACACTGACATACAGGAACAGGTGTGGTTCATATATACAATGTTGCTGAGTAGAAACCATTCCCTATATGGAGGATAATGTAAATACATTCTCCCTCTAGAATGACGTTGTGCAACATCCTGTCCTTCATAGGGACCATATAGCTTATTCTGTTTAACTCTTGAGCATCAATTATATCTTGTCAACGACATCTCATGCTGCTCACAAATCGACATTGTCTGCTGAGGCATGGCAAACCACTCTTCTGGAAGGGTGGCCCTCAGGTAATTAAGGGTCTGCGGTACAGAGTACAAGCCTCTACATGGTGACTCAGATTATCAGGTCTGGAGAAAGTGTAGGCTACTCAATTTGAGGGACCCCAGTATCTAGCTGCCATTCCCTAGTGATGCAACCTGGATGAGATGGTGCAATGTCATCTATGAAGATGAAATTAGGCCTGTGTTTTTCATGCAGAGGCACAATGACTGAATTCATGATGTTATTCCAGTAGTATGGAATTGTCACTGTAACATTCACAAAGTGTAGTAGTGACTAGACACACCTGCCCACCACCACCAAAGGCTCATCTGGTGACAACAGTGGCTGATGCATAGCACTCTCCATGACATCTTCAACATTGTTGGCGGCCATCATTTCTGTTCAGTATGAATAGATAGTGTTGAGCCAACAGTTCGAGTATACTTCGGGTTCGTACCGAATTTTGGGGTGATTGGGACACGGACCCGGACCGGAACATTTTCAAAAAAGTTCGGGTTCGGGTCCGTTGTTCGGCGATTTCCTCCCGCTTTCTGAAGGTCTGGACAGCAGCCAATCAGCGAGCGTTTTACTTCTTGCCCTAAGAAGCCATCACAGACATGCCTACTAATGGCATGGCTGTGATTGGCCAAGTGCAGCATGTGACCCAGCCTCTATTTAACTTGGAGTCATGTAGCGCGGCACGTCACACTGCTCTGATTAGTGTAGGGAGAGGACGCAGCTTCTGTGAGGGCGAGATTAGGCAGGGAAAAGTCAGCAAAAGCACATAATGAAGTGATCGATCTACAGCTGTGAATCATTCAACTTCTGCTAGTTAATTGCTCACTGGTTATTAGGCTACACAGAGCGTTTTTCTGTCACTTTTTTCTGGGGTGATCGGCGGCCATTTTGTGACTTGTGGTGCACCAGCAAAAGCTGCCACGAAGTCCATCAATCCATCAATACTAGTTTTTTTTTTGCTATATCCTACATCAGGGGCTGGGCTGTGCTTATTGACAAACCAAGAAACTTAGGATAGAAATTTCTATATTTTATTAAGGGGTTAAATTCAATTGCCAAAATAGCAATCCCCTAAATCTGGTGTTCCAGCTGTGGCTAGCCAAGTGTGATACTGTCTGCTGTCTGGAAAAGGATAGATTATTTTCTGTGGTGAAATTCAATTGCCAAAATAGTAATCCCGTAAATCTGGTGTCCTGGCAGTGGCTGGCAAAGTATAATAGTGTCCGGCAAAGGATATATTTTGTTCTGCGGTGAAATTCAATTGCCAAAATAGCAAAACCCTGAATCTGGTGTCCCAGCAGTGGCTGGCAAAGTATAATAGTGTCCGGCAAAGGATATATTTTGTTCAGGGGTGAAATTAAATAGTGAAAATAGCAATACCGTAAATCAGTGGTTTCAGCTGTGGCTGGCAAAGTATAATAGTGTCCGGGAAAACATACATTTTGTTCTGGGGTAAAATTAAATTCCCAAAATAGCAATACCCTGAATCAGGTGTCCCAGCACTGGCAGGCAAAGTATAATAGTGTCCGCCAAAACATATATTTTGTTCTGGGGTGAAATTCAAGTGCCAAAATAGCAATACCCTGAATCTGGTGTCCCAGCACTGGCTGGCAAAGTATAATAGTGTCCGCCAAAACATATATTTTGTTCTGGGGTGAAATTCAATTGCCAAAATAACAATACACTGAATCTGGTGTTCCAGCAGTTGCAGGCCTAGTTTAAATCTGTCCGTAACAGGGTATATTTTGTTCTGGGGTGAAATTCAATTGCCAAAATAGCAATACCCTGATTCTGGTGTCCTAGCACTGGCTGGCAAAGTATAATAGTGTCCGCTAAAACATATATTTTGTTCTGGGGTGAAATTCAATTGCCAAAATAGCAATACCCTGAATCTGGTGTCCCAGCACTGACTAGCAAAGTATAATAGTGTCCACCAAAACATATATTTTGTTCTGAGGTGAAATTCAATTGCCAAAATAGCAATAACCTGAATCCAGTGTCCCAGCACTGGCTGGCAAAGTATAATAGTGTCCGCCAAAACATATATTTTTTTCTGGGGTGCAATTCACTTGCCAAAATAGCAATACCCTGAATCTGGTGTCCCAGCACTGACTAGCAAAGATATAATAGTGTCCACCAAAACATATATTTTGTTCTGAGGTGAAATTCAATTGCCAAAATAGCAATACCCTGAATCTGGTGTCCCAGCACTGACTAGCAAAGTATAATAGTGTCCACCAAAACATATATTTTGTTCTGAGGTGAAATTCAATTGCCAAAATAGCAATAACCTGAATCCAGTGTCCCAGCACTGGCTGGCAAAGAATAATAGTGTCCGCCAAAACATATATTTTGTTCTGGGGTGAAATTCACTTGCCAAAATAGCAATACCCTAAATCTGGTGTCCCAGCACTGACTAGCAAAGTATAATAGTGTCCACCAAAACATATATTTTGTTCTGAGGTGAAATTCAATTGCCAAAATAGCAATAACCTGAATCCAGTTACCCAGCACTGGCTGGCAAAGTATAATAGTGTCCGCCAAAACAGATATTTTTTTCTGGGGTGCAATTCACTTGCCAAAATAGCAATACCCTGAATCTGGTGTCCCAGCAGTGGCTGGCAAAATATAATAGTGTCCGCCAAAACAAATATTTTGTTCTGGGGTAAAATAAATTGCCAAAAAAGCAATACCCTGAATCTGGTTTCCCAGCACTGGCTGGAAAAGTATAATAGTGTCTGCCAAAACATATATTTTGAACTGGGGTGATATTCAAATGCCAAAATAGCAATACCCTGAATCTGGTGTCCCAGCAGTGGCTGGCAAAGTATAATAGTGTCCGGCAAAGGATATATTTTGTTCTGGGGTGAAATTAAATAGCGAAAATAGAAATACCATAAATCAGTGGTTTCAGCTGTGGCTGGCAAAGTATATAATATTATATTATAATAGTGTCTGCCAAAAAATATATTTTGTTCTGGGGTGAAATTCATTTGCCAAAATAGCAATACCCTGAATCTAGTGTCCCAGCACTGGCTAGCAAAGTATAATAGTGTCTGCCAAAACATATATTTTGTTCTGGGAAGAAATTCACTTGCAAAAATAGCAATACCTTGAATCTGGTGTCCCAGCACTGTCTAGCAAAGTATAATAGTGTCCGCCAAAACATATATTTTGTTCTGGGGTGAAATTCAATTGCCAAAATAGCAATACCCTGAATCTGGTGTCCCAGCACTGGCTGGCAAAGTATAATAGTGTCCGCCAAAACATTGATTTTGTTCTGGGGTAAAATTCAATTCCCAAAATAGCAATGCCCTGAATCAGGTGTCCCTGCACTATCTGGCAAAGTATAATAGTGTCCGCCAAAACATATATTTTGTTCTGAGGTGAAATACAATTGCCAAAATAGCAATACCCTGAATCTGGGGTCCCAGCAACTGGCTGGCAAAGTATAATAGTGCCCGCCAAAATATATATTTTGTATAACATATAACATATATTTTGCCAAAATAGCAATACCCTGAATCTATTGTCCCAGCACTGGCTGGCAAAGTATAATAGTGTCCGCTAAAACATATATTTTGTTCTGGGGTGAAATTCAATTGCCAAAATAGCAATACCCTAAATCTGGTGTCCCAGCACTGGCTGTCAAAGTATAATAGTGTACACCAAAATATACATTTTGTTCTGGGATGAAATTCAATTGCCAAAATAGCAATACCCTGATTCTGGTGTCCCAGCACTGGCTGGCAAAGTATAATAGTGTCCGCTAAAATATACATTTTGTTCTGGGATGAAATTCAATTGCCAAATTAGCAATACCCTGAATCTGGTGTCCAAGCACTGTCTGGCAAAGTATAATAGTGTCCGCCAAAACATATATTTTGTTCTGGGGTGAAATTCAATTGCTAAAATAGCAATACCCTGAATCCGATGTCCTAGCACTGGCTTGCAAAGTATAATATTGTCCGCCAAAAAATATATTTTGTTCTGGGGTGCAATTCACTTGCCAAAATAGCAATACCCTTAATCTGGTGTCCCAGCACTGGCTGGCAAAGTATACTAGTGTCCGCCAAAAAATATATTTTGTTCTGGGGTGAAATTCAATTGCCAAAATAGCAATACCCTGAATCTGGTTTCCCCGCACTGGCTGGCAAAGTATAATATTGTCTGCCAAAACATATATTTTGAACTGTGGTGATATTCAATTGCCAAAATAGCAAGACACTGAATCTGGTGTCCCAGCACTTGCTGGCAAAGTATAATAATGTCCGCCAAAACATATATTTTGTTCTGGGGTGAAATTCAATTGCCAAAATAGCAATACCCTGAATCTGGTGTCCCAGCACTGGCTGGCAAAGTATAATATTGCCCGCCAAAACATATATTTTGTTCTGGGGAGAAATTCAATTGCTAAAATAGCAATACCCTGAATCTGGTGTCCCAGCACTGGCTGGCAAAGTATAATAGTGTCCGCCAAAAAATATATTTTGTTCTGGGGTGAAATTCAATTGCCAAAATAGCAATACCCTGAATCTGGTTTCCCCGCACTGGCTGGCAAAGTATAATATTGTCTGCCAAAACATATATTTTGAACTGTGGTGATATTCAATTGCCAAAATAGCAAGACACTGAATCTGGTGTCCCAGCACTTGCTGGCAAAGTATAATAATGTCCGCCAAAACATATATTTTGTTCTGGGGTGAAATTCAATTGCCAAAATAGCAATACCCTGAATCTGGTGTCCCAGCACTGGCTGGCAAAGTATAATATTGCCCGCCAAAACATATATTTTGTTCTGGGGAGAAATTCAATTGCTAAAATAGCAATACCCTGAATCTGGTGTCCCAGCACTGGCTGGCAAAGTATAATAGTGTCCGCCAAAACATATATTTTGTTCTGGGGTAAAATTCAATTCCGAAAATAGCAATACCCTTAATCAGGTGTCCCAGCACTATCTGGCAAAGTATAATAGTGTCCGCCAAAACATATATTTTGTTCTGGGGTGAAATTCAAATGCCAAAAAAGCAAAACCTTATATCTGGTGTCCCAGCACTGGCTGGCAAAGTATACTAGTGTCCGCCAAAACATATATTTTGTTCTGGGGTGAAATTCAATTGCCAAAATAGCAATACCCTGAATCTGGTGTCCCAGCACTGGTTTGGCAAAGAATAATAGTGTCCGCCAAAACATTTATTTTGTTCTGGGGTAAAATTCAATTCCCAAAATAGCAATGCCCTGAATCAGGTGTCCCTGCACTATTTGGCAAAGTATAATAGTGTCCGCCAAAACATATATTTTGTTCTGAGGTGAAATACAATTGCCAAAATAGCAATACCCTGAATCTGGGGTCCCAGCAACTGGCTGGCAAAGTATAATAGTGCCCGCCAAAATATATATTTTGTTTAACATATAACATATATTTTGCCAAAATAGCAATACCCTGAATCTATTGTCCCAGCACTGGCTGGCAAAGTATAATAGTGTCCGCTAAAACATATATTTTGTTCTGGGGTGAAATTCAATTGCCAAAATAGCAATACCCTAAATCTGGTGTCCCAGCACTGGCTGGCAAAGTATAATAGTGTCCGCCAAAACATATATTTTGTTCTGGGGTGAAACTCAATTACTAAAATAGCAATACCCTGAATCTGGTGTCCCAGCACTGGCTGGCAAAGTATAATAGTGTACGCCGAAATTTACATTTTGTTCTGGGATGAAATTCAATTGCCAAAATAGCAATACCCTGATTCTGGTGTCCCAGCACTGGCTGGCAAAGTATAATAGTGTCCGCTAAAATATACATTTTGTTCTGGGATGAAATTCAATTGCCAAATTAGCAATACCCTGAATCTGGTGTCCCAGCACTGTCTGGCAAAGTATAATAGTGTCCGCCAAAACATATATTTTGTTCTGGGGTGAAATTCACTTGCCAAAATAGCAATACCCTGAATCTGGTGTCCCAGCACTGGCTAGCAAAGTATAATAGTGTCCGCCAAAACATATATTTTGTTCTGGGGTGAAATTCAATTGCTAAAATAGCAATACCCTGAATCCGATGTCACAGCACTGGCTTGCAAAGTATAATATTGTCCGCCAAAAAATATATTTTGTTCTGGGGTGCAATTCACTTGCCAAAATAGCAATACCCTTAATCTGGTGTCCCAGCACTGGCTGGCAAAGTATAATAGTGTCCGCCAAAAAATATATTTTGTTCTGGGGTGAAATTCAATTGCCAAAATAGCAATACCCTGAATCTGGTTTCCCCGCACTGGCTGGCAAAGTATAATAGTGTCTGCCAAAACATATATTTTGAACTGTGGTGATATTCAATTGCCAAAATAGCAAGACACTGAATCTGGTGTCCCAGCACTGGCTGGCAAAGTATAATAGTGTCCGCCAAAACATATATTTTGTTCTGGGGTTAAATTCAATTGCCAAAATAGCAATACCCTGAATCTGGTGTCCCAGCACTGGCTGGCAAAGTATAATAGTGTCCGCCAAAACATATATTTTGTTCTGGGGTGAAACTCAATTGCCAAAATAGCAATACCCTGAATCTGCTGTTCCAGCAGTTGCAGGCCTAGTTTAAATCTGTCCGTAGCAGGGTATATTTTGTTCTGGGGGGAAATTGAAAATGCCAAAAAAGCAATACCCTATATCTGTTGTCCCAGCCCTGTCTGGCAAAGTATACTAGTGTCCGCCAAAACATATATTTTGTTCTGGGGTGAAATTCAATTGCCAAAATAGCAATACCCTGAATCTGGTGTCCCAGCACTGGCTGGCAACGTATAATAGTGCCGCCAAAATATTTATTTTGTTCTGTGGTGAAATTCACTTGCCAAAATAGCAATACCCTGAATCTGGTGTCCTAGCAGTGGCTGTCAAAGTATAATAGTGTCCGCCAAAACATATATTTTGTTCTGGGGTAAAATTCAATTCCCAAAATAGCAATACCCTGAATCAGGTGTCCCAGCACTATCTGGCAAAGTATAATAGTGTCCGCCAAAACATATATTTTGTTCTGGAGTGAAATTCAATTGCCAAAAAAGCAAAACCTTATATCTGGTGTCCCAGCACTGGCTGGCAAAGTATAATAGTGAACGCCAAAACATATATTTTGTTCTGGGGTGAAATTCAATTGCCAAAATAGCAATACCCTGAATCTGGTGTCCCAGCACTGGTTTGGCAAAGTTTACTAGTGTCCGCCAAAACATTTATTTTGTTCTGGGGTGAAATTCAATTGCCAAAAAAGCAATCCCCTATATCTGGTGTCCCAGCACTGGCTGGCAAAGTATAATAGTGTCCGCCAAAATATACATTTTGTTTTGGGATGAAATTCAATTGCCAAATTAGCAATACCCTGAATCTGGTGTCCCAGCACTGGTTTGGCAAAGTATAATAGTGTTCGCCAAAACATAGATTTTTTTCTGTGGTGCAATTCACTTGCCTAAATAGCAATACCCTGAATCTGGTGTCCCAGCACTTGCTGGCAATGTATAATAGTGTCCGTCAAAACATATATTTAGTTCTGGGGTGAAATTAAATTGCCAAAATAGCAATACCCTGAATCTGGTTTCCCAGCACTGGCTGGCAATGTATAATAGTGTCTGCTAAAACATATATTTTGAACTGGGGTGATATTCAATTGCCAAAATAGCAATACCCTGAATCTGGTGTCCCAGCAGTGGCTGGCAAAGTATAATAGTGTTTGGCAAAGGATATATTTTGTTCTGGAGTGAAATTAAACAGCAAAAATAGCAATACCGTAAATCAGTGGTTTCAGCTGTGGTTGGCAAAGTATAATAGTGTCCGGCAAAACATACATTTTGTTCTGGGGTAAAATTCAATTCCCAAAATAGCAAGACCCTGCAGCAGGTGTCCTAGCACTAGCTGGCAAAGTATAATAGTGTCCGCCAAAACATATGTTTTGTTGTGGGGTGAAATTCAATTGCCAAATTAGCAATACAATGAATCTGGTGTCCCAGCACTGGCTGGCAAAGTATAATAGTGTCCGCCAAAACATACATTTTGTTCTGGGGTGAAATTCACTTGCCAAAATAGCAATACCCTGAATCGGGTGTCCCAGCACTGGCTAGCAAAGTATAATAGTGTCCGACAAAACATATATTTTGTTCTGGGGTGAAATTCAATTGCCAAAATAGCAATACCCTGAATCTGGGGTCACAGCAACTGGCTGGCAAAGTATAATAGTGCCCGCCAAAACATATATTTTGTATAACATATAACATATATTTTGCCAAAATAGCAATACCCTGAATCTATTGTCCCAGCACTGGCTGGCAAAGTATAATAGTGTCCGCTAAAACATATATTTTGATCTGGGGTGAAATTCAATTGGCAAAATAGCAATACCCTGAATCTGGTGTCCCAGCACTGGCTGGCAAAGTATAATAGTGTCCACCAAAACATATATTTTGTTCTGGGGAGAAATTCACTTGCAAAAATATCAATACCCTGAATCTGGTATCCCAGCACTGGCTAGCAAATTATAATAGTGTCCGCCAAAACATATATTTTGTTCTGGGGTGAAATTCAATTGCCAAAATAGCAATACCCTTAATCTGGTGTCCCAGCACTGGCTAGCAAAGTATAATAGTGTCCGCCAAAACATATATTTTGTTCTGGGGTGAAATTCAATTGCCAAAATAGCAATACCCTGAATCTGGTGTCCCAGCACTGGCTGGCAAAGTGTAATAGTGTCCGCCAAAACATATATTTTTTTTCTGGGGTGCAATTCACTTGCCAAAATAGCAATACCCTGAATCTAGTGTCCCAGCACTGGCTGGCAATGTATAATAGTGTCCGTCAAAACATATATTTAGTTCTGGGGTGAAATTAAATTGCCAAAATAGCAATACCCTGAATCTTGTTTCCCAGCACTGGCTGGCAAAGTACAATATTGTCTGCTAAAACATATATTTTGAACTGGGGTGATATTCAATTGCCAAAATAGCAATACCCTGAATCTGGTGTCCCAGCAGTGGCTGGCAAAGTATAATAGTGTCCGGCAAAGGATATATTTTGTTCTGGGGTGAAATTAAACAGCAAAAATAGCAATACCGTAAATCAGTGGTTTCAGCTGTGGTTGGCAAAGTATAATAGTGTCCGGCAAAACATACATTTTGTTCTGGGGTAAAATTCAATTCCCAAAATAGCAAGACCCTGAAGCAGGTGTCCTAGCACTAGCTGTCAAAGTATAATAGTGTCCGCCAAAACATATGTTTTGTTCTGGGGTGAAATTCAATTGCCAAATTAGCAATACAATGAATCTGGTGTCCCAGCACTGGCTGGCAAAGTATAATAGTGTCCGCCATAACATATATTTTGTTCTAGGGTGAAATTCTCTTGCCAAAATAGCAATACCCTGAATCGGGTGTCCCAGCACTGGCTAGCAAAGTATAATAGTGTCCGACAAAACATATATTTTGTTCTGGGGTGAAATTCAATTGCCAAAATAGCAATACCCTGAATCTGGGATCCCAGCAACTGCCCGGCAAAGTATAATAGTGCCCGCCAAAACATATATTTTGTATAACATATAACATATATTTTACCAAAATAGCAATACCCTGAATCAATTGTCCCAGCACTGGCTGGCAAAGTATAATAGTGTCCGCCAAAACATATATTTTGTTCTGGGGTGAAACTCAATTACTAAAATAGCAATAACCTGAATCTGGTGTCCCAGCACTGGCTGGCAAAGTATAATAGTGTACGCCAAAATATACATTTTGTTCTGGGATGAAATTCAATTGCCAAAATAGCAATACCCTGATTCTGGTGTCCCAGCACTGGCTGGCAAAGTATAATAGTGTCCGCCAAAATATACATTTTGTTCTGGGATGAAATTCAATTGCCAAATTAGCAATACCCTGAATCTGGTGTCCCAGCACTGTCTGGCAAAGTATAATAGTGTCCGCCAAAACATATATTTTGTTCTGGGGTGAAATTCACTTGCAAAAATAGCAATACCCTGAATCTGGTGTCCTAGCACTGGCTAGCAAAGTATAATGGTGTCCGCCAAAACATATATTTTGTTCTGGGGTGAAATTCAATTGCCAAAATAGCAATACACTGAATCTGGTGTTCCAGCAATGGCTGGCAAAGTATAATAGTGTCCACCAAAACATATGTTTTGTTCTGAGGAGAAATTCACTTGCCAAAATAGCAATACCCTGAATCTGGTGTCCCATCACAGGCTGGCAAAGTGTAATAGTGTCTGCCAAAACATATATTTTTTTCTGGGGTGCAATTCTCTTGCCAAATTAGCAATACCCTGAATCTGGTGTCCCAGCACTCGCTGGCAAAGTATAATAGTGTCCGTCAAAACATATATTTTGTTCTGGGGTGAAATTCAATTGCCAAAATAACAATACCCTGAATCTGGTTTCCCCGCACTGGCTGGCAAAGTATAATAGTGTCTGCCAAAACATACATTTTGAACTGTGGTGATATTCAATTGCCAAAATAGCAAGACACTGAATCTGGTGTCCCAGCACTGGCTGGCAAAGTATAATAGTGTCCGCCAAAACATTTATTTTGTTCTGGGGTGAAACTCAATTGCCAAAGTAGCAATACCCTGAATCTGCTGTTCCAGCAGTTGCAGGCCTAGTTTAAATCTGTCCGTAACAGGGTATATTTTGTTCTGGGGTGAAATTCAATTGGCAAAATAGCAATACCCTGAATCCGGTGTCCCAGCCCTGGCTGGCAAAGTATACTAGTGTCCGCCAAAACATATATTTTGTTCTGGGGTGAAATTCAATTGCCAAAATAGCAATACCCTGAATCTGGTGTCCCAGCACTGGCTGGCAACGTATAATAGTGTCCGCCAAAACATTTATTTTGTTCTGTGGTATAATTCACTTGCCAAAATAGCAATTGGGTGGCCGACAGTGGATCCAGCACGTTCACAACATTATCTCCCACCCAGTCTTCTGCAGAAAGCGCACAGGTTGCGCCTGAAAACCAAGCCCATCAGTCTCTCACATCACCCCCATGCATATCAGGGAAACTGTCTGAGCCTCAAGTTATGCAGCAGTCTCTTATGCTGTTTGAAGACTCTGCTGGCAGGGTTTCCAAAGGGAATCCACCTAGCCCTTCCCCACTGGTGGAAGACATAGAATACACTGATGCACAACCACTTATGTTTCCTGATGATGAGGACCTGAGAATTCCACACCATCGGAGTCCGCACATCTCTGATGACGAAACACAGATGCCAACTGCTGCGTCTTTGTGCAGTGTGAAGACCGAACAGGAGGTCAGGTAGGAAGACTGTGTGGAAGACGATGCAGGGGACGATGAGGTCCTAGACCCCACATGGAATGAAGGTGTAGTGCCACTGACTTTCATAGTTCAGAGGAAGAGGCAGTGGTGAGACCGAGCCAACAGCGTAGCAAAAGAGGGAGCAGGGGGCAAAAGCAGACCAGCCGCCGCCAAGAGAGTTTGCCTGCTACTGGCCACCGCCACCAGGGACCTTGTGGTGACAAAAAGACCCGAGTGGTTTGCACTCAGAGTCTGAAGCAAGGCATTAACGTTCTGAACCTTAGCACAACATGCATGACCAGGCATCTACATGCAAAGCATGAACTGCAGTGAAGTAAACACCTTAAAAGCAAGGAACTCACTCTGGCTCCCCCTGCTCCATCTTCTGCTGCTGCCTGTGCCTCTTCCTCCGCCTCGGGAGGAATGTTGGCACCTGCCACCCACCAAACAGAGGATGTGCCACAGACAACACCACCTGCGTCACCAAGCATCTATACCATGTCACACGGCAGTGTTCAGCTCTCCATCTCACAAACCTTGGAGAGAAAGCGTAAATTCCCACCTACCCACCCTCGAGCCCTGGGCCTGAATGCCAGCATTTCTAAACTACTGGCCCTTGAAATGCTGTCATTCAGGCTGGTGGACACAGACAGCTTCAAACAGCTGATGTCCATGGTTGTCCCACAGTATGTTGTTCCCAGCTGCTAATACTTCTCGAAGAGAGCCTCGCCATCCCTGCACAACCAAGTATCCGATAAAATCAAGTGTGCACTGCGCAACGCCATCTGTGGCAAGGTCCACCTAACCACAGATACGTGGACCAGTAAGCACGGCCAGGGACGCTATATCTCCCTAACTGCACACTGGGTAAATGTAGTGGCGGTTGGGCCCCAGGCGGAGAGTTCCTTGGCGCACGTCCTTCCGCCGCCAAGGATTGCAGGGCATCATTCTTTGCCTCTTGTAGCCTCCTCCTCCTACTCGGCTTCCTCCTCCTCTGCTTCCACCAGCTCATCCAGTCAGCCACACACCTTCACCACCAACTTCAGCACAGCCCGGAGTAAACGTCAGCAGGCCATTCTGAAACTCATATGTTTGGGGGACAGGCCCCACACCGCGCAGGAGTTGTGGCGGGGTATTGAACAACAGACCAACGAGTGGTTTCTGCCGGTGGGCCTTAAAACTGGCCTGGTGGTGTGCGATAATGGGCGAAATCTCGTCGCAGCTCTGGGACTAGCCGGTTTGACGCACATCCCTTGCCTGGCGCAATTGCTGAATTTGGTGGTGCAGAAGTTCATTCACAACTACCCCTGTCAGAGCTGCTGCATAAAGCTTCCGGCGTTCACATCATGCCACTGCTCGCCCGTCTATGCTAAAGCGTAACTTCGGCCTTCCCATTCACCGCCTTATATGCGACGTGCCCACTAGGTGGAACTCCACCTTACACATGCTGGAGAGAGTGTGCGAGCAGCAGCACGCACTGCGGAACAGCACCACTTCACCACCAATGATTGGGCCTCCATGCGAGACCTGTGTGCCCTGTTGCGCTGTTTCGAGTACTCCACCAACATGGCTAGTGGCGATGACACTGTTATCAGCGTTACAATACCACTTCTATGTCTCCTTGAGTAAACGCTTAGGGTGATGATGGAAAGGAGGTGGCCCAGGAGGAGGAGGAGGATGAGGGGTCATTTTTAGTACTTTCAGGCCAGTCTGTTAGAAGTGGCTCAGAGGGAGGCTTTTTGCAACAGCAGAGGCCAGGTACAAATGTGGCCAGCCTGGAGGACGAGGAGGATGAGGAGGAGGTGGAGGAGGATGAGGATGAAGCAGGTTCACAGCGGGGTGGCACCCGACACAGCTCAGGCCCATCACTGGTGCGGGGCTGGGGGGATACGGAGGACGATGACGATAAGCCTCACGCAGAGGACAGCTTGTCCTTACCTCTGGGGAGCCTGGCACACTTGAGCGACTACATGCTGCAGTGCCCCCGCAATGACAGCAGAGTTGCCCACATTTTTAAGTGTGCGGACTACTGGGTTGCCACCCTGCTGGATCCCCAGTACAAAGACAATGTGCCCACCTTACTTCCTGCACTGGAGCGTGATAGGAAGATGCGTGAGTTCAAGCGCACGTTGGTAGAGGCGCTCCTGAGAGCATTCCCAAATGTCACAGGGCAACAAGTGGAAGCCCAAGGCGAAGGCATGAGGAGGAACAAGAGGTCGCCAACGCAGCTGTGTCACGGCCAGCTCCTCTGAGGGCAGGGTTAGCATGGCAGAAATGTGGAAAAGTTTTGTTTCCACGCCACAGCTAACTGCACCACCACCTGATACGGAACGTGTTAGCAGGAGGCAGCATTTCACTAACATGGTTGAACAGTACGTCTGCACACCCCTCCACGTACCAACTGATGGTTCGACCCCATTCAACTTCTGGGTCTCCAAATTGTCCACGTGGCCGAAGTTAGGATTTTAATCCCTTTGAGGTGCTGGCCTGCCCGGCAGCCAGCGTTTTGTCTGAACGTGTATTTGGCACGGCAGGGGGCATGATTACTGACAAACGCAGCCGCCTGTCCACAGCCAACGTGGACAAGCTGACATTCAAAAAAATGAACCAAGCATGGATCCCACAGGACCTGTACTTCCCTTGTGCAGAATAGACATTTATAACTGCCTCCCCCTCAACCATGTATTCCTGTACTCCGGGGCACTTCTTTATTGAATCCTCATTTTTTTAACTTTACCAAAGTTCAACCCAAAGTTGAATGAACCTCTCTTCAATCTGGGAGCCGGGGCCTAAATAACTGAAAGTGGCCTGTTACAATGGTGGGTGACATAAAGCCTGAACCTCTGCCATGCGACCTCTCTCATCTGTCTCGGTGCTGGGGCCCAAATAACTGAAAGTGGCCTTCTCCAGTGGTGGGTGATATGACGCATGATTCCTTGCTGTGGGACCTCTCTCCTCTGTCTGGGTGCTGGGGCCTAAATAACTGAAAGTGGTCTTTTTCAGTGGTGGGTGATATGCTGCCTTATTCCTTGCTGTGGGACCTCTCTCCTCTGTCTGGGTGCTGGGTCCGAAATAACTGAAAGTGGCCTTCTCCAGTGGTGGGTGATATGACGCTTTATTCCTTGCTGTGGGACCTCTCTCCTCTGTCTGGGTGCTGGGGCCGAAATAACTGAAATTGGCCTTCTCCAGTGGTGGGTGATATGAAGTATGATTCCTTGCTGTGGGACCTCTCTCTTCTGTCTGGGTGCTGGGGCCGAAATTACTGAAAGTGGCCTTCTCCAGTGGTGGGTGATATGACGCCTTATTCCTTGCTGTGGGACCTCTCTCCTCTGTCTCGGTGCTGGGGCCTAAATAACTGAAAGTGGCCTTCTCCAGTGGTGAGTGATATGACGCCATATTCCTTGCTGTGGGACCTCTCTCCTCTGTCTGGGTGCTGGGATCTAAATAACTGAAAGTGGCCTTCTCCAGTGGTGGGGGATATGACGCATGATTCCTTGCTGTGGCACCTCTCTCTTCTGTCTGGGTGCTGGGGCCTAAATAACTGAAAGTGGCCTTCTCCAGTGGTGGGTGATATGACGCCTTATTCCTTGCTGTGGGACCTGCTGGGGCCTAAATAACTGAAAGTGGCCTTCTCCAGTGGTGGGTGATATGACGCCTTATTCCTTGCTGTGGGACCTCTCTCCTCTGTCTGTGTGCTGGGATCTAAATAACTGAAAGTGGCCTTCTCCAGTGGTGGGTGATATGATGCATGATTCCTTGCTGTGGGACCTCTCTCCTCTGTCTGGCTCTGTGGCCTAAATAACTGAAAGTGGCCTTCTCCAGTGGTGGGTGAAATGACGCCTTATTCCTTGCTGTGGGACCTCTCTCCTCTGTCTGGGTGCTGGGGCCAAAATAACTGAAAGTGGCCTTGTCCAGTGATGGGTGATATGACGCATTATTCCTTGCTGTGGGATCTCTCTCCTCTGTCTGGGTGCTGTGGCCTAAATAACTGAAAGTGGCCTTCTCCAGTGGTGGGTGATATGACGCCTTATTCCTTGCTATGGGACCTCTCCCCTCTGTCTGGGTGCTGGGTCCGAAATAACTGAAAGTGGCCTTCTCCAGTGGTGGGTGATATGACGCATGATTCCTTGCTGTGGCACCTCTCTCCTCGGTCTGGGTGCTGGGGCCGAAATAACTGAAAGTGGCCTTCTCCAGTGGTGGGTGATATGACGCCTTATTCCTTGCTGTGTGACCACTCTCCTCTGTCTGGGTGCTGGGGCCTAAATAACTGAAAGTGGCCTTCTCCAGTGGTGTGTGATATGACACCTTATTCCTTGCTGTGGGACCTCTCTCCAATTGATATTGGTTAATTTTTATTTTTTTCATTTTATTTTAATTCATTTCCTTATCCAAATTTGTTTGCAGGGCATTTTCCTACATTATGCTGCCTTTTGCAGCCCTCTAGCCTATTCCTGGACTATTTTACAGCCTTTTTAGTGCCCAAAAGTTCGGGTCCCCATGGACTTCAATAGGGTTTGGGTTCAGGATAAAGTTTGGTTCGAGTTCGGATCCCGAACCCGAACATTTTCGGGAAGTTCGGCCGAACTTCTCGAACCCGAACATCCAGGTGTTCGCTCATTTCTATGAACAGACTTTCATCAGTGAATAGCACTGAGGCCCACTGGTCCCTCGTCCAGTGTAGATGCTCCGTTGCCCATGCAAGACAATGACGCCTGTTCCTGGTGGTGTGTGCAGGTAGTCTAGCATTCAGACCACGCTGATCTAAATGGTTTCAAATGGTCTGAAGTTACACTTGGGTGCCTTTCACCTCCCTTATATTGTGCCTGGAATTGTGTGACATTCATCATCCGGTTTCGCAGGGCATGTTTTACAATGAAGTGGTCATCAGTGTTGGATGTGTCTAAAGGATGGCCACTTTTATGCCTTTCTGTAACTCTTCCAGTTCTTCTGTTGCAACCTGTTGATGACACTCTGTGATACTCTAAGCTCAGTGTCCACTTCTGTCTGAGAACATCCTGCTTGAAGCCTCGCAATTGCGAGGTACTGTTCATCAATTTTTAGGTGTCGTCTTGGTCTCATCATGTCAAAATGTGAACAGCATGATGAGGAAGACCGTTTAAATACAAATTCTAATTGAACCAGGGAATGTATTGGGTGATTCATGAATCAAATACCTTTTGTGAATTCTGCCATAAATTGTATTTATTATGTAGAGAAAATTAATACAAGCCATTTACTAATGTATTGTTATTATCCATATTGCTTCCTTTGCTTTCTAGATTTATTTTAATATAACAATAATATTAGAACAGACAGGTGCACTCTGCGATCTTACTAACCCTCATTCTGATGTTAAAATTGAGAATTAGCCAACATGTCCTACTGTGGAGGACATGTCTGAACCTGAGCACCGCACCATGGTTTCTCAAGTAGCTTGGGTCCTAACACTCACCTACCTATGCCATATGAGCAATACCAGGGGCCAGTGAGCTAAATTACAGGACATGTTGGCTAATTCTCAATTTTAACATCAGAATGAGGGTTAGTAAGACCGCAGAGTGCACCTGTCTTTTCTATTATTATTGGTATATTGCTTATCACATCCACACAACTGCCACCATGTGTAGGATGTCTATTGTGGTACTTATGGTCAGCTGCGGGCATCCTCTATTGCATGCATTTTTGCTGGGGATTGCCATTAGCAACGGGCCACACGTGCGGATCTGCTGCCCTGTTTATATATGCACAACTGCATTTGGGTTTGAGCATTTCCTGCCTGTTTAACACTACACCATTTTTTCATTCGCTTTGTATACTGGATTTATTTTTCCATCACATTTTACATTGCTCATTTCCATGGTTACGACCACCCTTCAATCCATTAGTGGTGGCCGTGCTTACACACTATAGAAAAAAGCACAAACACATGTGCGGCCACAAAGTCTTGGGCACGAGAGTGCTGTGTTTTTTCCTACCGTATAGTGTGCAAGCACGACCACCACTGATGGATTGCAGGGTGGTCGTAACCCCTGGATTCAAGCAGTATACAATGTGATGGAAAAATTAATCCTGCCAGAAAAAGATACAAAGTCTTGGGCACGAGAGTGCTTTGTTTTTTCCTACCGTATAGTGTGCAAGCACGACCACCACTGATGGATTGCAGGGTGGTCGTAACCCCTGGATTCAAGCAGTATACAATGTGATGGAAAAATTAATCCTGCCAGAAAAGGATACAACGTAGATAATAACAATACATTAGTAAATTGGTTGTATTAACTTCCTCTACATAATAAATGCTATTTGCTGAAGTGAGACATCCCCTTTAAGCTCCTCATTAGAGGACAGTAAGTTGGGAAAAAAGTACTGAAACCTTAAACAGCCATTTGCATTCAAATATTTAGAGAAGGTCACATTAAGTTCACATGTAAAGGTTAGAGGGCATTTTAGGTTCATCCTGAAATTTCACCCACACGCCTAACTTTTTGTGAGTAGTATATATTATATATATATATATATATATATATATATATATAATGTTTTTTTTTTTTTCTTATGGAAAATGACAAATCTTTTAAATAATGACATAACTTGTTACCCTATTATTATTATTATCCATATTGCCTCATTTGCTGGTTGTATTTATTTTTCTATCACATTAACCCTTAGGATACCAGAGTTTTTTTTTTTTTTACGTTTTCATTTTTCTTCCCTATTTTTCGTAAACCATAACTTTTTTATATTTCTGGTCACATAGCTGTATGAGGGCTTATTTTTTACGGAACAGGTTGTACTTTCTAATGTCACCATTAATTATGGCATAAATTGTAGTGGGAAGCGGTAAAAAATTCCAAATTGTGTGGAATTGAAAAAAAGAAATTCCTTCACTGTTTTATGGGTTTTGTTCCCACGGCATTTCGTTAATGGCAAAACTGATCCATGCCCTTCATTTTTTGGGTCAGTGCGATTGTGTACATGGTTATGACCATCCTGCAGTCCATCAGTGTGGCTGTACTGGCATACTATAAAATAACAAAACACCAGCATATATGAGTTCCCATGGTCCCAATTGCCAGAAAGGCCAGTATTTTTTCTATAGTATGCAAGCGCAAACACCACCGATGAATTAAAGGGTGGTAATAACCATGGAAATGAGCAGTGTATAATTTGATGGAAAAAAGGATCCAGTCGGCAAATAAAGCAATATGGGTAATGATAATACATTAGCAAGTGGCTTGTATTAACTTTCCCTACATGATAAATGCCATTGCTGAAGTGACAAAACCCATTTAAGTATATTAGAAGACTCCTTAAAAATGTATAACATTAACGGTGTTAATAGTTAGAGATGTCCCGAACTGTTCGACAGCGAACAGTTCCCTGCGAACATTGCTTGTTCGCGTTCGCTTCTGCCAGCGAACATTATGCTATGTTCGATTCGCCCTGCATTCTTACATTCAGCTTACCTTCCTACCAAAGCCAGGCATAGTAAATTCAATTTAAAGCTGCAGTGTTAAAGCAGGGAGAGTATTAACTAGTGTTCTCTGTCCACCCCAACCCTCAAACCAAAAAAAAGTCCTTTCTAAAAATAATATATCATTAATGATCATTTTCTATCACATTTCACTTAAACCACTCAGTTCATGCCAAAAGCCAGGTATGTGCAGGCTGACTATCTATCCATAAGACAGGGCGTCAGCATACCTTACAATGACAATCATGAGTTTTCAAACATAAGCTCTCAATCCAAAAGAAGAGAAATTGGTTAGTATTGGTTGGCTATCTAGAGGGGCCTGGACCCTAGACCATTATCATTAGGGCGACAAAAATTGCAATTTTATATGCCAGCCTAACTCCTCTCTCACTGCCTAAGAGAGCTGCATAAACATTTCCCAACATTTAAAACTCATTTGCATACACATGGCCAAGAAATGCTAATGAGCAATATAGCAGTATCTGCCTTGTTTGTAAACTGAAACACAATTTGCATGGCTTTCCCATAGTCCCATGGTATGCAAATGAATTTATATGACAAAACAGAATAGAAAGATTATAAAATTAGTCTTTAAAAAATTGCAAAATAAAAAAAAAAACTATGCAGCCTTCCTAATCATTGAGATGAGAGCTAGATGGCATATTAAAAAAAAAATATAATAATAATGTTGTCACCCTAATGATAATCATCTATGTGCACAGGTCCCCCTAGATACCTAACACTAAACAGACAATTTTCCTTTGGGAAAGACTGGTTAAAACCCAGGCTGCCTTGCTAAGGTATACTGATGATCTGTCTGTCTGTCTGTCTGATGGATTGTTGGCCCTGCATATACTTGGTGCTTGGCAGCCATAGGGGAGAACTGTTCTGTGTTGTCCATTGAATGTTTTATGTAATAATACAAATAATAATAAGATTTTATGATAGGCAGGCTAGGGTGTAAGTCTGTCTTTGTCTGTTTTATAAAATACAAAGATTAGTTTTTTTAGTCAGCTACCTTACTATATGTTTGATTGAGTATTATACCTTAAAGGGACAGGCTGTTTTACCCTATAGAAATATATATATATATATATATTTTTTTTCCTGTATCCTTGATCTCAGAAAAACTATGCGATTATCATCAAACACTTAAACGTTTTTATTCATAATTTTTCTCTGTCAGGGATTCTGCTGACCGTGCTTGACTCATTTTCTCCTGTCTGTACTATGTGCTGTCCTGAATGTGCCTGCACTATGGTGACTTATTCCTAGTGAAGAATAAACTTCCTAGGCGCATGCGCACCACGGCAGAATTATACCCTTCAATCAAACAAAACTAAGCCCGCCACCAGGAAGTGGACAGCACAGCAGGAACAGGTAGTCAGTATCCCTTTAAGATGTAATAATCAAACACATGGTACAATAGATAATGAAGCCCTAATTTTTGTCCTTTATAAAACAGACAAAGACAAAATTATTATTATTGTTGTTTGTATTATTACATAAAACATCCAATTAACAACACAGAACAGTTCTCCCCTATGGCCACCAAGCACCAGAGATCAAGGATCCTAATACAGGAATATATATATATATATATATATATATATATATATATATATATATATATCTATATGTTTCTATAGGGTAAAACAGCCTGTCTCTTTAAGGTATAATACTCAATCAAACATACAGTAAGGTAGCTGACTAAAAAAACTGATCTTTGTATTTTATAAAACAGACAAAGACAAACTTACAGACATTTACCCTATCCTGCCTATCATAAAATCTTATTATTATTTGTATTATTACATAAAACATTCAATGGACAACACAGAACAGTTCTCCCCTATGGCCGCCAAGCACCAGGTATATGCAGGACCAACAATCCATCAGACAGACAGATCATCAGCATACCTTAGCAAGGCAGCCTGGGTTTTAACCAGTTTTTCCAAAAAAGAACATTGTCTGTTTAGTGTTAGGTATCTAGGGGGACCTGTGCACATAGATGATTATCATTAGGGTGACAATTTTTTTTTTTTTTTTTTTTTTTTTAATATGCCACCTAGCTCTCATCTCAATGATTAGGAAGGCTGCATAGTTTTTTTTTTTATTTTGCAATTGTTTAAAGACTAACTTTATAATCTTTCTATTCTGTTTTGTCATATAAACTCATTTGCATACCATGGAACTATGGGAAAGCCATGCAAATTGTGTTTCAGTTTACAAACAAGGCAGATACTGCTATATTGCTCATTAGCATTTCTTGGCCATGTGTATGCAAATGAGTTTTAAATGTTGGGAAATGTTTATGCAGCTCTCTTAGGCAGTGAGAGAGGAGTTAGGCTGGCATATAAAATTGCAATTTTTGTCGCCCTAATGATAATGGTCTAGGGTCCAGGCCCCTCTAGATAGCCAACCAATGCTAAGCAATTTCTCTCCTTCTGGATTGAGAACTTATGTTTGTTTGTCTAAATTGTTCAAACCTGTCATTGTAAGGTATGCTGACACCCTGTCTTATGGATAGATAGTCAGCCTGCACATACCTGGCTTTTGACATGGTGTAGAGTGATTTTTTTTTTATTTTACAAGTAATAAATGTATGTTAAATAATTAAATTAGTATTTAAAAGTAGATTAGAAAATAAAATGTTAGAGTAGATTTAGATGTCATAAAATAGGTTATTTTAAACTATTTAAAAATATTAGTTGATTTATTCCCTTTAGTTAGTCAACTTAAAACAACTTTTCTATCTCTATTGTAGCTAGAACAAGTCACTGTGGGTTTTAATATTTGCCTGCCAATAGAAGTCTATTGCTGTTCGCCTGTTCGCGAACATTTGAGTAAGTTCGGGTTCGTTGTTCGCGAACAGAAAATTTTCTGTTCGCGACATCTCTATTAATAGTTATATCAATAATCAAGGGCATATAATCAAACTGATAATATTGGTTAAAATGTTTATATTGAAGAAGATATCAATGAATGAAAAAATATCAAAACATATGTTTTTATTTTACGCTTCAATGTATTATGAGTAACTAAAAGGAAGTGATACATGTTACAGTGTTATCACGTGACAAAGTCCATCCAAGACCACTGAAAAATATATTGATTGCTATTGCATGGTATATTTAATGTGTTAAGAACAAAAATGAGGATAGCCATGAAGTGTTACTTACTTTATGTATAAGTTTTTATTTTGGAAATGTTATTACATATTGGGCCAAATATTGAACAAATAATTGAAAATAGTACATATATATGTAAGTGTACAATGAGACTTAGTTATAGGCTTTAGCAAAGTTTTTACTTTGGCAGGAAATCTCTAAAGTAAGTAGTGATGAGTGGCAGGGGCTATATTAGATTTTGCTATATTTTACGAATATATGGGTGAATATTCGCCATATATTCAAAAATTAGCGGTTATTTTCTTTATTGCGAAAAATCGACATTGTAATATTCAGGTAATGCGCATGCAATTCAGGCGTGGATCACTTTGGGTGCATTTTTCAAGCTGCTAGAAGCTTACTGAGACTCGAGATAATAGTTGCCCCGGCAGAACATTACAATAGCTTTATATAGGCAGATAGAGTGCTCCAATATATATTCGCGATTGTGAAAATCATCAATTAATGATGCGCATATTTTTGTGCAATACGTGTAACTGGGTGACATTAAAGCACTATGTATGTATGGACAACAGAACCCTACCTTACACCCTGCACTCGAACCTATCAGCTACATTATAAATCAATGTAACCTACACTGATTATCTCCCCCTAACTATCTGAAATATATAAGCTGCCTTGATTAATTTCCAGCAGGCTGTGCCTCTCTTGTGCAGCCTGCTAGTAAGAATAGCACTGACATTAAAATGCAATGCACTATAGGGATAGTGCATTGTATATTAAAATTAATCAAAAAGCTGTCTGTTATAGTCCCTTTGTGGGCATGCCATGGTGTAACTCTTTTAAATAATGACATACCTTGTTACCCTATTATTATTATTATCCATATTGTCTCATTTGCTGGTTGTATTTATTTTTCTATCACATTAACCCTTAGGATACCAGAGTTTTTTTTTTTTTACGTTTTTATTTTTCTTCCCTATTTTTCGTAAACCATAACTTTTTTATATTTCTGGTCACATAGCTGTATGAGGGCTTATTTTTTGCGGAACAGGTTGTACTTTCTAATGTCACCATTAATTATGGCATAAATTGTAGTGGGAAGCGGTAAAAAATTCCAAATAGTGTGGAATTGAAAAAAAGAAATTCCTTCACTGTTTTATGGGTTTTGTTCCCACGACATTTCGTTTATGGAAAAACTGATCCATGCCCTTCATTTTTTGGGTCAGTACGATTACAATGATACCCCATATGTATAGGTTTTTTATGTCTAAATAGTGTAAATTTAAATTTAAACTTTGATAAAAATATATATTTTTTCATCACTATATTATACTATACATAGTGCTTTAATGTCACCCAGTTACACGTATTGCACAAAAATATGCGCATCATTAATTGATGATTTTCACAATCGCGAATATATATTGGAGCACTCTATCTGCCTATATAAAGCTATTGTAATGTTCTGCCGGGGCAACTATTATCTCGAGTCTCAGTAAGCTTCTAGCAGTAATATCCGTTGCATAGATTTGTACATATATTGATTTGTTTTTTATTTTGGGACGGGTTGAAATACATTAAAGTGGAAGAACCAGTGATGGAATGTACAGCAAGGTTTTAACTGGTCCTTCCCCTTTAATTCCTTGTAATGTAGTTGGTTAGTGATGTCTGATACCTGGCTGCATTCCTGAAGTAACTATTTAGTACATGGGTACTGACCTTTAAATGGGGTTAGGAGGGCCAGGAGACTCGAAAACACAGGCCTCTTGCACACCTCCGTATGGCTTTTTCAGTTTATCGCGGTCCGCAAAAAAAGGATCCGCCAAAAATACGGATGTCGTCTGTGTGCATTCAGTTTTTTGCGGAACAGAACAGCTGGCCCCTGATAGAACAGTACTATCTTTATCTGTTATGCAGACAATAATAGGACATGTTCTATCTTTGAACGGAACGGAAAAATGGAAATATGGAAAGGGAAGGCATAAGGAGTACCTTCCGTTTTTTTTGCGGATCCAATGAAATGAATGGTTCCATATACAGAACGCAAAAAATGGAACATAAACGGAAAAAAAAAATTTGTGTGCAAGAGGCCTTAGCTATGAAAGAGCTTAGTTCCATTGAAGACATCATTGTGATAAGATCTTGCTACCATAACCTCTCTGTTTATCATATGGGCGTTGGCAGAGTGCCATGTTGGGCACTGGTCAATGTGATGTTCGCTCATTTGTTCTGACGACTTTCAGTGACTGTTACTTTTTTTACTCTAAATATTATCGTTGTATGTCTATCTATCTATCTATCTATCTATCTTTCTTTCTTGACAACGATCCCAGCAAGAGGATCGAAACGTTGCACGGGTGAATAAAGGATCCCACGTTATCACCACATCGGAAGTGCTGCGGTTTTTCTTTTTCAATATTGTCTTAGCCTTGGTCGGATAATACCGCTGGCACTCCGCCATTTCAATGGAGTGCTGCTCTGAACTGTATTCCTTATAAATATATCTATCTATCTGTCTCTTTTATCATAGTTTAGTAAACTCTTTATGCACCTAAATTGTATGATGTCTATTTTCTCACTAATCTCTGATCTCACGATAATACATAACCTAAAAAAAATATTTATATTTAATTTAAAAAAGACCTCCATACAGCGTGCCTAGTAGTAATAATACTCCTCCAGAGTAACCCAATTCTTAGTAGTGCCCTCAATAAAGTGCCAAATAATAATAATAATAATTCCCCCATAATGCTCCCAGCAGTAATAATGATCCCATTGCGGTTATAAAAGTAATGATGTTCCTCATAGTCCCCCAGTAGTAATAATTCTCTCTACAGATGAGCAAATTGATTCTTACAAATTGATTAATTCATCAAACAGGTCTCCCCTTTCACTAAATTGACATGTTTGAACATCTCGAGTGGCCTTGGGTACCTGGAAGTTGAGCGGTGCAAGGATAGAGGCTTATGCACCACATGTGCCGCTACACTTCCAGGTACCCAGAGACAGGCGAGATGTAGGCTATGTCAATCAAGCCTTTTGAGCACTAGGGCCAGGCCCTCACTGCTCAAGACATCTGCCTCCAGTAGTTTTAAACCTAGTATAGCACCCTCCAGTTGTAATGAAATCTCCATAGTGTCCCCCTGTAGTAATATATCTCCTTATAGAGCAGCCAGTACTAGTAAAGTTCAATAAAATACCCTCAGTAGTAATAAACTCACCACAGTTTCCCCCAGTAGTAAAAATGCCCCTCTAGATTCCGTCTTGTGGTTTTCTCCCACAAACTGGAAAAAAACACTCACTTCACGTCCTTTCCATTCTGTAATCGATGATGCTGTACAGGTTAAAGGCCTACACCATCCTCTCATATGCTTCAAGCCTATTGGTCTATGAGGTTGAACTATGGAGCAGGAAGCTATCGGCTACTGTGCCCTGCCACAGTATGCAATTGTATCACAGTCCTGAGGACAGCAATACAGTTGAATGTGGCGTAGCCTCACATCAGTGACCTAGTAACCAGCATTGAAATGTTGAAGGATGCTAGAGCTGTCTTGCCCTCTAGGGTACATATACCTCAAGTTGAGAAACTTTGTTCAGCAACAATGGTATATAATGCAATAATAATAATACAAATAATAATATATATACTGTTTATAGTGAAGATGAGGACATAAGAAATGAGAAAACATATAATTTTTCCTATTAATTAGGCCTCATGCACACAAACGTATTTTGGGTCCGCGTCCAAGCCGCATATTTTGCTGCTCGGGCGCAGACCCATTCACTTCAATGTGGCCGCAAAAGATGTGGACAGCACTCCTTGTGCTGTCCGCTTCTTTTGCTCCGTTCCGTGGCCCCGCAAAAAAAATATAGCATGTCCTATTCTTGTCCGTTTTGCGGACAAGAATAGGCATTTCTACAATGGGCCACGCTCCGTTCCGCAACTTGCGGAAAGGAACGCGAAACAGCTTCCGTGTTTTGCGGATCCGCGGATTGCGGACCGCAAAACACCTACAGCCGTGTGCACGAGGCCTTAATTAATCTGAAAATCTACATCTATAGGACTGAGACAAGGCCAAGTTTAAACCGCTATCCATTTTCGATTCTCTAGCCACAGTAGCTATCAAGCAGACTAGCATACTGCTGCCAGACAATCCCAAGGCACATTGCTTGACATGGATTTTGCTCAGTCCTGTGATTTCTTTGCTGGCTGTTAGGTCATTTTGCTGGCTTTGCTTGTAATCCCCTTAGGATCACTCACCATTCTAGCTGAAGCTGTGACTCTGAGCTTCTTATGTACATAACTGGCACCAAGGTGCAACCTCGTCAAAGTCCGGCATGCCTCATTTCTGTTCCTTTGGGGCAATAGTAAATGTATCTCCATGGTAACAAGAGAACAAAGCCTTGTCAATTTCAGCTATTTTCAGTGAATGATCTAATGATAGTGACATGCAACCAGGCTATATTAGAACAGAAGCATATAATGTCCAGTCATATTGTCATGTATAGTACTGTATATGAATTCAATTAACAGAATAATCCGTTTGATTATTTTTTTCCATCTTTCTGGTTGAAATAAAAAGAGACGGACACAAAACTGATAAACTAAAAAATATATATAAACTATAAAAAAAAATATGTCTGCACATATAACATTGCCATAAATGTTAACCCCTGTAAACATGTTTTTCCAGCCACCAATTCATAACAGGTGATTTAATAGATACTAAATGTTCCACTTCTGCAGAAAAGAACTACGACATGCAATTTCACAATGTTAGTCCTATGCAGTGTGCAGTGCTAAATGGCAATTTTCCGTTTCAATACTTTTTATTAAAGCTTAACAGTACAAAAATATTCAATCAAGATTTACCACTTATTACAGATAGAGGCATAGCATATACAAATCTGGTTAGCAAACCATGCATAGATCCTATATATCCTCTATTAGTCATATAGGAGTAAGGCTAAAGATTCAAAAACTGCAGTTTGGTTGCAAAAAGGTGAATAGAATATATATATATATATATATATATATATATATATATATATATATATCCCAGAGAAGAGGCAGCACCCCTGAGATAAGTGGTGATGATGACCCAATTTATTCCAAGGCAAAGTTTCAGCCTAATCTATGAGGCCTTTGTCATGAGGCCTTGGAATAAATTGGGTCATCACCACTTATCTCAGGAGTGCTGCCTCTTCTCTGGGATTTATATACTGTGGAGGATTGTCCGTCCTCCTGAGGATCTTGCACCCGCCAAGTTCTTTGGACGTGCTGCTGCTTATCTCTGGATCTAAATATATATATATATATATATATATATATATATATATATATATTGTAGGGTTCATCTCTTATTCGGGGAACATTGTCACAGACTTTGCAACGGACGCCAGATTGAAGTCCAAACGATGCTTTATTTTCAAGCACAAAACAGCAACCAAAACATAAATCACAAACTTAAATCCTCGGCCGTCTGGCCACTGACAAAACAGTCTTTCCCTCTCTATCAGGATCTGGGTCTACCACCCAGCTCCCCAAAAACACATCACCAGTGCTTACCCTACACACAGGGTTAGAGGGCTCCCACAGGCCTTGACATAGCCTGCTCCATTCCCAGACTGGAAGCCCCACCCAAGTCCAACAAGAGGAGAAGTGTAGGAAGGGCGTTCTACCCATGTTTTAAAAAAAAAAATCTACCTTTGATCTACCAAAGAAGCTGGGGAGATTTGTCAAACTGGTGTAAAGTAGAACTGGCTTAGTTGCCCATAGGAAACAATCAGATTCCACCTTTCATTTTCCAAAGGAGCTGTGAAAAATGTAAGGTGGAATCTATCTGGAGAAGTTCTCTCTTTCCAGCTAACGAATACCAGTTTGAATATGAGAAATATATGTCCTAATGTTACACATTTGAATTCTTAAGAGGAGAATTGTACAGTCTGTCTCCATGTTGTGGTGGGGAAGGCTGTTTTCCCATATCCTTATTCACAATTCAAAATAGGTGTTGTTTTGATGAATTGAGTTGTCTTGTTACAAAATATCACAACTAGACCTCAACAGCTTTATTTTCCTAGAGATGGTCGGTAATACATCAATAATATCATTTTAGATTTATCATAAGAGTAACCATAGCATGCTGGATTCATAAATAATTGTAGAATTTTTGATTGGAAATGTTGAAAGACTCATGGAAGTTAATAAACAGTAAGAGAGAGCCATGTTAAATTACAGTAGTTGCCCCATTGTGTCAATTCATGCTCTTTTCTATAACAAAATGTCTACATTTTCCATTAACTCCTTCTACCCCGTGCCAGTTTTCACCTTCCTGCCCAGGCCATTTTTGCAAATCTGACATGTGCCACTTTATGTGGTAATAACTTTGGAACACTTTTACTTATCAAAGCCAATCCGAGATTGTTTTCTCGAGACACATTGTACTTCCTGACAGTCATACATTTGAGTCAATATATTTTACCTTTATTTATGAAAAAATCCCAAATTTACAAAAAAAATTGAAAAATTCGCAATTTTCTTAATTTTAATTTCTCTGCTTTTAAAACAGAAAGTGATACCTCATAAAATATTTATTACTTAACATTTCACATATGTCTACTTTTTGTAAATGTCATTTTATTTTTTAGGATGTTAGAAGGCTTAGAATTTTAGATGCAATTCTTAAAATTTTTAAGAAAATTTCCAAAACCCACTTTTTAAGGACCAGTTCAGGTCTAAAGTCACTTTTTTGGGCTTACATAGTATAAACCACTAGGATTGAGCGAACTTTTGAACATTACGTTTTTTTGCACCCGAACATTTCCGTGAAAGTTCGGGTTTGGGTTCGGGTTTGTTGTTCGTCGATTTCTTCCCACTTTTTGAAAGGCTGCAGGGCAGCCAATCAATAAGCGCTTCACTATTTTGCCTTAAGAAGCCATCACTGCCATGCCTACTAATGGCATGGCTGTGATTGGCTAAGTGCAGCATGTGACCCAGCCTCTATTTAAGCTGGAGTCACGTAGCATTTTAGCAACTACAGTGTCCTTGGAACTGCATGTGACCTGCAAGTGTGCCAGCCTGCCAGGGACATCAGTCTAACCCTTTTTTGGTAGCTCTGTGGAGGAAAAAAATCATTGTTTATGGCAGGTCCCCCTACATTACCTATTTTATAATTTAGGGGTGACATAGTACACTTCTGTAGTTGGGGGCATACAATGCTGAAAATCCTGGTTTTAAATTTAGCTGTGACATACTGCATTTCTGTATTTGGGGGAAATAAACCCATATTGTTGTTACACAGAGCAGATTTGCATACAACACACAAAAACCTATTTTAAAATTTAGCAGTAACATACTGCATTTCTGTATTTGGTGGAAATAAACCCATATTGTTGTTCCAAAGAGTGAAATATTACCATTTTTGTCGGGGACAAACCCTTGCTCTGCATAGGTGACAGGGACCGAAAATGTGAAAAATCTTCTTTTAAATTGTTGGGTGCAAAATTATAATTTTGCCAGGTACAAAGCCCTGCTCTGCATAGGTGACAGGGACCGAAAATTTGAGAAATCTTCTTTTAAATTGGGTGCAATATTACCATTTTTGCCATGAATAAACCCCTCCTCTGTCTGCGTGCCAGGGGCCTACATTTTTAAAAATTGTCTGTTCCATTGGTAGGTGACTTGAACCCCGTTTTGCTGTGAATTAACCCATCCTCTGCCTGTCTGCCAGGGGCCTACATTTCTAAAAATCTTCTGTTCCATTGGTGGGTGACATAAACCCCGTTTTACTGTGAATAAACCCCTGTTCTGCATAGGTGACAGTGACCTAAATTTCAAAAAATCACCTGTTCTATTGGTGGGTGACATTAACCCCGTTTTGCCGTGAATTAACCTCTCCTCTGCCTGGGTGCCAGGGGCCTACATTTTTAAAAATCGCCTGTCCCATTGGTGGGTGACATAAACCCCGTTTTGTCATGAATAAACCCCTCCTCTGCCTGGGCGCCAGGGTCCTACATTTTTAAAAATTGTCTGTTCCATTGGTGGGTGACATCAACCCAGTTTTGCCAGTGAAAAACCCCTGCTCTGCCTTGATGTCAGGGGCCTACATTTTAAAATATCGTCTGTTCCATTGGTTGGTGATATGAACCCCGTTTTGCCGGTAAAAAACCCCTGCTGTGCATTGCTGACAGGGAACCAAATTTGGTAAAAACATCTGTTAATGATCGAAAGACGGCTGACTACAAACTCACGTTGGTAGACGCGCTGCTGATGGCATTCCCACCTGACGCCTCCTCAACCTCCTACTCCACATCCATTTCCTCCTCCTAAATCAAGATTTAGATTTTTAATTTTTATATATTTTATTTTAAGTCATTTCCCTATCCACATTTGTTTGCAGGGCACTTACCCACATTTTGCTACCTTTTCCAGCCCTCTAGCCCTTTCCAGAACTTTTTTACAGCCATTTTAGTGCTCAAAAAGTTCGGGTTCGGGATCCAAACTTAACCCAAACTTTTTTGTGAAGTTCGACCGAACCCGTCGAACCCGAACTTCCAGGTGTCCCCTTAACTCTAGAAACCACCCATAAATGATCACATTTTAGAAACCACACCCCTCAAGTTACTTAAAACTGATGTTACAAACTTTGTTAACCCTTTAGGTGTTCCACAAGAATTAACCCCTTAAGGACACATGACGTACCGGTACGTCATGGTGTCCTTGTACTTAAGGACACATGACATACCAGTATGTCATGTGTACTTTTGCCCCACCTATCTAATAGGGACCTTGATTAGGTGGTACATATAGGTGTGTGTGTCTCTTCTCCCCCCGGTTGCTGATGCACATGGAGGTTACAAGGGGCAGCACACCATATGTGCGGGAACTATGCTCCTGAAAAATGCGCCAGGAAGAGTAGGTTAGCATAGGAACCCGCCTGAACTGAGACCACCTTGTCGCCGGTAGGTGGGCTTAGATGTATTCTGATCAAAATGTATTGACAAGAATCACAAAAATAAACGTGGCCTAAATGGGTGGGACTGCTCCAGACCCCAAACACTGTGGCGTGTTTCTAACTGGGGGGGCAGTTCCTCCGCATGTGGTTCGCAGCGAACGGCTATCCCCAGCAAAAATTGCATACAATGGAGGATGCCGGCGCGAACCACAAGCACCACACAAACATCCTACACAAAATAAAACATGTGCGGATGAAAATATATAAACACATAACTCACAGAAAAAAGATGCACCACATGGATAAGCAACTGACAACACTGGCTAATCCCTCACTCTGGTGTTAAAAGCTGAGAGATTCGCCAATATTTCCAATCAGGAACATATCGGAGCCCCTTTAGGCACCACTACACGGTATCTCAGCATGACATGGGGTCCTACCACTAGACTACCTATGGTGTGTGAACAAGGTCTGAACAGGTATTAAGTAGCCTACAGCCCCATCCCACTCACCTGCACTGCAGGACCAACAATGCAATGGGGAACACATGAGGCCGCAAGCTACACCTACAACAGACCATGTGACACCGGCTTCCAGGTGCAACAGAATGTTTACAAGCCATATGCAATGGCACATTCAATACATATAAAACAAGAATCACAAAAATAAACGTGGCCTAAATGGGTGGGACTGCTCCAGACCCCAAACACTGTGGCGTGTTTCTAACTGGGGGCAGTTCTTCCGCATGTGGTTCGCAGCGAACGGCTATCCCCAGCAAAAATTGCATACAATGGAGGATGCCGGCGCGAACCACAAGCACCACACAAACATCCTACACAAAATAAAACATGTGCGGATGAAAATATATAAACACATAACTCACAGAAAAAGATGCACCACATGGATAAGCAACTGACAACACTGGCTAATCCCTCACTCTGGTGTTAAAAGCTGAGAGATTCGCCAATATTTCCAATCAGGAACATATCGGAGCCCCTTTAGGCACCACTACACGGTATCTCAGCATGACATGGGGTCCTACCACTAGACTACCTATGGTGTGTGAACAAGGTCTGAACAGGTATTAAGTAGCCTACAGCCCCATCCCACTCACCTGCACTGCAGGACCAACAATGCAATGGGGGAACACATGAGGCCGCAAGCTACACCTACAACAGACCATGTGACACCGGCTTCCAGGTGCAACAGAATGTTTACAAGCCATATGCAATGGCACATTCAATACATATAAAACAAGAATCACAAAAATAAACGTGGCCTAAATGGGTGGGACTGCTCCAGACCCCAAACACTGTGGCGTGTTTCTAACTGGGGGCAGTTCTTCCGCATGTGGTTCGCAGCGAACGGCTATCCCCAGCAAAAATTGCATACAATGGAGGATGCCGGCGCGAACCACAAGCACCACACAAACATCCTACACAAAATAAAACATGTGCGGATGAAAATATATAAACACATAACTCACAGAAAAAAGATGCACCACATGGATAAGCAACTGACAACACTGGCTAATCCCTCACTCTGGTGTTAAAAGCTGAGAGATTCGCCAATATTTCCAATCAGGAACATATCGGAGCCCCTTTAGGCACCACTACACGGTATCTCAGCATGACATGGGGTCCTACCACTAGACTACCTATGGTGTGTGAACAAGGTCTGAACAGGTATTGAGTAGCCTACAGCCCCATCCCACTCACCTGCACTGCAGGACCAACAATGCAATGGGGAACACATGAGGCCGCAAGCTACACCTACAACAGACCATGTGACACCGGCTTCCAGGTGCAACAGAATGTTTACAAGCCATATGCAATG
This sequence comes from Bufotes viridis, assembly GCA_033119425.1. Lineage (NCBI taxonomy): Eukaryota > Metazoa > Chordata > Amphibia > Anura > Bufonidae > Bufotes > Bufotes viridis. Next base: position 175,887,539 of record CM065591.1, read on the forward strand.
GCACATTCAATACATATAAAACAAGAATCACAAAAATAAACGTGGCCTAAATGGGTGGGACTGCTCCAGACCCCAAACACTGTGGCGTGTTTCTAACTGGGGGCAGTTCTTCCGCATGTGGTTCGCAGCGAACGGCTATCCCCAGCAAAAATTGCATACAATGGAGGATGCCGGCGCGAACCACAAGCACCACACAAACATCCTACACAAAATAAAACATGTGCGGATGAAAATATATAAACACATAACTCACAGAAAAAGATGCACCACATGGATAAGCAACTGACAACACTGGCTAATCCCTCACTCTGGTGTTAAAAGCTGAGAGATTCGCCAATATTTCCAATCAGGAACATATCGGAGCCCCTTTAGGCACCACTACACGGTATCTCAGCATGACATGGGGTCCTACCACTAGACTACCTATGGTGTGTGAACAAGGTCTGAACAGGTATTAAGTAGCCTACAGCCCCATCCCACTCACCTGCACTGCAGGACCAACAATGCAATGGGGAACACATGAGGCCGCAAGCTACACCTACAACAGACCATGTGACACCGGCTTCCAGGTGCAACAGAATGTTTACAAGCCATATGCAATGGCACATTCAATACATATAAAACAAGAATCACAAAAATAAACGTGGCCTAAATGGGTGGGACTGCTCCAGACCCCAAACACTGTGGCGTGTTTCTAACTGGGGGCAGTTCTTCGCATGTGGTTCGCAGCGAACGGCTATCCCCAGCAAAAATTGCATACAATGGAGGATGCCGGCGCGAACCACAAGCACCACACAAACATCCTACACAAAAATAAAACATGTGCGGATGAAAATATATAAACACATAACTCACAGAAAAAAGATGCACCACATGGATAAGCAACTGACAACACTGGCTAATCCCTCACTCTGGTGTTAAAAGCTGAGAGATTCGCCAATATTTCCAATCAGGAACATATCGGAGCCCCTTTAGGCACCACTACACGGTATCTCAGCATGACATGGGGTCCTACCACTAGACTACCTATGGTGTGTGAACAAGGTCTGAACAGGTATTAAGTAGCCTACAGCCCCATCCCACTCACCTGCACTGCAGGACCAACAATGCAATGGGGAACACATGAGGCCGCAAGCTACACCTACAACAGACCATGTGACACCGGCTTCCAGGTGCAACAGAATGTTTACAAGCCATATGCAATGGCACATTCAATACATATAAAACAAGAATCACAAAAATAAACGTGGCCTAAATGGGTGGGACTGCTCCAGACCCCAAACACTGTGGCGTGTTTCTAACTGGGGGCAGTTCTTCCGCATGTGGTTCGCAGCGAACGGCTATCCCCAGCAAAAATTGCATACAATGGAGGATGCCGGCGCGAACCACAAGCACTCACACAAACATCCTACACAAAATAAAACATGTGCGGATGAAAATATATAAACACATAACTCACAGAAAAAAAGATGCACCACATGGATAAGCAACTGACAACACTGGCTAATCCTCACTCTGGTGTTAAAAGCTGAGAGATTCGCCAATATTTCCAATCAGGAACATATCGGAGCCCCTTTAGGCACCACTACACGGTATCTCAGCATGACATGGGGTCCTACCACTAGACTACCTATGGTGTGTGAACAAGGTCTGAACAGGTATTAGTAGCCTACAGCCCCATCCCACTCACCTGCACTGCAGGACCAACAATGCAATGGGGAACACATGAGGCCGCAAGCTACACCTACAACAGACCATGTGACACCGGCTTCCAGGTGCAACAGAATGTTTACAAGCCATATGCAATGGCACATTCAATACATATAAAACAAGAATCACAAAATAAACGTGGCCTAAATGGGTGGGACTGCTCCAGACCCCAAACACTGTGGCGTGTTTCTAACTGGGGGCAGTTCTTCGCATGTGGTTCGCAGCGAACGGCTATCCCCAGCAAAAATTGCATACAATGGAGGATGCCGGCGCGAACCACAAGCACTCACACAAACATCCTACACAAAATAAAACATGTGCGGATGAAAATATATAAACACATAACTCACAGAAAAAGATGCACCACATGGATAAGCAACTGACAACACTGGCTAATCCTCACTCTGGTGTTAAAAGCTGAGAGATTCGCCAATATTTCCAATCAGGAACATATCGGAGCCCCTTTAGGCACCACTACACGGTATCTCAGCATGACATGGGGTCCTACCACTAGACTACCTATGGTGTGTGAACAAGGTCTGAACAGGTATTAGTAGCCTACAGCCCCATCCCACTCACCTGCACTGCAGGACCAACAATGCAATGGGGAACACATGAGGCCGCAAGCTACACCTACAACAGACCATGTGACACCGGCTTCCAGGTGCAACAGAATGTTTACAAGCCATATGCAATGGCACATTCAATACATATAAAACAAGAATCACAAAAATAAACGTGGCCTAAATGGGTGGGACTGCTCCAGACCCCAAACACTGTGGCGTGTTTCTAACTGGGGGCAGTTCTTCCGCATGTGGTTCGCAGCGAACGGCTATCCCCAGCAAAAATTGCATACAATGGAGGATGCCGGCGCGAACCACAAGCACCACACAAACATCCTACACAAAATAAAACATGTGCGGATGAAAATATATAAACACATAACTCACAGAAAAAAGATGCACCACATGGATAAGCAACTGACAACACTGGCTAATCCTCACTCTGGTGTTAAAAGCTGAGAGATTCGCCAATATTTCCAATCAGGAACATATCGGAGCCCCTTTAGGCACCACTACACGGTATCTCAGCATGACATGGGGTCCTACCACTAGACTACCTATGGTGTGTGAACAAGGTCTGAACAGGTATTAGTAGCCTACAGCCCCATCCCACTCACCTGCACTGCAGGACCAACAATGCAATGGGGAACACATGAGGCCGCAAGCTACACCTACAACAGACCATGTGACACCGGCTTCCAGGTGCAACAGAATGTTTACAAGCCATATGCAATGGCACATTCAATACATATAAAACAAGAATCACAAAAATAAACGTGGCCTAAATGGGTGGGACTGCTCCAGACCCCAAACACTGTGGCGTGTTTCTAACTGGGGGCAGTTCTTCCGCATGTGGTTCGCAGCGAACGGCTATCCCCAGCAAAAATTGCATACAATGGAGGATGCCGGCGCGAACCACAAGCACCACACAAACATCCTACACAAAATAAAACATGTGCGGATGAAAATATATAAACACATAACTCACAGAAAAAAAGATGCACCACATGGATAAGCAACTGACAACACTGGCTAATCCTCACTCTGGTGTTAAAAGCTGAGAGATTCGCCAATATTTCCAATCAGGAACATATCGGAGCCCCTTTAGGCACCACTACACGGTATCTCAGCATGACATGGGGTCCTACCACTAGACTACCTATGGTGTGTGAACAAGGTCTGAACAGGTATTAAGTAGCCTACAGCCCCATCCCACTCACCTGCACTGCAGGACCAACAATGCAATGGGGAACACATGAGGCCGCAAGCTACACCTACAACAGACCATGTGACACCGGCTTCCAGGTGCAACAGAATGTTTACAAGCCATATGCAATGGCACATTCAATACATATAAAACAAGAATCACAAAAATAAACGTGGCCTAAATGGGTGGGACTGCTCCAGACCCCAAACACTGTGGCGTGTTTCTAACTGGGGGGGCAGTTCCTCCGCATGTGGTTCGCAGCGAACGGCTATCAAAATGTATTGACCAAGTGTCTCAGTTTTTATCAAGAGTGAAGGCCTAGTCCATATGTTATGCTTGCATCTAATTTTATAGTGCATTATTTTCTGTTAGTTTGTAAATGCAGTCATATACATCCGCACATTTAATACCATATCGTGCAGGATGGTCTATATATAGTTTTTTCTGTGATTTGTTTGATTTGTCTTGAAGGACTGGCCCCTTCATGTGTGAATATGCTACTACACTGGGAGTGATATTCAAGTGCACTTTTGCCCCACCTATCTAATAGGTGACCTTGATTAAGGTGGTACATATAGGTGTGCGCGTCTCTCCTCCCACCAGTTGCTGATGCACATGGAGATTACAAGGGGCAGCACACCATATGTGCGGGGACTGTGCTCATGAAAAATGCGCCACAGCATCAATAGGTTAGCATAGGAACCCGCCTGAACTGAGACCACCTTGTCGCCAGTAGGTGTGCTTAGATGTATTTTGATCAAAATGTATTGACCAAGTGTCTCAGTTTTTATCAAGAGTGAGGGCCTAGTCCATATGTTATGCTTGCATCTAATTTTATAGTGCATTATTTTTTGTTATTTTGTAAATGCAGCCATATACATCCGCACATTTAATACCATATCGTGCAGGATGGTCTATATATATATTTTTTTTCTGTGACATACATGAAGTAGACATATGGGGAATGTAAATCAATAACTTTTTTTGGCGGTATTATGATGTATTATAGAAGTAGAGAAATCTTTTGTAAATTTGGTATTTTTTAATAAATAAAAATGAAAATTTTTTAATCCATTTTACCATGGTCATGAAGTACAATATGTGATGAAAAAACAATCTCAGAATGGCCTGCATAAGTAAAAGCGTTTAAAAGTTAGCACCACATAAAATGACACTGGTCAGATTTGCAAAAAATTGGCCTGGTCCTTAAGTGAAAATATGGCCATGTCCTTAGGGGGTTAAAGGAAAATGGAGATTACATTTCAAAATTTTACTTTTTGGGCAGATTTTCCATTTTAATTCATTTTTTTATTTAACACAGGGATCAGCAACCTCCGGCACTCCAGATGTTCTGAAACTACAACTCCCAGAATGCTCTAGTCACTTCTATGAGAATTGTTAGAACAGCTGAGCATGTTTGCATGCTGGGAGTTGTAGTTTCACCACAGCTAGAGTGCCAAAGGTTGCTGATCCCTGCTTTAACACATCGAGGGTTAACAGCCAAACAAAACTCAATATTTATTACCCTAATTCTGCGGTTTACAGAAACACCCCATATGTGGTAGTAAACTCACGGGCGCAGGAGAAAAGGAGCGCCATATGGCTTTTGTAAGCCAGTTTTTGCTGGACTGGTTTTTAGATACCATGTCCAATTTGAAGTCCCCCTGATGCACCCCTACAGTAGAAACTCCCGCATTTTGGAAACTGCGGGATAAGGTGACAGTTTTATTGGTACTAATTTGGGGTACATGATTTTCAATCGCTCTATGCTACATTTTTTCTGTGGCAAGGTTTTGGCACCGTTTTTATTTTTTGTTTTTCACAACGTTCATCTGACAGGTTAGATCATGTGCTATTTTTATAGAACAGGTTTTTATGGACACTATGATGTCAAATATGTTGACTTTCTTTGTTTGTTTGTTTCAGTTTTATATTTTTTTCATTTTTCTGCTGATTATCTTATGCAGGAGCTTGTTTTTTGCAGGAAGAGTTAACATTTTTATTGGTACCATTTTTGGGTACATATGATTTTTTGATTATTCATTATTACACTTTATGGGACAAGGTGAACAAAAAATTGGTTGTTTTGTCACAGTTTTTATTTATTTATTTTTACAGCGTTCACCTGAGGGGTTAGGTCATGGGATATTTTTATAGAGCAGGTTGTTACGGACGTGGACATACCTAATATGTTTACTTTTTCTTATTTAAGTTTTACACAAGAATGGTCATTTTTGAAACAAAAAAAAATATGTTTTAGTGTCTCCATAGTCTGAGAGCCATAGCTTTTTTATTTTTTGGCCTATTGTCTTAGGGTCTCATTTTTTGCAGAATGAGGTGACTGTTTGATTGGTGATATTTTAGGTGGCATACACCTTTTTGATCGCTTGGTGTTGCAATTTATGTGATGTAAGGTGACAAAAAATGGCTGTTTGGCACTGTTTTTATTTATTAATTTCTTTATGGTGTTCACCTGAACGGTTAGGTCATGTGATATTTTTATAGAGCTGGTTGTTAACAATGCAGCCGTACCTTATATGTCTACTTTTTTATTTATTTCACTTTAACACAATAATAGAATTTTTGAAACAAGAAAATATATGTTTTAGTGTCTCCATATTCTGAGAGCTATAGTTTTTTTTTGTTTTTGTTTTTTGGGCAATTGTCTTATATAGGGGCTAATTTTTTGAAGGATGAGGTGACTTTTTTGTACCATTTGGGGGGAATTAGCCTTTTTGATCACTTGGTGTTTCACTTTTTGTGATGTAAGGTGACAAAAAGGGCTTCTTTGACAGTTTTTTTTTTTTTACGGTGTTTATTGGATTGGGTGGATCATGTGATATATTTATAGAGCCAGTCGTTACAGATGCCTAATATGTGTGTTTTTTCATTTTATTTTATTATAAAATCAGGGGAAATGGGCTTGTTTTTTTTTACTTGAAACTTTATTTTTTATTATTAAAGAGGACCTTTCACCTATTTAAAAACTAAAAACTAACTATATCTGTGGGCAGAGCGGCGCCCAGGGGTCCCCCTTCACTTACTAGTATGTCTGGGCGCCGCTCCGTTCGCCCTGTATAGGCTCCGGTGTCCGAGCTCCCTCTGTTGTATGGGGCGGGGACTTTGTATCAGGCGTGTCCCTTGCTGCAGAGCTGGCCAATCACAGCGCACAGCTCATAGCCTAGTAAGTGCAGGGGGACCCCTGGGCACCGCTCTGCCCACAGATATAGTTAGTTTTTAGTTTTTAAATAGGTGAAAGGTCCTCTTTAAAAACACTTTTTTTAACTTTATTTCTGTCCCACTCTGAGACTTCAACTTTTGGGGGTCTGATCCCCCTGCAAATCATTACAATACATCTGTATTGTAATGCATTGCATGTTAGTGTATTACACTTAGTAATAAACTAACAGGTTGCCTAGGAGACCCAGCCTGGGGCTGGATCTCCTCGGTTTCCATAGAAAGCAGGTCTCAATGCCTTGCAAGGCATTGAGCAGCCTTTGCAAGGCGTCAGGCTGCCTTCTCACCCATCAGGTCCCCGCCACAGTAGCGTGTGGACCCGATGGGCTCCTTCACTGCCCGCAAACCCCCTCTATGCCGCGGTCAGCGCTGATCGCGGCATAGAAGGGGTTAATCTGCTGGCATCGGCTTTTACAGCATTTCCAGCGGATTCAGCAGGGGCCCGGCTATCAGTGATTGCCAGGCCCCTGCAGTGATCGGGGGTGCACCGCTCCGGTACCCGCCCGATCACCTTGATGCAATTGTACTTTAAAATGCGGCAAGTCAACTGCCGCCATGATGTACTATAACTTCATGTGTAAGGAAGGGGTTAAATATTCTAGAGTAGCCAGTGGTGCATAGGGCACAGACAGAGAGGATTGTTTTCCACAGGAGGCAAAGAGACAGAGAGTGAGAAACTATAAGGTCACATCAAGGGGGACAGTTTTTCCAAAAGGAACCAATCAGTATGGCTTTAAAATTGTGTTTAAGTATAGTGCTTTGTTCAATATGAACCTACTGTTTTTCTAAATCTGTATTTCACCAACTTTTAAGGAAAGACCAACGGCTACATGTTAATCTCTAAAACATGGAAGACCTAGCCCTTCCGCCCCCCAATTTTTAATTAAAAGTTTTTGAGACAGTCTAGTTCTACATCCTTGCCATATAAACTTATTCAAGAGAATTTTCTGAAAGAACTTAACAAAAGAACAAGTTGAAGAGTTCGGAAAAAATACAATAACTGCAGAAGTGTGAACATTTAAAAACTGGCAATCCTGCCAAGTGCCAACCCAAACCTAACCTAGTCTGCCAGATCTTGTTCAATTGTTTTTAAGAGATGATAATAATTGAGATGAGTGAACTAGTTCGTAACGTTCACAACCGTGTTTGCTACGAACTTTTCAATATTTAGCCCGGCAGGAACTCGAAGCTTTTCAGGTTTGTTTCAGATGAATCCATTAAGCACCATTTTACTGCACATGACGGCAGAAAGAACACTAGGGAGGAAGAAGAATACTTACATGACCCTGAGAGGAAGTGGGGGTGAGGGCTTGCTTGACAGAAAGCCTGGATGAGCCAATCAGTGCTACAGCAGGCAGCGAGATGCCCTAGCACAGTGATGGGCAACGTGCGGCTCTCCAGCTGTTGCAGAATTACAACTCCCAGCATGCAAAGCCTGTCTATAGCTATCAGCCTACTGCAGGGCATGGTGGGAGTTGTAGTTTAGCAACAGCTGGAGAGCCGCACGTTGCCCATCACTGCCCTAGCAGAAAGAGCACAATGTAATTCTGTTTTGGGCTGTGAATGAGGGTGGATGGATTTTGCAGTGTCAGAAAACAATCTAAGGGACAGTGTACAGTCACAATCAAGCCTCTATTGTACTGACAGGGACATTGATAAGAAAGGTTAGAGAGAAGAACAATTGTGTACAATAGGGAAAGGCATTGTAAAAGAATTACATTTTTGTGTCTGTTTGTGGGGGGGGGGGGTGGTTAAGCTCAAAACTGTACAACACAGGTTTTACAATCCAGAAAATAGATGTAGCATTTGAAATCAGAGTGAAAACATCTGAAATAATATTCCAAACTCCTTTTGTCTAAGTTTAGGAAAATACAATACACAGTACAGAGGGTAGCGGATGACAATATCTGTGGGTGATAACAGGAAATATTAGGCATAAATCTATGTTGGTGCATCACCACACAGTTCGTCAAATGTTATATTTTTTGGGGGGTTAAAGTTTGGGAAAAAGCATATACGCGTCTTACAATATTCAGGGTGGCGGATGATAATATCTGTGATTGATAATGTGAAATATTAGGAATAAGTCTGTGCTGGTGTCTCTCCATACAGTTCAAATTTAATATGTCTTTAGGGTTGAAGTTTGGTAAGACAGCATACATGTTTCTTACAATACACAGGGTACTCAGCAGAAATCTATGTCTGTGCATCTCCAGGCAGTTCAAATCTTTTTTTCTTTTGTTTAAGTTTGGTAACATGGCATACGTGTGTTTTTTTTTACAATACAAAGGGTAGTGGACAGTTTACGTCAAATCCTTGTCGGTATATCTCTCAGACAGTTTGTTTGTTTGGTGATGGGAGGGAATAATCGCATAGTAGTTTGACAACTTGTGTTTTACACTAGCAAAAATTTTACTCTGAATCTGCATATTTTAACACACAAAAGACATTAGGCCAAAATCTGTTAGTCGTCCAGATACTGCAGTATTTGCAAAGTCAACTGTCAGTAGCAGTTAGTGATGTCGCGAACATAAAATTTTCCGTTCGCGAACAGCGAATGCGATCTTCCGCAAATGTTCGCGAGCAGGCGAACCGGGCGAACCGCCATAGACTTCAATTGGCAGGCGAATTTTAAAACCCACAGGGACTCTTTCTGGCCACAATAGTGATGGGAAAGTTGTTTCAAGGGGTCTAACACCTGGACTGTGGCATGCCGGTTGGGGATCTATGGCAAAACTCCCATGGAAAATTACGTAGTGGACGCAGAGTCGGGTTTTAATCCATAAAGGGCATAAATCAACTAACATTCCTAAATTGTTTGGAATAACATGCTTTAAAACATCCAGTGTGTGTATACGATCAGGTATGATGTTGTATCGATCAGGTAGTGTAAGCGTTACGCCCGCTTCACAGACATTGACAGACCAAACTCCCCTTTTAATGCACCGCAAACAGTTCATTTGCACAACTGCAAACTCCCCATTTGCACAAGGTTGGATACCAAGCTAGCCACGTCCCGGTGATGTCATTGAAGGTTTCTTCCTCCACCCAGCCACGTACAACACCAAGGGTCCCCGAAAGGTCAATTGAATTTGTTTTTATCCACGGTCACTGCGTCTGCGCCGTGCAATTTACTGTCACACCCGATATGAGTGGTATTTTCTGTAGTACTATTCTCATCAGTTTAATCCCTCTAACGTCCCCGACTCCCCAATCTGGAGGCCATTTATTGAATAGATTTTTCAAACGGGGAGATGGTTAAAAAAACACTGGCTCCCTCCACTCTGTTTTAAACCACGGTGACTGCGTCTGCGCCGTGCAATTTACTGTCACACCCGATATGAGTGGTATTTTCTGTAGTACTATTCTCATCAGTTTAATCCCTCTAACGTCCCCAATCTGGGGGCCATTTATTGAATAGATTTTTTGAACGGGGAGATGGTTAAAAAAACATTGGCTCCCTCCACTCTGTTTTAATCCACGGTCACTGCGTCTGCGCAGTGCAATTTACTGTCACACCCGATATGAGTGGTATTTTCTGTAGTACTATTCTCACCAGTTTAATCCCTGTTACGTCCCATATCAGGGATTGCCTTTTGTGAAAAAAAATTTAGGCCGGGTACCTTCGACTGCCTTCACAGTGACAGACCAAACTCTCATACACCAAACTGAATTGATTTGAGGAACCGGGAGATGGAAAAAGCAGCTTGGTCGGTCCTCTTACTCCCAAATTGGGGCACTGCGCGTGCACAGAGCAATGTGCTGTGACACCCTATATGAGTGGTGTCTTAACTAGTACTATTCCTATCAGTTTAATCCCTGTTACGTACGAATTGATTAACCATTGTCGAATTAGCGAACCATTACGACATCATGAAATAATTTAGTTCTGAGCTCTGTACTTGCTTTGTATTGGAATTGATGGGGATTTTTTTCAATTGTCTGCATCATTTCTAATAAACTATTAAGAGACTTTATTATGATTTTTTGTTTTATGTATTAAAAACCCATACAACATATAAAAAAAAAAGGTAAATTAATGTTTTTTCTATGAAATATTATCCAGCCGTCCGATCGCTTTTGGTCTGACCATAATGAAGCAATGGCCTTATCATCTGGGGTGTGGCAACATTGCCACCACACTCAAAGAGGTGATGATTGCTTCATTGTGATACGCAAGCCCCTTTACCACAACAAGGTAACGATCACGAAGGGGAATTGACACTTGTATGTGGCTTTTTTTTTTTGGTTTGTTTTTGCAGCCACAGTGCTGCACCATAGGACAGAAAAATTAGGCATGTACACATGCCTGAAAAATAATGGCATTGTTGCAGCCGCTATTGTAGCAGCGGCCGGAAAAATTGATGTTTTCCAGGCAGAAAAGTGACCAAAACATTGCGGCTTGAACCCTAGTTGGTGGTGGAGATTTCACGAAAGTCATCCGGTATGCAGACATTAAATACAGCAGCGTGGGAACCATTTTGAGGCCAAGGCATGTAATCAGGCCTTTTGTTAGTCAAACGTATCCCCCACTGTCAGTCCCTTCGGGATCCATGCCTCATTCATCTTTATGAAGGTGAGGTAATCAACACTTTTTTGACCGAGGCGACTTCTCTTGTCAGTGACAATGCCTCCTGCTGCACTGAAGGTCCTTTCTGACAGGACACTTGAAGCAGGGCAGGCCAGAAGTTCTATCGCGAACTGGGATAGCTCAGGCCACAGGTCAAGCCTGCACACCCAGTAGTGAAGGGGTTCATTGCTTCTCAGAGTGTCGACATCTGCTGTTAAGGCGAGGTAGTCTGCTACCTGTCGGTCGAGTCGTTCTCTAAGGCTGGATCCCGAAAGGCTGTGGCGATGAGTAGGACTGAAAAAGCTCTGCATGTCCTCCATCAACAACACATCTGTAAATCGTCCAGTCCTTGCCGCCGTGGTAGGAGGAGGATTACACTCACCTCTTCCCCTGTTAGATTCCCGTTGTGCTGTGACATCCCCCTTATAAGCTGTGTAAAGCATATTTTTTAGTTTGGTTTTGAATTGCTGCATCCTTTCCGACTTTCGGTAATTTGGTAACATTTCTGCCACTTTCTGCTTATACCGGGGGTCTAGTAGCGTGGCCACCCAGTACAGATCGTTCTCCTTCATCCTTTTTATACGTGGGTCCCTCAACAGACATGACAGCATGAAAGACCCCATTTGAACAAGGTTGGAAGCAGAGCTACTCATTTCCCGTTCCTCGTCCTCACTGATGTCATTGACGGTCTGTTCTTCCCCCCAGCCACGTACAACACCATGGGTTCCAGATAGGTGACAATAACGAGCACCCTGGGGTGCCTGCTGTGGTTGGTCTTCCTCCTCCTCAAAGCCGCCACATTCCTCCTCTGACTCCTCTTCCTCATACTCCTCTTCCAGCGTTGCTGCAGGTCCGGCAAGCGATGATGACAAGGCTGTTTCTGGTGGTGATGGTGACCACAGCTCTTCCTCTTCCTCTTCACGCTTATCTACAGCCTGATCCAGAACTCTTCGCAGGGCACGCTCCAGGAAGAAAACAAATGGGATGAGGTCGCTGATGGTGCCTTCGGTGCGACTGACTAGGTTTGTCACCTCCTCAAAAGGACGCATGAGCCTACAGGCATTGCGCATGAGTGTCCAGTAACGTGGCAAAAAGATTCCCAGCTCCGCAGAGGCTGTCCTAGCACCCCGGTCATACAAATACACGTTGACGGCTTTTTCTTGTTGGAGCAGGCGGTCGAACATTGTTGAATTCCAACGTGTCGGGCTGTTGCATATCAAGCGCCTCACTGGCATGTTGTTTCGCCGCTGAATATCGGAACAGTGCGCCATGGCCGTGTAGGAACGCCTGAAATGGCCACACACCTTCCTGGCCTGCTTGAGGACGTCCTGTAAGCCTGGGTACTTAGACACAAAACGTTGTACGATGAGATTCAACACATGTGCCATGCACGGCACATGTGACAACTTGCCCAAATTTAATGCCGCCAACAGATTGCTTCCATTGTCACACACCACTTTGCCGATCTCCAGTTGGTGCGGAGTCAGCCACTGATCCACCTGTGCGTTCAGGGCGGACAGGAGTGCTGGTCCTGTGTGGCTCTCTGCTTTCAGGCAAGTCAACCCCAAGACAGCGGGGTGGCCTGCCTCTGCCTGTCATATTTTTTTAGATAAGTGGTACTACGCGTGCTAGGTACTGTGCCACCCGGTATCAGTGGTGGGCACTGGAAGTGGGCACACTACAGTCAGTGTAAGTGGGCCTGACACACACTGGCAGCAGGCAAGCAGCTGAATTTAGACTACTGTCTAAAAATGAAATGCCTTATTTATCGGCAAGCTACTGTGCCACCCGGTATCAGTGGTTGGCACTGGCAGTGGGCACACTACAGTCTGTGGAAGTGGGCCTGACACACACTGGCAGCAGGCAAGCAACTGAAATTAGACTACTGTCTAAAAATGAAATGCCTTATTTATCGGCAAGCTACTGTGCCACCCGGTATCAGTGGTTGGCACTGGCAGTGGGCACACTACAGTCTGTGGAAGTGGGCCTGACACACACTGGCAGCAGGCAAGCAACTGAAATTAGACTACTGTCTAAAAATGAAATGCCTTATTTATCGGCAAGCTACTGTGCCACCCGGTATCAGTGGTTGGCACTGGCAGTGGGCACACTACAGTCAGTGGAAGCCGGCCTGACACACGCTAGCAGCAGACAAGCAACTGAAATTACAGTAAAGTGTAAAAATTAAATGCCTTTTTTTATGCAAAGTCCTGTGCCAGCCGTTATGAGTGGTGGGCACTGGCAGTGAGCACACTACAGTCAGTGGAAGTCAGCCTGACACACACTGGCAGGCAACTAACCTTAGATTAAAGTGTAAAAATTAAATGCCTTTTTTATGCAAAGTCCTATGCCAGACAGTATGAGTGGTGGGCACTGGCAGTGGGCACACTACTGTCAGTGGAAGTCAGCCTGACACACACTGGCAGGCAACTAACCCTAGATTAAAGTGTAAAAATTAAATGCCTTTTTTTGATTCAAAGTCCTGTGCCACATGGGATGACAGGGGTGGGCACTAGCAGTGGGCACACTACAGTCTGTGGGCCTGCAGCTCCTCACACACAGGCAGGCCAGGCAACTGCAATATGTATATAAAGGAAAAAAAAGCAGACTAATGTTGCAGCCCTAAAAAGGGCTTTTTGGGGTGCTGTCAGGACGCTGTCCTTACAGCAGAGATCAGATGAGTCTTTCAGGACTGGAGTGGACACTGAATACACTAGCCTAGCTATCGATTTCCCTATTAAATTAGCAGCATCTACACTCTCCCTCCTCTCACTAAGACTGCAAATTCCGAATGAATCTAAAATGGATGCTGTTCAGGAGATGGGAGGGTCTGGGAGGGAGGGTATGCTGCTGATTGGCTGGAATGTGTCTGCTGACTGTGAGGTACAGGGTCAAAGTTTGCTCAATGATGATGTATAGGGGGCGGACCGAACATCGCATGTGTTCGCCCGTTGAGGCGAAAGCGAACAAGCTATGTTCGCCGGGAACTGTTCGCCGGCAGATAGTTCGGGCCATCTCTAGTAGCAGTGTCTTTAGTGTGTTTGAGGAAAGAGAAGGACATCATATTATACCTCCCTGTCTTTAAGTTCCAAAAAAGTTAATTGCAAACTGTTTCATACTTTATGTGACTGTGTACATTTAGGCCCAAAAATTTAATGGATATGGAAGGGTTCCAAACAAAAGACCCAGGGCCAGAATGTGGGTAGTAACAGCACCAGCTATCCGGCCAGAAGTAGTAGTAGGCTTCAGTTTTCCCTGCTGGCTTTGAAAAGGTGCAACATTATCTTTGAAGTGAAAGAGGATGAGTTTTTGGACTGAATGCCTCACACCTCCTCCTATGTGTCACAGCAGGATGGAGTGGAGGTGACCTCTGAGTCTGACACCGTGCTGTGGAGCCAGGGGTCTCAGCGTTCCTCCTGCTCTTGCTCCTTACAGCCCCAGAGAAGGCCTTCTTTGGAGTGCTCTCTGTCTTCACTGTGCCTATTGCCCATCATAATATCTCATTGTCTGATAAAAGTGGCAAGGAGGACAAGTACTCCAATGATGATTATTTGCTGGATCAGGGTACTGAGGAGGAGGTAACATCACAGGAGGAAGGTGATGGCTGCAGCGGCATCAATAAATAGCAGAGGCGACATAGCTCCCAAAGAACAGCCATGGCCATGTCCGCTTCAGGATCTGGTGATGTTGCTGACACTGTGTGTGGGTTAGGCACAAAACATGTCAGAGCTAAGCTTTGGCTGCCTGTAGCTCTTTTTCTCCATGTGGCAGGCACACAAAAGCACAGCAGTGTGCAAGATATGCAGGATTAAAATAAGCCATAGCAGTTCAAAAACAATCATAGGTACCAGAGCTCTATCGCAGCACATAAGGTGACATCAACAGACCCTTTGAGAATATACAACTGGCCAGCATTTACATCCAGATTAAATCTCAGGACAGCATCCTTGTCATCACCTTCTTCTTCTCCTCTTTTTCCTCCCCTCCATCGTGAGACATCTATAATGGAATGTTTGGCAATTAAAAAACTATTTTCCACAAGCAATTAACTTGTCTACAAATTAAACTCTCATCTGGCCACGTTGCTGGTGGTGCAGTCGCTGTCCTACTATTGTAGTAGTGCCTTGTACTCTCAAGTGGCAGAGAATGTGGGCAGCTCCAAGCTGCACACCACGGTGGACACTTGGAGCAGTTGTTATGGACAGGGACAGTACATGTCGTTCCCCACCCACTGTGTCAATGTTTTCTGCAGCAGCAGTGAGACACCACTACCCATGATTTCATCGGGATGGCTCCTACATCAGCCATTTATGCTCCTCTCCCATCTCTAACAGAAGCATGGGATCAGGAGCACTTAGACCCAGTGAGGCAGCACCCCAGCAACATGGCCAGGTCCTTTTGACCCCCCAAATCCCTCACCCACAACTTCATCTGAATTGCTTCCACAGCAAGCACATATCAGCCTCTTCCATGGGCACTCTCTTTCTTCTTTCTTGTCCAGCCTTCAATGTCATCTCGGAGAGGGTTTTCAGTGCTGTAGGTGACACCCAAACGGACCAAGTTGTCCTTCGCCAGTGTCCAAAACATCACTTTTTTCAAAATTAACCAAACCTAGATTTGAGATGAGTTTCACACTCCTCTGGCTGAGGCTGATCAATAGATCTGGCCTTGCTGACAGTGCCTCATCTTGCCACTGTTGCTGTCTGTCTGCCTATCGACCTGCCTACCATAATTTTGCCTGCCTACAATTATGTTCTGTACAGTTGCTGCTGCTGCCTCTGTCATGCCACTGCCTCCATCATGCCACTGCTATGGCCTGCCTACTATCATGTTCCATAAGGCTGCTGCTGTCTTCATCATACCACTGTCACCATCATACCACTGCTGCAGCCTACCTACCAACATGTTCTGTATGGCTGCTGTTGCTGCTGCTGCCTCCAATGCTATGCATCTAACACTACCACCACTACTACTACTATTATTATTACTACTACTACTACTACTACTACTGCCACTAATACAACTACTACTACTAGGGTTGAAAGAATCAAGCTTCTGACCATACTGTAGATCCAAACTCGATTTGTTAAAAAAAACTTGTTTGTAATGCTGTTTCCGTACAGTATTTACAATGTATTTGCTCCATGTAGGAAAACTTCATCTCGTCTGAAGTTGAGTGAGACTTCTGTAAATGACTTCAGTATTCCTATCTGCGGTTTTGAAAACATTTTAAAATAGAAACCCGAAGTCGGCTTCAGTACCGAATGAGCAACTTTTTGTACTGACAATCAACACTTGTGCAAGTCATGTGGTCAGACATTCTGACCCCATCAAGGCATCTTTTATGGACACTTGTGGGGTCATTTATCAAACTGGAGTAAAGTAGACCTGGCTTAGTTGCCCATAGCAACCAATCAGATTCCACCTTTCATGTTCCAAAAGAGCTGTCAAAAATGAAAGGTGGAATCTCATTGGTTGCTAAGGGCAACAAAGCCAGTTCTACTTTACACCAGTTTGATAAATGACCCCATAGGTCCCTTAACAAACCAAGTATGTAATTGCTTTTTCAATCTTATAACACCGTGTGTGTTTAAACACCATCTGCCCCCTATAAACGTATTATAAAAAGACACTCTGTTAATGCCATCAGATGTGCGTTTATCCATAGCTATGTATGTAAGTGTTACTCAGATATGATTGCTGTCACTGCATTCAAGAGCTTGGGAAGGGTGGAGGGACAAAGCATAAATTAATTAAAAAATAATGAAAAGAGATAATATGTTTTCCTAAAATTTTAAGATCAATGGGAGCAAATTTTGTGTCTGAAACAAAGTTTTTGAAAACTTTTTTGAACCTAAACCAAACCTCAAATGGTTTGTTCTTCTCTAGATCATAATTATGTGAATACAAGTGGGCAGCAGAAGTAGTAAGGGTATGGGATTACAATATCTTGTCAGTCCAAAGTAGGGTTAGTAAGAGTAACAATGATATCTGATACGAAAAAGAGAAAAAAGAATTAGATTGCACAACCACAAGCTTAGCTTTGATCTATAACTGCTTCTCAGCACAATTAAATTCACTTCTCAGTGCAATATTTAGTGTACGGCCCCCTATACTGAATGCTGTACAAGAGGCATCAGTGTACATTTTGATCAAAAGGCATAAGCCCACTCACCGCGTCAAGTTTGCCTCTTAGAGTGGGACCTACTCTAAATTTCGCGCAGCACTGTCTGGCAACTGCCGTCGCCACAGCCCCGCAGCAGGTGGCGGAATCCGCCCGCCAAAAAGCACCCCTGATGTCTGACAATGCCACCCTGGCACCAGTCCCCACCAACCCACCAGCGAAGCGCCACAGCAACAACGGCTGCCACCCAGCACTACACCATGTGAACTGTTGTTAAAGCCTACCTTGTTACCTGCTCTCAGAGACTTAGGCCTCATGCACACGAACGTATTTTGGGTCCGCATCCGAGCCGCATATTTTGAGGCTTGGGCGCGGACCCATTCACTTCAATGGGGCCGCAAAAGATGCGGACAGCACTCCGTTTGCTGTCCGCGTCCTTTGCTCCGTTTCGTGGGCCCGCAAAAAAAATGTAGCATGTCCTATTCTTGTCCGTTTTGCCGACAAGAATAGGCATTTCTACAATGGACCGTGTTCCGTTCCGCAAATTGCGGAACGGAACGCGGAACAGCTTGCGGACCGCAAAACACCTACGGTCGTATGCATGAGGCCTTAGACTGAGGGCTGATAGGTGAATTCACACATATATTTTGGCTACTGCTAATTAAAAGCACCTGTGCAGAATGGGGGGAGAGCTGATCCTGGACAGAATCATACAATATACGAAAAAGAGAAAAATAATTAGATCGTACATCCACAAGCTTTGCTTTGATCTATAACTGCTTCTCAGCACAATTAAATTCACTTCTCTGTGCAATATTTAGTGTACGGCCCGCTATACTGAATGCTGTACAAGAGGCATTAGTGTACATTCTGATCAAAAGGCATAAGCCCAGTAACCGTGCCAAGGCTGCCTCTTAGAGTGGGACCTACTCTAAATTTGGTGCAGCACTGTCTGGCAACCGCCGGCGCCACAGCTCCGCACCAACAGGATCCGGATGCCAAACAGCACCCCTGCTGTCTGGCAATGCAGTTATAGATAAAAGCTAAGCTTGTGGATGTGTGATCTACGTAATTCTTTATTCTCTTTTTCGTATCATGTATGATAATTCTGTCGAGGATCAGCACTCCCCCCATTCGGTACAAGTGCTTTTAATTAGCACTGGCCTAAATATATGTGTGAATTGACCTATCAGCCCTCAGTCTAAGTCTCTGAGAGCAGGTAACAAGTTGAGCTTTACCAACTGTTCACATGGTGCAGTGCTGGGTGGCGGCCGTTGTTGCTGTGGCACTGCGCTGGTGGGGCCCATTGCCAGGGTCGCAAAGCCAGAAAGCAGGGGTGCCGTTTTGCGGCCGGATTCCGCCGGGTGCTGGTGCAGAGCTGTGGTGCCGGCGGTTGCCAGACAGTGCTGCGCCAAATTTAGAGTAGGTCTCACTCTAAGAGGCAACCTTGGTGCGGTGAATGGGCTTATGCCTTTTGATCAAAATGTACACTAATACCTCTTGTACAGCATTCAGTATAAGGGGCTGTACACTAAGTATTGCAGTTATAGATCAAAGCTAAGCTTGTGAATGTACGATCTAAATATTTTTTCTCTTTTTCGTATCATGTATAACAATGATATCTTCTGAAATGATAATTTACTGTAATACCTTAACTTTTGGGACCAATCTTAGATATTGTGTCAGCACTTTAAATGATCCCTCAGTGCCTTACAACTGGTGGGTGTCCAAGCTGGACATGGGGCAGGAACCTGCGCTCTACGCCTTGGAGGTGCTGGCCTGCCATGTTACCAGCGTTTTGTCTGAGAGTGTATTTAGTGCTGCTGGTGGAATTATAACAGATGAGCGTATCCTCTTGTCCACTGGCAATGCTGACAGATTGACTCAGATAAAAATGAACAAGGCCTGGATTGCCCCCGACTTCTCAACTCCACCAGAGGAGAGCTTAGCTGATGATGAACATAAAGACAATTTCAATCTATCATTTATAATGTACTCAATCTACCGTTGTGTATTCCCATGCACCTTTTCCACCACAAAAAAGAGTATATAGTTAAATCTTGTTTTCTCCTCCTCATCATCCTGATTGTATATATTTCCTCCACTTAATTTTTTGTATAGGGTCAGCTGAACAGGATGCACTCGCATATAATGTTTTAGAGCATTAGCTGAACAGCATGCACTCGTATATAATGTTTTAGAGTGTCAACTGAACAGCATGCACTCGCAAAAAATGTTTTAGAGTGTCAGATTACCTGCAGGCACTAGCATATAATGTTTTAGAGCGTCAGCTCACCTGCAGGCACTAGCATATAATTTTTTAGAGCGTCAGCTCACCAGCAGGCCCTCGCATATAATGTTTTAGGGCGTTAGCTCAACAGCAGGCCCTCGCCCCTAATGTTTTAGAGGGTCACCAGAAGGCCCTTGCTCCAAATGTTTTTGAGGGTCACCAGTAGTGTTGAGCGGGATTAATCGAATAGTGATTTTTTTTACTAATATCGGCACTTCGCAAATTCGTGAATATTTGGAATATAGTGCTATATATTCGTAAAAAACGAATATTTCTTTTTTTTTTTTTCAATCTGAACCCAAGATACTGTTGATGATAGAGAATATTGCGCTATGTTCTCTATCTTAGTTAATTCTAGCAAGCCAACCAATAGGAAAGTTATACCCCATTCAAAGTTTCATTCGCAGTACTCAAATATTAAGTAATGTAATATTCGCATACTGCGAATGAAACATTGAACGGGGTATAACTTTTCGATTGGTTGGCTTGCTCAAATTAACGAAGATAGAGAATATAGCACTATATTCATATTCGTTATCTTCGCTAATTCTAGAAAGCCAATAGGAAAGTTGCCTATACACAGCTCTAAGTTGGATGCGCAATGCGAGAATATTAAGTAATATTAATCGTATTGCGCATCCAACTTAGAGCGGGGTATGTGCAACTTACTTTACTATTGTTTGGCTGGGAAGAATTAACAAATATGACGAATACGAATATAGCACTTGTTACGGTATAACCCGGTATAGTGAGGGTTAATACCGTTCGGGCGACCTGACTGGATGAGCTGGTGGAAGCAGAGGAGGAGGAAGCAGAGGAGGAGGAGGACGTGTGCCAAGGAACTCTCCGCCTGGGGCCCAGCCGCCATTTACCCAGTGTGCAGTTAGGGAGATATAGCGTCCCTGGCCGTGCTTACTGGTCCACATATCTGTGGTTAGGTGGACCTTGCCACAGATGGCATTGCGCAGTGCACACCTGATTTTATCGGATACTTGGTTGTGCAGGGAAGGCACGGCTGTCTTGGAGAAGTAGCGGCGGCTGGGAAAAACATACTGTGGGACAGCCATGGCCATCAGCTGTTTGAAGCTGTCTGTGTCCACCAGCCTGAATGACAGCATTTCAAAGGCCAGTAGTTTAGAAATGCTGGCATTCAGGCCTGGGCTCGAGGGTGGCTAGGTGGGAATTTACGCTTTCTCTCCAAGGTTTGTGAGATGGAGAGCTGAACGCTGCCGTGTGACATGGTGGAGATGCTTGGTGACGGAGGTGGTGATGTTAGTGGCACATCCTCTGTTTGGTGGGCGGCAGGTGCCAACATTCCAACTGGCAGGGAGCCTGAGTGAGTTCTTTGTTTTTGAGGTGTTTACTCCACTGCAGTTCATGCTTTGCTCCCTGCTGCCTCTTTTGCTATGCTGTTGGCTTGGTCTCACTACTGCCTCTTCCTCTGAACTACGTATGAAAGACAGTGGCACGACCTTCCTTCCATGTGGGGTCTAGGACCTCATCGTCCCCTGCATCGTCTTCCACACAGTCTTCCTCCCTGACCTCCTGTTCAGTCTGCTCACTGCGAAAAGATGCATTAGTTGGCACCTGGGTTTCATCATCATCAGAGACGTGCGGACTCCGATGCGGTGTTATTCCCATGTCCTCATCATCAGGAAACATAAGTGGTTGTGCATCAGTGCATTCTATGTCTTCCACCACTGGGGAAGGGCTAGGTAGATTCCCTTGGGAAACCCTGCCAGCAGAGTCTTCAAACAGCATAAGAGACTGCTGCATAACTTGAGGCTCAGACAGTTTCCCTGATATGCATGGGGGTGATGTGACAGACTGATGGGCTTGGTTTTCAGGCGCCACCTGTGCGTTTTCTGCAGAAGACTGGGTGGGAGATAATGTTGTGAACGTGCTGGATCCACTGTCGGCCACCCAATTGACTAGCGCCTGTACCTACTCAGGCCTTACCACCCTTAGAACGGTATTGGGCTCCACCAAATATTGCTGTAAATTCTGGTGGGTACTGGAACCTGACAGAATGGCCACGTCCTCTCCCAGCACCAGAGGGTCCACTAACAATGTCTCTTACTAGATGTTTTCCTCATTGTTACCGTTCACCAAGCACCACAATAAGAAAAAAAATATTTGGCCCATTGTATTGATTTCAAATTCAGGCCTGTTTTTTACAGGCACCTAACACCATCTGCCTATTTTTTTATGTACTGTATTAAACTAATCCAGGCACAGCAGTAATCACTGATTTAGGGGAATATCAATTGTAGGCCTAGTATTTAGGCCCTGGGTGAAAGGTATCCTTTTATGGACAGATTTACACTTAGAGATGCACAGTAGCGTGTGAAAAATATGTAGGATTATGCCTTCATCAATTGTATTTTAACAGTTTGTGTAATACACCCTTTAACGGACAGAAATATAATGGGAGATGCACGGTAGCGTGTGAAGTTATTGAGGATGACCCTCTCACCACTTATATATACACCTTGAGTGTAATATACCCTTTTACGGACAGATTAACACTTGGCCTGCAACAGTTGGAACACCATATTCAGGGTATTACTATATTGGCAAGTGAATTTCACCCCAGAACAAAATCTATCCTTTGACGGTTACTATTAAACTTGTCCAGTCACTACTGGAACACCATATTTACTGTATTTCAATTTTGGCAACTGAATTTCACCCAGAAAAAAATATACCCTTTTACGGACAGATTTAAACTAGGCCTGAAACAGATAAAACACCAGATTCAGGGTATTGCTATTTTGGCAATAAAATTTCACCCTAGAAAAAAATATTCCCGTTTACGGACAGATCTAAACTAGGCCTGCAACAGCTGAAACACCAGATTTAGGGTATTGCTATTTTGGCAATTGAATTTCACCCCAGAACAAAATATATCCTATGACGGACACTATTAAACTTGGCCAGCCACTGTTGGGACACCAGATTTACGGTATTGCTATTTTGGCAATTGAATTTCACCACAGAAAAATATATATCCTTTGCCGTACACTATTAAACTTGGCCAGCCACAGCTGAAACCACTGATTTATTGTATTGCTATTTTGGCAATTGAATTTCACCCCAGAACAAAATATATCCTTTGCCGTACACTATTAAACTTGGGCAGCCACAGCTGAAACCACTGATTTATGCTATTGCTATTTTGGCAATTGAATTTCACCCCAGAATAAAATATATCCTTTGCAGGACTCTATTAAATTTGGCCAGCCACAGATGAATCCACTGATTCATGGTATTGCTATTTTGCCTATTGAATTTCACCCCTGAAAAAAATATATCCTTTGCCGGACACTATTATACTTTGCCAGCCACTGCTGGGACACCAGATTTAGGGGATTGCTATTTTGGCAATTTAATTTCACCATAGAAAATAATCTATCCTTTGCCA
The DNA here is from genome assembly GCA_033119425.1 of Bufotes viridis. NCBI lineage: Eukaryota > Metazoa > Chordata > Amphibia > Anura > Bufonidae > Bufotes > Bufotes viridis. Next base: position 175,910,664 of record CM065591.1, read on the forward strand.
GACAGCAGACAGTATTTCAGTTAGCTAGCCACAGCTGGAACACCAGATTTAGTGGATTGTTATTTTGGCAATTGAACTTAACCCCCACCACAAGTCACAAAATGGCCGCCGATCACCCCAGAAAAAAGTGACAGAAAAACGCTCTGTGCAGCCTAAAAACCAGTGAGCAATTAACTAGCAGAAGTTGAATGATTCACAGCTGTAGATCAATCACTTCATTAGATACTTTTGCTGACTTTTCCCTGCCTAATCCCGCCCTCACAGAAGCTGCGTCCTCTCCCTACACTAATCAGAGCAGTGTGACGTGCAGCGCTACATGACTCCAGCTTAAATAGAGGCTGGTTTACATGCTGCACTTGGCCAATCACAGCCATGCCATTATTAGGCATGGCTGTGATGACTTTTTAGGGCAAGAAGTAAAATGCTAGCTGATTGTCTGCTGTGCAGCCCTTTAGAAAGCGGGAAGAATTCGCCGAACAACGAACCCGAACCCGAACTTTTTTGAAAATGTTCGGGTCCGGGTCCCGAACATCCCAAAATTCGGTACGAACCCGAACTATGCTCGAACTTTTCGCTCAGCACTACTCATGGCAAAGGGAAATCGCCAATACACACGTGGAGATAATAGGACAGACATCACTATTCAATATACAATGTCCCACCCTTTACAGTACACATAGACATTTAACATATCCCAAAATGGCAGGGGTTCAAAAGTTTAGCATGGGCTGATGAGAGGGCCCATAATCCTGGGGCAAGAGGCTGGCAAACAGGCCCCTCCAAAACCCAGTGGCGAGGTTGGTTTCGCCACAGCACTGTATTCTCTATATTTGCTAATTCTAGCAATCCAATAGGAAAGTTGTCTATAAACAGCTCTAAGTTAGATTCGCAATGCAATAATTTTACTTTGCCTATTTTTTTAAATAAATAGAATAATTATAATAATTATTCTATTTATTGGGAAAAATAGACAAAGTATTATTAATCGCATTGCGAATCCAACTTAGAGCTGTACATAGGCCAGTTTACTTGGCTTGGTAAAATTAACGAAGATAACAAATTCGAATATAGCGCTATATTCGTTATCTTCGTTAATACTAGATAGAAAACCAATCAGAAAGTTGCCCTGTTCAAAGTTAAAATATCAATACGCGAATAATTAAATCACATATTATTTGCGATAAAAAGAATAATGACGATTATTCAATTTCGGCGAATATATGACGGATATTCAATCGAATATTCGTGAAATATCGCAAAATCGAATATGGCACTTCTCGCTCATCACTAGTCACCAGCAGGCCACCAATCATAATTTTTCAAGGGTGTGTATGATGCCATCCATTATGTGTAATAAAGGGTGTATTGTAGTGCCGGTACCTTGTAATTTTTGGCAGCCCTTTTGGCAGTGTATATGCTTTATAAGTGTGGGAGTCCCACTACCTGAACAATTGTACCACAATATGAATGAGGCCCTCCTTTATGTAATATACAGGCTGTTTCGGATTGCCTCTTGCTTGTAATTTTTGGCAGCACTTGCACTTTATATACAATTGAATATACAGAAAAGAATGTTTCCTAACAATTTTTCCTGTGAAATATTTTTTTTTGGGGGGGGGGCGGGCGTTGTGCGTATTTTTGTCTGTCTGTAAAAGTGGCGTACAACTTGGACAACATGCTTCCCAGCATCAACCTGGGAGTCCAAGATGCATCCAGACATCATCCCCATGCTGTTCCTGATCCATTTTGGTGGTGTTTCTGTCACTTTCTGACCTTTTCCAATGGACCAGGCACCCTCCCCTCGTCAAAGCAGGGGGTGCCTGATTGTCTCCCATCGACTTCCATTATACTTGGGTGCTCGGCCGAGCACCCGAATACTTTAGTGCTCGATCATCACTATACCTCTCCAAAGGACCCAAAGGCTTAGTAGGTTATCTGTCTTCTGGGAACAAGAGTGAGCAAAATGACCATTTATCCCACAATACTGACAGAGTCCATTAATAAATATGTGGTTATGTTTCTCCTCAGACAGCCTTCCTTTAGTAACCAGCATGGGTTCAGATATGGACAAAAAAGGAGGAATTATTTGGCTTCTGTCCTCTGCTATCTTCTGGGCACCTTTGCAAAACCGCATGTCATTCCGGGTAACCAGGTTTACCAGAATGTCCAAGCAGGTAGGTATGTACTGATTAGCCAACTCATCTTTTATTCTACCAGAGAGCCCCTCGAAGAAGGCTGCAACCAATGATTCATTATTCCATCCCAGCTCCAAGGCCAATGTTCTGAACTGGATAGTGTGTTGGCCAAAAGATAAACTGCACTGGTAAAGGCGTAACAGAGAGGAAACTGCAGAAGTGGCACGTCCGGCTCATCGAATACCCTCCGGAAGGTTTCGTGGGAATTCCTTTAAGTTGTTAGTAAGGGGATCATTCCTCTCCCACACCAGTGCGAAGCACCAAGGACTCAGGCAAAAGCGTAGTCTGAACACAGTCTTATAGTCAGGCAGGCTGAGTATTTGCATATTCCAAATAGCAATTTCAGGGTCAAGTCAGGCTGAGAACAAGCAAAATATGGATCCCAGTTCCAAGGTCAGTGCAGGCAGCAAGGAGCAGAATTGGTAGAGAGACGAGGTTCGGAACACAGATATTCAGACGAGAAGATCACCTTCTCTGGTTACTAGCAAGTAGATAACCACAAAGCTCAGGCGAGGAGGTGGATCCACAGCCCAGCTAAATGATGAGGCTGATCAGCAACGATCTCCCCCTGGACTGGGGGAGGAGGAAAGCATTAGCTCTCCCAGTGCTGAAGAAAAGTTCAGTGAGCACTAATCCCAATTCACAAAGAGAGAGCAGAGCTACGTGACAGAGACAGCAAGACAGCGGAGGGCACAAACTGCCTACTATTTCCATTTTTTTAACTAAGAGATTTAAAATGCTACCCTATATTGTAAAACATGTGTTGTACAATTGTATTGATTAGGGTTGAGCGAAGCACACTTTGGATTATATATCCGAAGTTGCTTGGGTCAAAACTTTGTTTAAATGCTGTACGGAGATCCGTTCCCGTATAACATTCAAATGTATGGGCTTCGGCGAGGTAAAATTTGTTATCTCCGAAGTCACGTTGAATAACTTCAGCAATCGATTTTTAAACTTGCAAACCATTTTAAAACTTTAATCCAAAGTTGGCTTCAGTAATGGCTGGTATATTGGTACTGTAGTCGACTTCAGATTCAAGTTTTAAATTGGATTTCAAGTTTAAGAATCGAAGGCCGAAGTTAGTCTCGTGAGACTTCAGATATGACGAATTTCACTTCGCCAAAGCCTATACATAAGGTTTCTATACGGAGACGGATCTCTGTACAGCATTCAAAATTTTTTACCAAAGTGACTTGGGATCAATGTTCCGAAGCTCGGTTTGCTTAACACTGGTTAGCTCTTTTTCACAAAACCAAAAAAAAAAAATCTCCACATCCCTCATTAAAGGGATCGTCCAGGATAAAAATAAAAAAATGACAGCTCTTCACCAGTCCAACAATTATGCTTGTTATTGATGCTAAACCTCATTAACTTTAATGGAGATAAGCTTCTATACCAGAAACAAACTATGGGAAGGTGTGGTACAACTCCAGCCTCCATTGCAATCTTCCCTTGCACCAAGATAGCCTTTGAAAGCAGTGGCATGTGGTCGATGGAACACCTGCAGCTGCATGCTTGGCTTGTAGCTCAATGTCATGCAAATGCTGCCTGATGGCTTGTAAAGATACTTTTTTGCTGCCATAGGCTTGAGATGTCATGTCCAATTTCACTTGAGGTATACAATTGATCAGTATGTGCCATTTTTCTAATCAAAAAATTCCTCCATGCAGAGATTCCCATCTTGCCATTCCATTTTGCCATTGTTCCCCCATCTAGAAATAACAACTTGAGATTAGTGTTGAGCGAACAGTTCGAGCATAGTTCGGGTCCGTACCGAATTTTGGGGTGTTCGTGACACGGACCCGAACCCGAACTTTTTCGTAAAAGTTCGGGTTCGGGTTCGTCGTTCGGCATGTATTTTGGCGCATTTTGAAAGGCTGCAAAGCAGCCAATCAACATGCATCATACTACTTGCCCTAAGATGCCATCGCAGCCATGCCTACTATTGGCAAGGCTGTGATTGGCCGAGTGCAGCATGTGACTCAGCCTCTTTATAAGCTTGTGCGCACGTCGGGACGTGCTCACTCCCGATGTGAATAGAACAGGGATAGACGCAGCTGATGCTAGAGCGAGAATAGGCAGGGATAATTGAATAACTGGAAGCAAATTTCTCTCCTCCACCTGTGATTCATCTGAACAACTGCAGCTGAGCTGCTTTTTTGATAGGGATTGGCTATTTTTAGAGTGGCCAGAGTGATTTTTCCATCCACATGTACCTGGGCTGACCGCCGGCCGCCATTTTGCGACTTGTAGTGCTGCAGCAGAAGCTGCCACAGTGTGCATTCCAAAGCTCCAAACAAGTCAGACATCTAATCCTGGGATTCAGACCAATAGCGATTTAGCAGCACAGTCCAAGGCTATTTTTTTAAAGGTTGTGCAGACCATTTTGTGGCACATGTTACTGGGCTGATAGGCGGCGGCCATCTTGGGACTAGTGCTGCAGCACAATCTCTCCCAACGTCCATTAATCACTTGTAATAGTGGTCTATGCCATAGAAATCCTACATCAGGGACTTGGGTGTGCTTGTGTCACCCCTACTAATACCAGTCCACCTGTAATCCATACAGTGAAAAGCCATAAAGTATTCCAGTGAGGGAATTTTTTTTATTTAAAAAAGGCCAAGTTAGTTTATCTGGCGTTCAATATACTAGATACAGTTAGGCCTGCGTTTCATACATCTGGAATTAGCAAACTAATGTGCTGGGGTTGGGAAAACATATATGTACCCATACTAGAATCTGTCAAAGAAAGCGGTACTCACATATAACAGTCATTCCATCTGTAATCCATACAGTCAAAAGACTGAAAGTATTCCAGTGAGGGAATTTTTTTATTTAAAAAGGCCAAGTTAGTTTATCTGGCGTTCAATATACTAGATACAGTTAGGCCTGCGTTTCATACATCTGGAATTAGCAAACTAATGTGCTGGGGTTGGGAAAACATATATGTACCCATACTAGAATCTGTCAAAGAAAGCGGTACTCACATATAACATTCATTCCATCTGTAATCCATACAGTCAAAAGACTGAAAGTATTCCAGTGAGGGAATTTTTTATTTAAAAAAGGCCAAGTTAGTTTATCTGGCGTTCAATATACTAGATACAGTTAGGCCTGCGTTTCATACATCTGGAATTAGCAAACTAATGTGCTGGGGTTGGGAAAACATATATGTACCCATACTAGAATCTGTCAAAGAAAGCGGTACTCACATATAACAGTCATTCCATCTGTAATCCATACAGTCAAAAGACTGAAAGTATTCCAGTGAGGGAATTTTTTTATTTAAAAAGGCCAAGTTAGTTTATTTGGCGTTCAATATACTAGATACAGTTAGGCCTGCGTTTCATACATCTGGAATTAGCAAACTAATGTGCTGGGGTTGGGAAAACATATATGTACCCATACTAGAATCTGTCAAAGAAAGCGGTACTCACATATAACAGTCATTCCATCTGTAATCCATACAGTCAAAAGACTGAAAGTATTCCAGTGAGGGAATTTTTTTTATTTAAAAAGGCCAAGTTAGTTTATCTGGCGTTCAATATACTAGATACAGTTAGGCCTGCGTTTCATACATCTGGAATTAGCAAACTAATGTGCTGGGGTTGGGAAAACATATATGTACCCATACTAGAATCTGTCAAAGAAAGCGGTACTCACATATAACAGTCATTCCATCTGTAATCCATACAGTCAAAAGACTGAAAGTATTCCAGTGAGGGAATTTTTTTATTTAAAAAGGCCAAGTTAGTTTATCTGGCGTTCAATATACTAGATACAGTTAGGCCTGCGTTTCATACATCTGGAATTAGCAAACTAATGTGCTGGGGTTGGGAAAACATATATGTACCCATACTAGAATCTGTCAAAGAAAGCGGTACTCACATATAACAGTCATTCCATCTGTAATCCATACAGTCAAAAGACTGAAAGTATTCCAGTGAGGGAATTTTTTTTATTTAAAAAGGCCAAGTTAGTTTATCTGGCGTTCAATATACTAGATACAGTTAGGCCTGCGTTTCATACATCTGGAATTAGCAAACTAATGTGCTGGGGTTGGGAAAACATATATGTACCCATACTAGAATCTGTCAAAGAAAGCGGTACTCACATATAACAGTCATTCCATCTGTAATCCATACAGTCAAAAGACTGAAAGTATTCCAGTGAGGGAATTTTTTTATTTAAAAAGGCCAAGTTAGTTTATCTGGCGTTCAATATACTAGATACAGTTAGGCCTGCGTTTCATACATCTGGAATTAGCAAACTAATGTGCTGGGGTTGGGAAAACATATATGTACCCATACTAGAATCTGTCAAAGAAAGCGGTACTCACATATAACAGTCATTCCATCTGTAATCCATACAGTCAAAAGACTGAAAGTATTCCAGTGAGGGGATTTTGCTTATAAAAAATAATATATTTCATTGTGGTGCGAGTTGAATCGCAACAATGAAGAAAAATACTATTAAGGGACGAGGACGCGATCGTGGTGGTGTCCGTGGAGCCTCTGTTGCTGGTAGAGGACGTGGCCGTTCGGCCCCAGGCGCACACAGTAGGGAACGAACTCCCTCAACTAGCCGGCAGAATGTTCCGCAATATCTCGTGGGGCCCAATGCCGCTCTTAGGATGGTAAGGCCTGAGCAGGTACAGGCATTAATCGATTGGGTGGCCGACAGTGCTTCCAGCACGTTCACCACATGGTCTTCCACCCAGTCTTCTGCGGAAAGCGCACAGGTGGCACCTGAAAACCAAGCCCATCAGTCTGTCACATCACCCCCAAGCATATCAGGGAAACGGTCTGAGCCACAAGTTATGCAGCAGTCTCTTCTTCTGTTTGAAGACTCTGCTTCCAGGGTTTCCCAGGGGCGTCCACCTAGCCCTTCCCCAGTGGAGGAAGACAAACCATGCACTGACGCACAACCACTTATGTCTCCAGATGAAGAGGACATGGGAATACCACCACAGCAGAGTCACCGACTCTCTGATGATGACGAAACACAGGTGCCCACTGCCGCGTCTTTTTGCAGTGTGCAGACTGAACAGGAGGAGATCAGGGAGGGAGACTGGGTGGAAGACGATGCAGAGGACGATAAGGTCTTAGACCCCACATGGACTGAAGGTCGTGGCGATGACTTTCACAGTTCAGAGGAAGAGGTAGTGGTGAGACCGAGACAACAGCGAAGCCAAAGAGGGAGCAGGGGGCCAAAGCAGACGAGCCGCCGCCCCCAGAGTTCGCCTGCTACTGGACATCGCCAACAGGGACCCAGCCCCACAAAGGCAGCTTCAAAGAGTTCCCTGGCATGGCACTTCTTTAAACAATGTCCTACCGACAAGACCCGAGTGACTTGCACGCTCTGCCATCAGAGCCTGAGGCGAGGCATTAACGTTCTGAACCTCAGCACAACCTGCATGACCAGGCATCTACATGCAAAGCATGAACTGCAGTGGGTACACACCTTAAAAACCAGGCACTCGCTGAGGCTCCCCTGCTCCCTCTACCGCTGCTGCCTCGGCTTCGGCCTCGAGAGGAATGTTGCCACCTGCCGAGCAGCAAACAGAGGATGTGCCACCGACACCACCACCACCGCCACCGTCAACTAGCGTCTCCACTATATCACACAGCAGCGTTCAGCTCTCAATATCTCAAACCTTAGAGAGGAAGCGCAAATTCCCCGAGTCACCCTCGGGCCCTTGGCCTGAACGCCAGCATTTCTAAACTGCTGGCCTTTGAAATGCTGTCATTCCGGCTGGTGGACACAGACAGCTTCAAACAGCTGATGGCCATGGCTGTCCCGCAGTATGTGGTTCCCAGCCGCCACTACTTCTCCAAGACAGCCGTGCCTTCCCTGCACATGCAAGTGTCCGATAAAATCAAGTGTGCACTGCGCAACGCCATTTGTGGCAAGGTCCACCTAACCACAGATACGTGGACCAGTAAGCACGGCCAGGGACGCTATATCTCACTAACTGCACACTGGATGAATGTAGTGGCGGCTGGGCCCCCGGCGGACAGTTCCTTGGCGCACGTCCTTCCGCCCCCTAGGATCGCAGGGCATCATTCTCTGCCTCCTGTAGCCTCCTCCTCCTACTCGGCTTCCTCCTCCACTGCTTCCACCAGCTCATCCGGTCAGCCACACACCTTCACCACCAACTTCAGCACAGCCCGGGGTAAACGTCAGCAGGCAATTCTGAAACTCATATGTTTGGGGGACAGGCCCCACAGCGCAAAGGAGTTGTGGCGGGGTATTGAACAACAGACCGACGAGTGGTTTCTGCCGGTGGGCCTCAAGCCAGGCCTGGTGGTATGCGATAATGGGCGAAATCTCGTGGCAGCTCTGGGACTAGCCGGTTTGACGCACATCCCTTGCCTGGCGCATGTGCTGAACTTGGTGGTGCAGAGGTTCATTCACCACTACCCCAACATGTCAGAGCTGCTGCATAAAGTGCGGGCCGTCTGTGCGCGCTTCCGCCGTTCACATCCTGCCGCTGCTCGCCTGTCTGCGCTACAGCGGAACTTCGGCCTTCCCGCTCACCGCCTCATATGCGACGTGCCCACCCGGTGGAACTCCACCTTGCACATGCTGGAGAGACTGTGCGAGCAGCAGCAGGCCATAGTGGAGTTTCAGCTGCAGCACGCTCGCGTCAGTCGTACTGCCGAACAGCACCACTTCACCACCAATGATTGGGCCTCCATGCGAGACCTGTGTGCCCTGCTGCGCTGTTTCGAGTACTCCACCAACATGGCCAGTGGCGATGACACTGTTATCAGCGTTACAATACCACTTCTATGTCTCCTTGAGAAAACACTTAGGGCAATGATGTTAGAGGAGGTGGCCCAGGTGGAGGAGAGGGAGGAGGATGAGGGCTCGTTTCTAACACTTTCGGGCCAGTCTGTTCGAATTGGCTCAGAGGGAGGTTTGTTTAAGCAGCAGAGGACAGGTTCACAAGTCGCCAGCCAAGGCACTGTACTGGAGGACGAGGAGGATGAGGAGGAGGAGGTGGAGGGGGACGAGGATGGCGCAAGTTCACAGCGGGGTGGCAGCCCAGGCCCATCACTGGTGCGTGGCTGGGGGATACGGTGGACGATGACGATACGCCTCCCACAGAGGACAGCTTGTCCTTACCCATGGGTAGCCTGGCCCACATGAGCGAATATATGCTCCAATGCCTGCGCAACGACAGCAGAGTTGCCCACGTTTTAACGTGTGCAGACTACTGGGTGGCCACCCTGCTGGATCCCCGGTATAAAGACAATGTGCCCACTTTAATTCCTGAACTGGAGCGCGACCGTAAGATGCGCGAGTACAAGCGCACGCTGATAGAGGCGCTCTTGAGAGCATTCCCACATGTCACAGGGGAACAGGTGGAAGGTGAAGGCAGAGGAGTGGCAAGAGGTCGCCAACGCAGCTGTGTCACGGCCAGCTCATCTGAGGGCAGGGTTAGCATGGCAGAAATGTGGAAAAGTTTTGTCTCCACGCCACTGCTATCTGCACCGACACCTGATACGGAACTAGTGTTGATCACGAATTTTCGAATTGCGAATTTTAATCGCGAATATCAGCACTTCGAGAATTCGCGAATATTTAGAATATCGCTAAATATATTCGCAATTGCGAATATTCGCTTTTTGCGAATTTTTTATATGCAAATTTTCGCATGCAAGAAAATAATGTCATTATTTTCTTGTTTGCGAAAATTCGCATTAAAAATTCGCATAAATTAGCATAAAAAATCGCATAAATTAGCATAAAAATTCGCATAAGCTGGTATTTAAAAGGTATCTTTTAAATGCCAGTTTATGCGAATTTTTATGCTAATGTATGTGAATTTTTATGCTAATTTATGCGAATTTTTTATGCGAATTTTCGCAAACAAGAAAATAATGTCTGGAGATTACGAATTTGCGAATTTTCGAATATATGGCGAATATTCGCCCAAATATTCGCGAAATATCACGAATTCGAATATTGCCCCTGCCGCTCATCACTATACGGAACGTGTTAGCAGGAGGCAGCATTTCACTAACATGGTTGAACAGTATGTCTGCACACCCCTCCACATCCTGACGGATGGTTCGGCCCCATTCAACTACTGGGTTTCGAAATTGTCCACGTGGCCAGAGTTAGCATGTTATGCCTTGGAGGTGCTTTCCTGCCCGGCGGCCAGCGTTTTATCTGAACGCGTATTCAGCACGGCAGGGGGCGTCATTACTGACAAGCGCAGCCGCCTGTCCACAGCCAACGTGGACAAGCTGACCTTCATAAAGATGAACCAGGCATGGATCCCACAGGACCTGTCCCTCCCTTGTGCAGAGTAGTCCTTATTAACTGCCTAAAACATGTCTTGTTGTGCTACGGGCCACTTCTTTATTTGATACAAATTTTATGAAACCCACAGTTGAATGAAACTCTTCTCTGTCTGGGCGCCGGGGCCTAACCAGATGAAAGTGGCCGGTTAAACTAACGGGTGACATGAAGCCATAACCTCTGCCATGCTACCTCTGTCTTCTGTCTGGGTGCTGAGGCCTAAGTCAAATAAAGCGGTCTTCTGCTGTGCTGGGGGATATGAAGCTAATCTCTGACCTCTCTCCTCTGTCTGGGTCCAAAGGCCTAAATCACTGAAAGAGGCCTTCTCCTGTGGTGTGTGATATGATGCCAGAATATGTGCTGTGGGGCCTCTCTCCTCTTCCTGGGTGCAGGGGTCAAATAAACTAAATTGTGGCCTACTCCTGTGGTGGTTGATATGATGCCTGATTCTCTGATGTGGAACCTCTCTCCTCTGTTTGGGTGAAGGGGTCAAAGTAACTCAATGGTGGCTTCTCCTGTGGTGGTTAGTATGATGCCAGAATATGTGCTGTGGGGCCTCTCTCCTCTTCCTGGGTGCAGGGGTCAAAGTAACTCAATGGTGGCTTCTCCTGTGGTGGCTGATATGATGCCAGAATATGTGCTGTGGTGCCTCTCTCCTCTTCCTGGGTGCGGGGTCAAAGTAACTCAATGGTGGCTTCTCCTGTGGTGGCTGATATGATGCCAGAATATGTGCTGTGGGGCCTCTCTCCTCTTCCTGGGTGCAGGGGTCAAAGTAACTCAATGGTGGCTTCTCCTGTGGTGGTTAGTATGATGCCAGAATATGTGCTGTGGGGCCTCTCTCCTCTTCCTGGGTGCAGGGGTCAAAGTAACTCAATGGTGGCTTCTCCTGTGGTGGCTGATATGATGCCAGAATATGTGCTGTGGTGCCTCTCTCCTCTTCCTGGGTGCAGGGGTCAAAGTAACTAAATGGTGGCTTCTCCTGTGGTGGTTGATATGATGCCTGATTCTCTGCTGTGAAACCTCTCTCCTCCATCTGGGTGTAGGGTCAAAGTCTTTCAAAGTCGCCTTCTCCTGTGCTGATTGATATGAAGCTGATGGTTGTGCCATCTGACATGGTTGCCGGGGTCCCATTAAATTGGGGCCTACTCCTGTGGTGGTTGATATGATGCCTGATTCTCTGATGTGGAACCTCTCTCCTCTGTTTGGGTGAAGGGGTCAAAGTAACTCAATGGTGGCTTCTCCTGTGGTGGCTGATATGATGCCAGAATATGTGCTGTGGGGCCTCTCTCCTCTTCCTGGGTGCAGGGTCAAAGTAACTCAATGGTGGCTTCTCCTGTGGTGGCTGATATGATGCCAGAATATGTGCTGTGGTGCCTCTCTCCTCTTCCTGGAGTGCGGGGGTCAAAGTAACTCAATGGTGGCTTCTCCTGTGGTGGCTGATATGATGCCAGAATATGTGCTGTGGTGCCTCTCTCCTCTTCCTGGGTGCGGGGTCAAAGTAACTCAATGGTGGCTTCTCCTGTGGTGGCTGATATGATGCCAGAATATGTGCTGTGGGGCCTCTCTCCTCTTCCTGGGTGCAGGGGTCAAAGTAACTCAATGGTGGCTTCTCCTGTGGTGGTTAGTATGATGCCAGAATATGTGCTGTGGGGCCTCTCTCCTCTTCCTGGGTGCAGGGGTCAAAGTAACTCAATGGTGGCTTCTCCTGTGGTGGCTGATATGATGCCAGAATATGTGCTGTGGTGCCTCTCTCCTCTTCCTGGGTGCAGGGGTCAAAGTAACTAAATGGTGGCTTCTCCTGTGGTGGTTGATATGATGCCTGATTCTCTGCTGTGAAACCTCTCTCCTCCATCTGGGTGTAGGGGTCAAAGTCTTTCAAAGTTGCCTTCTCCTGTGCTGATTGATATAAAGCTGATGGTTGTGCCATCTGACATGGTTGCCAGGGTCTGATTCAATGGGGGCCTACTCCTGTGGTGGGTGATCTAAATGCCTGATTCTCTGCTGTGAAACCTCTCTCCTCTGTCTGGGTGTAGGGTCAAAGTCTTTCAAAGTCGCCTTCTCCTGTGCTGATTGATATGAAGCTGATGGTTGTGCCATCTGACATGGTTGCCAGGGTCCCATTAAATTGGGGCCTACTCCTGTGGTGGTTGATATGATGCCTGATTCTCTGATGTGGAACCTCTCCTCTGTTTGGGTGAAGGGGTCAAAGTAACTC